>JAAKBH010000386.1:0-412500 GCA_019776075.1 Amaranthus palmeri
GGATGGGTGACCTCCTGGGAAGTTTTTTCGAGTGCGCACGAGTGAGGAAAAGTGCGCTGGACAGGACTTATGTTGATCTGTGAGGCTAGTCTATAGTCTCATGAGTAGTCACCGGTGGTCCGTTGGGCCGAGGTGTTACATTTTCCTCCCCTTCATCAACCTCTTTCTACTTCACCTCAATCACCTTTTAAGTACCTATATATATACATATAGGGAGAACTTAAAATGAAGATGTAGTGAGAGAAAGCTAGTGAGAGAGGCTCTCCTAGGGTAGGTTTTCCTCCCTAGGAGGGCTTCACGGGTTCACGGTGGCTTGACGGTGGGTTTTTCGGGCTGTGCAGGGTGGTTGTTCATTGGGTGGCTGTCTATAATCGACGGTTTTTTGGGCGGTTTACTGGATCTTTTTGATTTTACTCTCCTTTTCACACTTTTTAGGTTTAAGGTTGGTCTTTGTTTTTTTTTTTTCTTTTTTTTTTTTTTTTTTGCGGTTCTGCTCTTTGGAATAGGAAGCGGTTATCCCTATGGATCTGGGTTTTAGATGGTGGCGCCTTCCTTTTTGGTTTTAGTCCGCGTTTCAGATATGGGCATCGAGTTTTTTAGACTCTAAGATGGTGTTTGCCGAAGGATTGGAGTATTGCTGAGGTGAGCAGTTCTTTGTGTTTCGTTATTCGGGTATGGTGTTTGTATTATGGCTTTATCCCTTTCTCTGTTCCTGGGTGGTTGTTTGGTCTGCTTATATTATGGCTTTTTGGGATTACTCTGTTCAATTTTTTCGATGGCTTTCTCTGGTGTTTTAAGTGGCAGATTTTCTGTTTGGGTGTTGCTTGGTGTCGGAGTTTGGACCGTTTTGCAGTCGAATGGTTCACCGGGGTTCTGTGTTCTTGCTCCTTGGTTCGCCGGTTTGAAGATGGCAGTAATAGTGGTGAAGGGTACAATTTGTCTGATGTTGCTGGGTTTCAACTTCTCGGGTATTGGTTTCAAATTTCAACGGCGACCGTTATTATGGATTGAAGTTACTAGGTTCTGGTTTGGCGAATGTCTCAGATGCTGTTTTCTTGGGTTTATATCCCGACGACGGTGGCGGGTTCGAAAATATTGTTACAAATCGTGGCTCTCCTGCAGGTTCAATGGTGATTTTTGGGGTCTATCTTCGGCGAGTTTGAAAGTCCGTAGGCGTTTTCTCAGGCGTTTCGTTCTTTCAAGGTGGTCTGATGGTGTTCGGAGTATTATGGTGGTTTTGGAGTGTTTTTTTTCGAAGTCTTATGAGCGTGGGGTTGCCGATGTCGGGTGTCTGCTCTGGTCCTATTCTAATCCTGGTGCTAGTTATGGTACTACGGCGTGAGTTTTTGATAATTGATTTCTAACGCGTTGTTTAACGCTAGAAGCCTTGGCTATGCAAACACATTTATAATCACCCAAAATAATACTACAACGAGTGTAGTGGTAAGTCGGGGGTCGAACCACAGAGAACAAGGGATGCTAGACTAAAGAGTTGGTGTGGGAAAGGTATATGGTGTGTAGGTAGGAAGGAGGGTGAACTAAACTAATGATAAGAACAAGCAAGGAAAGAAAGCGGGTTTAGGTTAGGTCCACCTTAGGTAGGTCTATTGGAAATAGAGATAGGCTAGGTCAAGGGAGATCGAACGAAGGTCAATCGAGACACTCTAGATGGCATGGGGAAGTTGATGACCTATAGCCATGCGAACGACCCATAATTGCCCTATGTCTCACAAGGGAGTGGCAGGACAAGATATGCATCGAATATCAATCAAACAAACCAATATCAATCTCAACCATCTTCCTAAACATTAAACACAAGACCAAAACCCTAAGGTTTCTCAAATCCAAAACCCTTAAAGGTTACTCTAGCATAATAAAAGCAAAATCAAGAAGAAAGGAAAGCATTAAAACTATTCTAGAAAGCATAAATGAAATGAAGAACATGAAAGCATCAAAGAAAGCATGAAGAAATCAAAAGACAAGAAAGCATTAAATCTACACTACAAAATCAATAAATGAAAGCATTAAAGATAGCATTAAACAAAACATAAAGATAGAAAAGCAATAAATGAAAGGAACTTACATAAATGAAGAAGAACAAAAGTAAAGGAAAGCTAGAAATCTACACTAAGGCATGAAATGAAGAAGAAAGCAATAAATGTTGATGAACAAGAGTGGGAGGGTTACTCCCTCTCAAGTCATGCCTAATACATTCAGATTAGGGCCTTTATATAGGCTGTACAAAGTGGGGAACAAAAACCCTAAAAGCACTACAAGTTTTAACTTGCGAAGAAAAAGTTCTGCGGTAAAAAATTAGGCCATTTGACCGAATCCTAGCTCCATTCGCCCGAATGGACACCCATTCGCCCGAATGAGTGCCATTCGGGGTTTCCAGAAGGTTCAAGATCATTGCTCGAGAAAAATCAAGGCATTCGCCCGAATGAATATTGCCATTCGCCCGAATGGTCAATATTCGACCGAATGAGACTTTAAATTCGCCCGAATGCAGGTTGTTGGTCTTGTTCTTGGGCTGCTCATGCTCATTCGCCCGAATGTGTAATGGGCTTCAGTCGAATGCTGGGCTATTGGGCTCATTTTGCTCTTTTCATCTTCGAACAAGCACCGAACATCTTCCGGACTTTGCGAGGACTTAAGATATGACCTGAAATGCTTGGAAATGCCTCGAAATGCGCATCTCATCTTCGATTCAAGTGCCGAGATCTCGTACGCAACGAAAACACCTTGAAAACTCCTCGAAAACACCTAAAATCACTTAAAAGCACATGGAGACAAGATCGAGGTGAAATCATGCGTAAGATGTGTAAAAACCAATATAAAACGCGAGATTCGACACTTAAATGAGGAGATAAATGTGCTCTAAAACG
Organism: Amaranthus palmeri; assembly: GCA_019776075.1. Lineage (NCBI taxonomy): Eukaryota > Viridiplantae > Streptophyta > Magnoliopsida > Caryophyllales > Amaranthaceae > Amaranthus > Amaranthus palmeri. Next base: position 2,886 of record JAAKBH010000386.1, read on the forward strand.
AGCACATCAGTTTTCTTGTGAGATGGTCCGAATCATGGTGTAGTTTAGAAAAGTTACTGGTTTTGATGGAGCATGGAGGAGCGGGGCGGCGTGTAGATGGCGTTTTATTCGAAGATTGGTGGTGCAGCAGGTAGTTATTAATGGTGGCGACGTTTCTTCTCCTCGGTGGGTGTTTTGTGCTCTCTAGGACTGTGTGTGTTTGTCTCGTATATGGAGAAGGAGTGAAAACTTAGCTCGGGTGTGGCGGTTCACTTCCCAAGTTCGTATGGTGTTTTGCCTGAGGCTGCGGGATTTTTTTTGGATTTATTTGGGTCTGGGGGTTTTTTTGGAGAAGGATTTTCTTGGTTAGGCTTGCGGTGTTTAGCTTAGGGGGACCTATGGTGTTTGGTTGGAATGAAGAAGTTTTTTCGTCCGGGTTTGACGATGACCATCTGCATTGGCTGGAGTTCACGAGATTATTGCTACTGTGGTGTATTATGTTTCGACTAGGTTTTCTAGGTGTGATATGTGGTTGGACTATATCTAATTGGTGTTTTGAAATTTTTGCATAGTCCACCCGTATGTTGTTTAGGGTGGCCTGTTTCTTGGTCCCCTTTTCCGATGGCTTTTTTCCCTAGTGGGGTTTTTTTATGCCGGAGGTTTTGGGGTCCCAAGTCTCAGTGTTGGTGTTTTTCTCTTATTATTACAACAAATGTTGTGCGCTTGATCAAACTGCTCACCAATGTTGTACACAATACCATTGTGTAACACTTGCGGGACATATCGCGGATGGTTGACCAACTACCAACTGAGTCACAGCATGACTCACAAAGTACCCATGCAAACTTACAATTTAAGTTTGAATTTGATTTTTGAATCCATTGAGATTATGATAAAAATAAGAACTTGGAATTATTATTTGTTAGAGTATATAACATATCCTGGGGGCCTCAACCATTAGCTTAAGCTTTTGGTTGAGTTGGTTCCTTGACATGGTATCAGAAGTCAGTGTGACAAGAGGTCACAGGTTCGAATCTCAACCACCCCTCATTTAAAAGTAAAATATTTGACACCAGGTATGAGGAGGGCCTGTGTTGCATCCACACTTCTAGCCCAAAGGGCTCTCGTGTGAGGGGGCGTGTTAGAGTATACACTAGTGGAAAAAGCACATTGAATGCGGTTCTTTTGGGGTATAGGCTGCGGTTTTGTCCGCAGCCTTTGATGGCTTTTTTTTTCCATGGCATTTTTAGGCTTTGATGGCATTTTTAGACCAAAAAAACGAAATTAATCAACAGATTCAAGAATGCAAGAATGCAAATTACAACAAATTAATCAACAGACCAAAAAATTAATCAACAAAATGCAACAATGCAAAAAAACAAAATTAATCAACAGACCAAAAAAACGAAAGAACCCTAAATTACAACAAATTGCAATGGCTTTGATTAAATCTAAGTTAATCAACATTTGCCCAGAAATTTCAACAAAAAAACGAAAGAACCCTAAATTACATATTCAACAATGCAAATTACAAATCCAAACGAAATTACAAACGAAATTACAGATCCAAACTAAATGAAAATTTAAACGAAATTACAGATCCAAACTAAATTAAATTACAAACGAAATTACATCTAAATTAAAGATCTACAAATTAAATCAAAACTTTACCAAGAAACAGAACCAGTAAATTGAAGGAGGCGTGAAGAAGGCTACTTGAGAGGAAGAAACAGAAGCTTTTACTCACAATCACTCGCAAATGAAGTTCAAAGCTTCATATGTTTTGAAGTTTTTATTGAGGTAGGCGTGAGGAAGAATCAGTACAAAGCTTTACCAAGAAGAAGGCGTGAAGAAACAGTACAAAGCTTTACTAAGTTTTTATTGAGAGGAAGAAACAGTATAAAGCTTTACTGAGAGAAAGAAGTAAATTAATAGCAGCCATTGTATATGTTGAGCTGGAACGGCGCAAATGAAGTAAAGAAGTAAATTAGGGTTACCTAAGAGATATAAAGAAACGGCGAGAATATATAAGGGAGAGAGAAAAGAGGGGTACTTAATGTTGAAAACCCTAATATTATAGGGTATTGGCTGCGGACAACCTTATAACCGCAACCATTAAGGCTAAAATTAATATATTGGCTGCGGACATATACCAAACCGCAGCCATTGTGTTTTTTTTTTTTTTGAAATTTGATATTTTGCTACGTATAATTCTAAACCGCAGCCAATTAATAGCAGCCAATAGCTTTTTTTCCACTAGTGATATAACATATCCTAGGGCCTCAACCATTAGCTTAAGCTTTTGGTTGAGTTGGTTCCTTGACATTATTGAATTGAGTTTGAATGATGATATGATTTATCAAATGAAAAAGCATCTTTTTAAATGACTTTTCTCAAACCAAAATGTTTTAACTACTTGTTTGACGGACACTAATGTGTTATACTTGCTTTTTTTGCTGATACTATGCTTTGTATGTTTTTCCAATGGCACTACAACAAATAACTTTTCGCGACATTGTATTTAGTGGCATTTAACAAATGCCACTGATTCATATTTTTAGTGTAATAATTATTAGTTTTTATTATAAGTTCCACTTTAAGGTGATTTAGCGACAATTTATTTGGTCTTTACTGGAATATGTTATTGTCATGATAGTCTATCGTGTCATTTGTGAGAAATGTCACTAAATCCTATGTCGCAAAAAGCTTTAGTGTGACTTTTTATTGTGTTGCTAAAAGGTCTAATAAATGTCATTAAATCCTTTATATATACTAAAAAAAGTTTGAAATAGCAACATTTAGTATCATACAATACTATAAAGATGAAGTAAAATTCCAAGTGTCATCCTCTAAGGAGGCATGACAAATGGAAATTTTTGATAGGTTAAGAATAACTCTATAACTAAAAATCATCATACAATACTATAAAGATGAAGTAAAATTCCAAGTGTCATCCTCTAAGGAGGCATGACAAATGGAATTTTTTGATAGGTTAAGAATAACTCTATATACATACAATACTATAAAGATGAAGTAAAATTCCAAGTGTCATCCTCTGTATTGTATGATTTATAGTATTGTATGATTTATTTAGTATTGTATGATTGATTATTACATGTTTTTTAATATTATATTTATTTTTACCTTTATACTAGAATTTCGTGCATTGCACGAGGTTTTATACTAGTTTAAATCAATTGCCGCTAAATATATCCCACTAAAAGTAAATTATGTTGTGATGTGGTTTCGTTTTTAGAGTGGACCCGATGGCACCTTGATGGAGAATTGATATGCTAGCGGAGAATGAACTTGAGTTGGAGTTTGACTCCCTTTTGCGTAGTTCTCTTTATTGTATTTGAGAGATGTTACGGGGTCAATTATTATCTCGTAATTTATTTAGTCAAACCATAAACCGCCACTTTAGTCTAATAACTACCCCTAATTAACCGATGATAACCTCCCATTATCATCGAACATAACTTCCAAAATCTCCCATAAATAACTCCCTCCTTAGTATTATAAAGGGGGTTTAGATACATCATCTAAGGGGGGACCAACTTTTCATCTTTTTACCATACTCCATAAAAATACACCGCCCTCCTTACAATCGATATTCAACCACGTATCCCTTCTTGATCTGAACTCATCCTACAATCCGTTATTCAGTTTTCATTAATTATCATATATTAATTACTTTCGGTTTCCCGATCTGACTTGAGCGTCGGAGGGGTTTTCCGGGAAACCACCCCCCGGGCAAGGCTAACGTTGTATTGCAGGATTTGAGGTCTTATCAGTGTAAGGATCAAGCATATTGACGATCGTCCCCGATTACACCTATCTCCAGGTATTTTTAGTGTTTTTTGCACTTCCTCGTTTCATTATCGAAACAGTTTGGCGCCGTATGTGGGGACAATGTTATTAATATTTAACTCAAAAAAAAATCCATGGCTCTCCCAAAAAGAAACTTATTCATATACCACTATCGTGCATATTTGCACATACATATGGAAGAGATCATCTAGTGAAGCAGTATGATTATGGGTTAATAGTTAATACCTTACGAATTTAATTTAGTGCACCTCTTGCTTGCTAATTGCTAACTGCTCCTTTTCTTGCTCTCTTCGAATGTGAATAATGAAAACTATAACTAAATTTCAGTTTCAAATAAAAAATCATCTTGCTAGTGGACGTTGGCGGTTTAATTAAGTGGAGTTTAATGAAAAAAAAGTTAGGCATAATTTCGTTGGGTTGTTAATTATTGGTCATGAATGAAGTAATGGTAATAAAAATAGAACTTTATTTTTATACTACTGTATTATAATTGTTTATCTCCAGGGTGTGTGAGCCTAATTGTTAGGTCAGTATCGGATATTTTTGGATCATCCTTATAATTTTACTGATCAAATAATATATATATTCATTATGGCTCATTCGCACTCTATTTCATCCATGAAACGACGAGTTTGAATAGCTCAAATTTTTACGGATTAGATTAAGAATTTTGGGCCAAATCATTTCAAGTATTTTTCATTATTCGTAGATATAAAAGTTGGATTTTATTACTTTTATTCATCCAATATTGGAGTTTGGTTTGATGCACCTTCTTAAAGGGTTATTAGATTCGTAGAATGTTTCCAAACCAACTTTAACTGATTAAAATTCAGTCTCAATTTTGAAGTTCGGTTTGATGTACTATCTAAAGGATTAGATGACCCGTAGAATGTTTCCAAACTAACTTCTACTAAGTGGTTTCGGTCTAAAAATATTAGTCCACATATTGCCCGATTCAATGTATTTGTTGGAGTCATGTATGATCAAATAATGGTTCAAACTCTCTACATCGGATCCCCGGAAAAAAATACCAACAGTGACGACTGTATTGGTTGGATTCGGGTACGATCTGCTTATGGTTCAAACTCTCTACATCGGATCCCCGAAATACACCTACAGTGACAACTGTATTGGCTGGATCCGGATATGATCTGATAATGGTTCAAACCATCCACCCGTGAAAGAACCACCTTAGGTGACTTGAGACATGGAGCAATATCATCACTGTCGCCTTCTAATAAAATGCTACATAAAGGATGCAAGTCTTTGATTAGTATTACCGAGTGAAGTATATATTGTATTAATCTGATGATGATCATATGGTTATTTTTGCTTTTATTTATCAACGCATTTCGGGTGATTTTTTAGTTGTATTCTTAAGTCAATGATCAAGTATGATATCTGCACACATTGGAAGAATATTATATTTTGAAACTTTCACCTTGTTTGAAAGTGGGATCCTTGCGAATGTCACCCAGTTTGATAACTCGGACTAATGGGGATCATTTTGAAAAAGTTCTTCATTTAACAAGATATGCAATGGGCTAGTATCATCATTATCCGTACCATCACAATCCATATTCTACCATGCTTAGTCATCGGTCATAGTATCAGTGTTTTCAGTATTTTCAGCATTGTCAGTACTTTCAGATTGCGATCATTTAATGTAAGCATTTACAGTCCATTATTTTCGATCAGTCAGTCTAAACATCAGAGATACTTGATGTTTCAACACTAACAGGTTGTCAGACGTACTTGGCAACCAATCAGTATTCAGTATTCAGTATTCAGTATTCAATATTCAGTATTCAGTATTTAGTATTCATCAATGTTCAAAGGATTCACCTAGTTTGATTCCTTATCTAAGTCCCGAGTGATTGACGGCTGGGCAATGCGGACCTATGTCCGATCAATATTCAGAAATGCGGACCTATGTCCGATCCATATTCATCAATGCGGACCTATGTCCGATCAATATTCATCTTCAAAAGATTCACTAGTATGATTCCTTATCAAGAAGTCCTAGGTCATTGACTGCTCGACCATATCATTATATCATGCTCAAATACTGGATTATTTTATCGGGCTCTAAGGCCAAATATTTATTATTCATGGGGCTTCAACCAAGCATGTACTCATCGAGGCAAGGGTTTAAAATTTATTTTATTCGGACTTTATTACATGGTTTCTTCCGAACACTTAATGGGTTCGCATCACTGGTATATTTATTTTCCGCATAAAGACTGATGCCCTCGCTACATAAAACTACCTCCTCTATCACTCTTTATGCGTGGGGCTAATTTTACGGGGTCAATTATTATCTCATAATTTATTTAGTCAAACCATAAATTGCCACTTTAGTCTAATAACTACCCCTAATTAACCGATGATAACCTCCCATTATCATCGAACATATACTTCCAAAATCTCCCATAAATAACTCCCTCCTAAGTATTATAAAGGGGGTTCAGATACATCATTTGAGGGGGGACCAACTTTTCATCTTCTTACCATACCCCATAAAAATACACTGCCCTCCTTACGATCGATATTCAACCAAATATCCCTTCTTGATCTGAACTCATCCTACAATCCGTTATTCAGTTTTCATTAATTATCATATATTCATTACTTTTGGTTTCCCGATCTGACTTGAGTGTCGGAGGGGTTTTCCGGGAAACCACCCCCCGGGCAAGGCTAACGTTGTATTGCAGGATTTGAGGTCTCATCAGCGTAAGGATCAAGCATATTGACGATCATCCCCGATTACACCTATCTCCAGGTATTTTTAGTGTGTTTTGCACTTCCTTGTTTCATTACCGAAACAAGAGACTATTGGTACAATTGTTTAGATTTGGATTATTTTAAAAGACATAAATTAGACTTTAGCTTATTTCGATTTGGTTGTAATTTTCCTTTATTTTGAACAACTAGGACTTCCATTATGTTGATTTGCTTTTGGTTCAAGTATTTTACTTGGACATTGGTTTAATGTTTAAGTAACCCCCTTAATTGTGTTGGCAAAAGTGAACTTTCGCTTAATTAATACTAAATTTCAGTCTGCCTTAGCCTTCATAATTTGGGGCGGTTACACCTACTAACAACTTTCAACGCACCAATCTTCTCCAAAAATCAACAACAGTGATGCATAAAATCAGTTACCAACAACTGGTAAATCGACAACAGTAACCAAGAATGTCACCACAATAATCAACGATGAGCAACAGTAGCAACGAATGTGAGCACATCAATCAACAATAAGCAACATAAGCTATTACCCTAGATACCTACCACGCCCCACAACCATGAAACTAAGCAATTAACAACCAAAAATCACAACAATAATAGAATTCAACGACTAACAATGCAAGATCACAGGAGTAATCACGTTGTAGTTTAAATCACTGCTCAAAATGTACAATTTCACATTAGAAATAGTAATGCACAATGCTAGGACTCTTGGGGTATTTTAAGTAGTACGGACATGGTATGTTGAGTCCTTGAGCTTCTTAATTTATGATGACATCTTCTTTCCATTCTAAAAGTTTTTGTCTACTACATGGTAAACACCAGGTATAAAGAAACGTTAATGGTAGCCAATCTTATTTTTTTCTACAAAATAGCACATAAGTTTTGCAAAACTAACTATCGTAACTATATTGCACCAAAAACCTTTAATAGTCGTTAAATATGGAAATTACAATTTTGCCCTTGTTTAGTTCTAATAAAGCTTCATCTTCCTCTACATAGTCTTCATCTTCACCAATCATCTTCTCCCTTCATATGCAAGTGACTCAATGTGAGATAAAGCTTCCTTAGAAAAAAGCACATAAATACAAATCTATTACATGAAAAAATCAAACTTCTTTCCCATAATATAGAAGACAAAATTGTATTTCAAAACATTTTAATCAAAAAATTAGATTCAAGGACTATCAATTAAGAACAATTCCATAATCTTTAAAAAAAATTGTATACCTTAATAACAACAGGATGCTTTGATTTTTTTCAAGGAAGAAGTAATTTCAGGGCCAAACCCAGAATAATTAAAGCGGTAAAGCATCCACCAATTGAATAAGAAGAACAAACCCAATAATCCAACAAGAAAACCTAATCCTTTAAAACACTTCCAAGGCGAAATCTTAAATTCCTTTTTCTTTATACCCTTTTTTTGGAGCGAAAAGTGGGTATATCTAAGGATTGATCTGAATCAGAGAAAGTCTTTGAAACGCCATTAATGGAGCACAAATTCAAGGTTTTTTTTTTGCTTGATTCTAACTAATTAGTAAATTACATTGCAGATTAGTCACTAATAAACTATTTTATGGAAAATTTACTCTTTATAGTACTATTGTTGTTCTTAAACTAACAATATAATCTCAATATTTCTGCTAAAAACTAAAAGTTATAATTGGAGAAGAAGAAGACTATGAAGAGGGAAAAATTGTAATTTCCAGATTTAACGGCTATTAAATGTTTTTTGGTGCAATATAGTTACGGTAGTTACTTTTGCAAAAGTTAGGTGCTATTTTTGTAAAAAAAAATAGGATTGACTACCATTGGCGTTTCTCTATAACCGGTGCTTACCAAGTAGAATTTCCCTTGTCTAATTAAGTCTAATATGTTGAATAGTCTTTAGGTAATTTTTTGCCATACTTGTTACATAATACTCCCTCACTAGTGGAAAAATCTCTATTTGCTACGGGCTTTTTATGGGTATGGGCTGCGGTTTTGTCTCGCAGCCCTTGGAGTAGCAGCAAATAAGATAAGGTTATTGGCTGCGGACATAATGCCCGCAGCCCATACCCCATTTTCAAAAAAAAAAATTTTTTTTTATAATTTCGTTTTATTCTAACAACAAATCTAAAAATTAATGAAAGATGAAAAACAAATTCATCTACATCTAAAATTAAATGAAAGATGAAAATACAAGCTCAAGAACAATCAAGAACAAAGAACAAAGTCAACAAACTACAAAGAACAAACTACAAAGAACAATCTAAAAATTACAAGCTTTTTATACAAGATCTACAAAAATTACAATCAAGAACAAAACCGCAAACGAAATTACAAAGAACAAACTACAAGAAATCTAAAACGAAATCTAAAAGAAATCTAAAATTACAAGCTTTTAGATTTCTTCAAACGAAATTACAAACGAAATAAAACGAAGAACAAACTAAAAGAAATCTAAAAAATGAAGAACATTAAGAATAAACGAAATTACCAAGAACATCAAAAATCTTCAAAAACGAAAGGATCTGGAGGCGTTTGTAATTTCGGTTTGAAGAAATTTCTTCAAAAACGAAAGGATCTTTAAAAATATTCAAAAACGAAAGGATCTTCAAAAATTTCTTCAAAAAACGAAAGGATCTGGAGGCTTTTGAAGTGAGGTTTGAAGAAATTTCTTCAAAAACGAAAGGATCTTCAAAAATCTTCAAAAACGAAAGGATCTTCAAAAATCTTCAAAAAACGAAAGGATCTGGAGGCGTTTGAAATGAGGTTTGAAGAAATTTCTTCAAAAACGAAAGGATCTTCAAAAATTTCTACAATAATCAGAAGCAAGGTTTGAAGAAATCAGAAGGGAGGTTTGAAGAGGCGTTTGAAGTGAGAGGGAGTTAGAGAAGAAAGTTGTGTAAGTGTTTTGAGAGGAAGAAGAGGCGCCATATTATCTGAAATTAGGGTTATGTTCTTGTGAGAGAGAGGGATTCATGGGTATATTGGCTGAAATTGGGTTGGGCTTCTTATTTGGGCTGCGGACATGAAGAAAACCGTAGCCCTTTATGTTCTTGTGGACTATTGGCTGCGGACTAGCTAATAAACCGCAGCCCTATTGATTTTTTTAAAAAAATTTTTTCTATTGGCTGCGTATAACTTTAAACCGCAGCCAATTAGCCGCAGCCAATAGCTTTTTTTCCACTAGTGCCTTCGTTCCAATGGCTTTGTCCCATTTGAGTTTTTGACTCTATTCATAGTTCACATTTAATTTCTATGCTATTCTTCATCTATAAGTTAAAACATAGTTAAGTGGAATCTTGTTCGATTCATCTCAACGCGAGGATTATTAATATCGACTTTTTATAATTTTTATATATGAACCATTAGAGATATTGAGACTTCAATATTTGTCTTTTCAAACGAGCCCAAATGAAATGAGACAAAGTCATTGAAATTGAGAGAGTATATAATTATTTTGTAAGTATATGGCATCGTAATAATTCCAACATTTTCATAACAATAAACCATAAGAAAAGTTATGATACTTAATTTTATGATATTCTCCCCTTTGGTTTATTATTATGAATTAGTTGTAGATAATAAATGTAGATAGAAATCAAGAAGAAGAAAAAAAAAAAAAAGAAAAAACAAATTGTTATAGACAATAAATTCTAAAGAGAGTAAAAAATAGCATACACATAATATAATGGTATAATTTAACATAAAAAATGCACCAATGAATAAAAAATGACAAAAAAAAAAAATCATGTACGTCTTGTTTCTTCTTCTTCAAAATAAATTACTTATTTATTCTTAATTATTATAAGTCCTAATGCTACAAAAAGGTTCATCAAAGCCATAATTGAAGAGATATATAATTTGAATTTGGTTAAATTTTTTTCAAATCTAAAATAATAGGAAAAGAAGGAAGATGGGTTGTTTTTGTGATGGAAGTACATTTTCTATGGTTAATGGAGAAGGAAGAAGCATTTTGGTGTAAAGAGTAAAGTTGGATTAATAATAGGTATGTGGTTAGAAACAGGGGCGAAGCCAGAATTTTGAGTTAGGGGGGGCCAAATTGTTGATATAGTAGAAAATTTTTTTTCCAAAAAAGCTAGAGGTGTTAGAAACAGACACGATGGCTCGAAACTTACACGACATTTTAATCGAATCTGATTTGATTCGATTTTAAAAATTTACAATTATGAAAAACAATATGGACACGAAATCCGATTTCAAGCCTACACGATACACGTAACCCAAAATCAACGATGACCTGAACGAACACCATTAGACACTAGTTAAGCTATGAAAATATTAAAATCATATAGACTGAAATGAAGTTGAATCATGGCAAAATTTATATTTAGAGTTGAAGCTTCCCTATAATTGTTATTTTTGAAAAAATTAAGTGTTTTTGACTCTATATATTTGCCTAATAATTCTCCAAATTAATATTATTAAAATTAAGCTAGAAAAATATAAACACACACTAAAAAAGATGAATGTTAGATAATGAAAGATAAATAGTAATGACATTATAGTATAAATCTATTAGTTGATAAAAAATAATTGAGGATTTGATCCCTTAACCTTAGATTATAAATGTGTTACTCCAACCATTGAGCTATAGTAATCTTTGTTATATTTTTACTCTCTTTAAACTATATATCGTATTAGTAAGGGGGGCCAAAGCCAAAATTATAAAGGCTCGCATTTTCGGCAAGGGGGGCCGGGCCTCCGCCGGCCCCCCATGTGGCTTCGCCCTTGGTTAAAAAATTGGGTAATGCGTCTTTTATAGATGATTATCCCAAACTGCACACTATACCATATGGGCATATGGTTTTTAATATACTCTAAAAATTACGAAAATTAAATAGTAAAAAAACGCACATATGATATAAATGCAATACGTAAAAAAAGATAAAAATGCACGTCTAAAATATTTTCGAGAATCAAAAAAATAAGACTAATCGTCCGTTTATGTAGTAAAAGAAAAAAAAATTAGCTAGCCATATAGGCAGTTTAAAAGAAAATAATAACAAAAGTATACAAAATAATAATAGGTATTAAAAAAAATTAATTAACTAGCCATATAGAGAATATAAAAGAACATAATAACAAAAGCAATAAAGTGTCATCGTCATCTATAAAGGGGGCATATTGTTCAATAAATTATTTTATGGGTTACTTGTCTTGCAATGTGTGTTACTTGTTTCTCTTTTATCATCATTAGTTCTTTTATTAGTTGATGCCGGTTAATTTTCAGTTGATGTTGTCGGAGCATTATTAGTTGGTAGTGTGGAAGCATTTTTTGTAGGTCGTACTGCTGTAATATTAGTTGGTGGTACTAATTGACCAATAGTATTATTGGGTTTGTAGTGAATGCTATATAATTATGCTTAATTATTAAATTTAAAAAATGTGTTGGACACACCTTGGATGACGATATCGATACCATTTGATAGTTAGAAGATAAAAATTATTACTCACAAGTGAATTTTCTTACTTGGTTAATTTGTATAGTTATAGGAAAGTTTTACCAATAAAGTATCAATTGCATTCACATTAAAACAAATCCATTAATTATCTTTTACATCACATTTCAACATTTGAAAGTTACTTTTTCCTTTTTTGGTACTATAGAGTAGACCGAGGGAAATAGAGTATTAGGTGAAATTCAATCATAGTTTCTTTCCTGAGATAACACCTGATTAACTTTCCTTTATTATTATTTTTACTATTTTCAATTTAGAAAAATATTTAGTATAACGTGTTAAAATTTTTCTACTGATGTAATAAAAAATATTTTTATAATTAAAATTATTCAATGTTAATTGAGTGATAAAATTATTGTAGATAATGACTAAAAATAAAATTATTTCAATAGTTTTTACTATAACAATTATTTAATCATGAATATGTGACCATTCTAATTTAGAAGTATCTCATTGCTTCAGACTCCGGAGTCGCATGTTGAGTTTTGACTTTTGACTATCAAAACCAATCAAAAATAGGTATTGAACTACACCAAAACTAGTCATCTCCCTCTATAGATGTTCAAAACAGAACCGATGATCCGATAGACACCCGACTTTATAATCGAACTCGATTCGACCCGACTTAAAAATGAATCTACAATTATGTAAAAACCAATGTGAACACAAAATCCGATTTTGAACCGACCCAAAACACCTGACTCGAAATCAACCCAATGACCCGAATGAAAAAAAAAAAAAGAAAATGTTCGTAGTTGAAGCCCATGTGTTATCCCAAGTATACCCTCAGAGGGTGTTGTCTGCTTAGGCCAAAAAGCACGAAAGCAACGGGAGATTGAAATGGAGAGTAAGAGAGAGAAACACAAAACAAGGTGCACCAAAACCAAAAGGGGAACCCCCAACCCCAAATGTACAGAATAACTTCCTTATCAGTCTTCTCTTTTCTCCCTTTCTTTCTCTTTCTTTCTTCTCACTCACTCATTAAAATTCAACAAACAAGATGCCTAGACCTGGTCCTAGACCTTATGAATGTGTTAGAAGAGCTTGGCATAGTGATACTCGTCATCAACCCATTAGAGGTTCTATTATTCAACAAATTTTCAGGTTTCTGGGTCTTTCTAATTTCATCTCATTCTTCTCCAAGATTCAATCTTTTTGTTTTTTTCATTGATTTGGGAATTCCCCATTTCTTTCTTTTGCAGAGTGGTTACTGATGCTCATAGTTCTGTCACTAGAAAGAACAGAGAATGGCAAGAGAAACTACCTTGTGTTGTGTTAAAAGCTGAAGAAATTATGTACTCTAAAGCTAATTCTGAGGTAATAATCTGTTGGGTTTTTATGGGTTTTTTGTATCTTGTTTAATTTTTGCAAAATTTTGAGTTTATTGGGTGTACATTGTTTGGTTGATTAGGCTGAGTATGTGGATCCAGAAACACTTTGGGAAAGACTTAATGATGCTGTTGATACTATTATTAGAAGAGATGAAACTACTGAAACTGGTCAATTTCTTCAACCTTGTATTGAAGGTAGCTTTTTTATGTGTATTGGTTAATGATTGCTACTTTTTTAGATCTTATTTTGATGTCAAGTTTTGGTCTTTGAGCATTTTACTTGCTTGTTAGGTTGTAATTCTTAGATTAAATATAATACAATATGCTTAATTGACTGTGAATGTTTTGATAATTTTGAAGTATTTTTTATTGTTAATTTCATTCAATTACATTATGAAAAAAAAATTGTAGGGTTTAAGTTCTATTTGAAGGGTTTTTCCCCATGAGTATGTTAAAATACCCTTGTGAAAGTGCCCAATTCATTTGTATAGATAAAAGTAAGAAAACATTAATCCATCCCCTTGTAATTCTGTTGTTCAGCTGCCCTTGTATTGGGATGTCATCCTGTTAGAGCATCGCGTAGCCAGCGGAACAGTAATCCGAGGAGTTATCTAAACCCGAGATTCCAAGAACCTGCTCAGGCAGCTCCAGCTGTTCCTGATAGTACCAACTACCACAGACCGCCCCCTCAACCCCCTAACCTATCCGGCAGTCCATTAAGCATTTCGAGATCAACAATGGGGACACAACCTAGTGCGTCTTCGCTTTCTAGCAGTCAAATGGTGTCCAAACCTAGCTACATTGCTACTCAAACTGGCCCTTATTCGCAACCTAATTTTCCTAGACATATGCCTTCTTCAGTTACTGAATCGAATTCTTTGTTGAAGTATGGTTCTGTATATCCATTGTATTATGGTAGTCAAATTCAGAATGTAGAGCCCCATTTTGCGTACCGGACACCTCAAAACTCAACTCCTACGAATGTAATTGTTGGCACACCTGTGGGTTGGCATGGAGCACAACCTCCTTGTTTTTCCAGCACAAAGAACCTATTACCAGGTGAAAATGTGAATTCTACAGCAGGAAATCTCGGGCAAGTACCGAGTGTTGACAGCCATGGAAAGGCTGCTGAAACGGACTGTGATTTGTCTCTAAGATTGGGTCCACCTTCTAATCGAGGTATAAGTGTTGAAAAAGGTTTTCGTCATCTAAACACCGAAGGTGGTTCAAGTAGTCATCTAGAGACCAACAAGTACTCTGAACATTGCGTTAGGAACACAGAGTTTTGTTTCTTTCCGAGCCACAGCCGTAATGAACCCTCTGAATTCTCAGACAATAGACTAGAACAAGAGGGATGGATTTTGGATAGCAGTGTTAATTTTAAAAAGCGAAAAGCTTCAGATCATTCCGAGTCATAGGATGGGAGCGCTCAGTGGCTTCCGCAGCTCCAATCTAACCAATTTAATGGTCAATATAGATGGCCAGATTTGTAACATCCTTTGAATGGTGAAATACAGTGAAAAATTATGTGTCAATCCAAACAGCAACATGTAGCAAAGAAAGATTTGTTTAATGCCTTTCAAAGAAGAAAAGGTGTTGAACCTCTTCAGGTTGGACATCTGTTTGGAGGGATAACATGTTCACATGATGTAGAACTTCTTTGTTGTGAACGAGTTCTCCCTTTGCACGAATAAAGTTAAGAATGTGGGGAAGGATCCATGGCTCTTGTACGTTTTTTGCAGAAACCATTTCAGTAATACACTAGCATTCCCTTGCATCTTCGAGGAATCCAACAAGGTTAAGATTTTTGAAGTTCCACTTCCATCACTAATTTCAGGTCTCGTAATTGTTCTTGTTTCCTCAAAAATTTCGTCTTTTTGTTGTCTTTCTTGCAGGTGATTGATGCTACAATGGAGGTTGTGAAGAAATTGCTTGCTAAAACTACATCCTTGCACAATTGATTCGGCAATATTTCGAGATGCTACAGAAAAACTCACATCAGTAGTAATTGTTTGCTCGGTCTCAGCCCCCTGGGACGTTATGTCCTCATCCGCTACCAATACCCTTGCCGATATCATCCTATATTCATTTTCATCCCTACAATGAAGTACAGGGTCATCTTATATTTGTCAAGCCCGAGAACATTTTGTATATTACTTAACTAAATTGGTGATTGCGGATAGAGGATTCGGTGGGGGAACGAGAAGACAGATGAATCCCCTCTCTATTTCGAGATCATTTATGAGTAATTAGCAGGACAAGCGGCTAACGTTTTGACGAGTTTTGTAACCAATTTGCAAAACTATTGAGGGATTGTGTCCATGTTGGCAGAAAATACACAGAAAGAATAGGAATAAGCCATGATAACATTGAATACACAATAAGCTCATAATAACTTTGAAACAGAAATCTCCTTTTTAGTTAGCAAGTAGGAAATCCCTGATTATGTTGTAATATATTTTAAAGCTTGATATCCTTAATTTTGTATTGGATTGGATCATAAGTTGTAAGTGCATGCTTTCAAATCCATAGTTACTGATGAATAATGATAGTGGTGGGCTCTATTACAATTTTGTAGCACTGTTTCTTTATGTCAGTTATACATGTTACACCAACATCAATATTGCTATTCATGTCTTCATGTCTTTTAAATTTGAAAATCTCGCCTTTACCCTCTCCGATAATAAAAATTTCTCCTTTTAATTGATATATAAAAATTCCACATTTATAGCATTTTAATTTGAAATCTTTTTTGATTGTTTTTTGTTGCATCTTTAAGCATGCATAATTAGTGATGGCCGCGGTCCGGGTTGGGCCGGTTCCGTTCCGGTTCCAACCGGTTCCGGTTCCATTTGGAACCTGACCCAGACTTTTCCGGTTCCGGTTCCGGTTCCGGCCGGTTCCAACCGGTTCCTTGGCGGTTCATGAGACGGTTCCGGCGGTCCCAATTTCCGGGCCGGGTGGGTCGGACCATCGGTTCCATTTTTATTTTTCCTTTATTTTTAATAAAAAAATACTATAATAATGCGAACGTACCTTCGTCGATTACTTGATTATTAGCGAAATGCATTGGTTGTCATCGTTATTAAAATATTTACTAAAAAGAAAGAAAAAAAATAAATCAATAAGAAACGAATCAACGATAAAGATCATAAAAAAAAAAGGGGGAGAGAATGGACTTGAACCTAGTATCCCGAAGGAATACTAAGCTGCCTACGTATCCCGAAAGAATCAACGATAAAGACATAAATCAAATATTATAATTACTTTGGTCGATTTCAAAGTGATTTTTAAGATAATTATCTAATTCTAAATATGAAGCGGAGGAGGAGGAAGAAGATGACTAGAAAAGTATCATCTCGACTTATTATGTTAGCGATTACGGGATTATAATAATCGGGACGTGCCGAGACGCTAGCACGCCTAGACGTATCGCGACTCGGGTTATATATACTAGAATAATAGTCATAAAGGTCCGCTAAAAGTTTTTTACAATTTCCTACACAATTAATGTACATCACTAGACGGGCGATCTAATGCTTGGTACTAAAATCCTATTATTTTACTTAGGTTTTCCGTACTAAAACACCGATCTAAAATTGTCGCAATTCCATAAATATAAGGAAAATTAGTGAAATACGCTTTCCACTTATCCATCATATCTGCAAGAATCGGCTTTAAAAACGTTACTATCATCATGAGAATGTCTAAGAAGATGATAAAAAACAATAATACATTCACTTATTACTAAGTGAACGTTTGGTTCATAAACATATGAAAAAATCTTAGTTTCGTGGACATATGATAAGTGCAATTATTTGCACTCATCATTAACATATTTGCGCTCATTTTCGATGTTTTGAGGCGGTTTAGGGTTGTTTTATGTGGTTTCACTCCATTTCGGTATTCCATGTCCAATTTGTAGCCAAATGGGTGAATTATGGTACTTTGAGTCATTTTTGTGGGTTTTTGGTGCTAATCATGTTTACAAGGCTCAAAGAACCTATCAAGCTATCAATTTTGTCAAGCCATAAAGAGTAAAAAAGCAAAAGAGTAGGTTAATGCAAAAGTATTAAGGTGAAATTTGATACATGTCTACTCTTTTGGCTATAACTTTTGATAGGAATATGGTATTAATACAAGGTTTGCGGCATTGGAAACTAGACTTCAAGGGCTTTCCAACGGTATATTATATGTCCGATTCCGATAACCGAGCAAGAAATGGCGAGCGTTTGAAGTTGATGCAGTTTTTCAGGTCCGGGTCCGGGTCCGGTTCCGGTTCCATGGAACCGTTGGGCCGGTTCACCCGTTCCGGTCCGGTTCTGCGGTTCCAACCGGTTCCATTGGGCCGGTTCAACCGATCCGGACCGGTCCAACCGGTCCGCGGTTCTTTGGTCCGGTTTTTTCGAATTTTTCCGGCGGTTCCACGGTTCCGGTTACTTTTTCCGGCGGGTCCACGGTTTCGCGGTTCAGTTCCGGTTCGGAACCTGTCGCGAACGTTCCGGTTCCGGTTTTCAGCGGTTCGGGACCGGTTCGGTTCCGGGCCAACCCGGACCGTGGCCATCACTATGCATAATACTTCTAACCTCATCCTTGTTGTTGGTGGATATCCACACTAATGAAGGGCCATGAGAAATATTATTAATATATAATGTATAATCAAAAATTAAAATAAAATAATAAATGATGCAAAGGTAATATTTATTATATAGTAATTAAAATGTAGATATTTTATTATTGGATAAATTAAAAGATTTTTAATTTTAATATTTTTATATATTTGGGCTGGTTGGGATATCAGTTTGGTTTGAGGCCCCACTTGAAGGAGCTCCTCATTGGTAAGTGAATATCAACCCACTAGATAACAATTTAGGGGTGAAAGTTCGATTTGTGATTTGGTTTTCATAAAACCAAATTTTTTTTTCAATCCAAATTAAACTAAATTGGGCCACAATCTAAATCGAACCAAACCAAATTAATTCGGTTTAGACTTGTCCGGACCAATCAAAACCATATTGTCCAACTAAAAACAAATTTAAACTGCAAATCGAATTGGATTACAAAAATTTTAAAGCAAAAATGGAAATGAGAAAATAAAATTAAGGTTTATTATTGTTATAAGATTGCTTACGTCGTTTTTGTCAGTATTGCCAATTAAAATCTTCTATTTGCATGTCAAGTTGCACATTCAGTCAACTAGTAGTTAGCTCACTGTAAAAAGTGAGCTCTATTTTAATTCGGTTCAAAATTTCTGTTTTCGGTTTTTTGTATGCTCACACCTAATTCAAACCAAAATATTTCAATTTTGAAAATTCAAATCCAAAACCAAACCGGTTTATAAAAAAGCCCAAACCATATTTCTTATACGGTTTGGATTGGTTTTGTTTGCGGTTTTTATCTGAATAACTTTCACCCCTAGACAACATTCAGGAAAAATTGAAATAAATAAGATAATTTTTTTTAAAAAAAGAATGAAATAAGATACTTTAAAATCTTATTCCATTTATAAGCGTCTGACTTTCCAAAGTTAGGTTTGGATTAATTCTCATTTACTAACTGCGAAACAGAGAGCAAAGGTAAAAGAAAGTCAAGGACCAATTCAGTTGACTTTTGTTGATTTTTTGACTTTTGATAAATTTGGATGTTAATGGATCGCTATTACTAGCGAACATCTTTTTACCACATCCCTTTTGTTTGCGGTTACTAACTGCGAACAGACCTTGACATTTTTGACCTTTTCTCTTTATTCGCAGTTAGTAAGTGCAAACTAATCCGAAGCTAGCTTTGGTGAGTCAGACGCTTATAAATGGAAATAAGTTTTAAAATATCTTATTACTTGCTTGTTTTTGATGAATTCACTTATCTATTTCAAATTTTTGAACATTCACAACATAGATGCATATTTTGTTATACTTTGATTATACTCGTGCGTTTTAGTGAGTTTGGTGGCTGTTAATTTAGTTTGCTCAACTGTTGGTTTTTCAGGTCCTCTCTTCAAAGACCGTTTTTTGTAAAGCACTTCCTAATGATCAGTCCAACCCACATCTGATAATTCATTAAAATAGAAAACTGCTACTTCTGAAAAGTTACCGTGTGGATTATGCTTGGGAATTGAAAACTTCTAATTATTAACTACCCCTTTCAAAGCAATATACAACCTGGATTATGGATACATGACATACATTAGTTTTTTCATTTTTTTTTTACAACCTTCAACTGTATCATCTTCTTAAATTCGATCGTAGTGTTTTTTTTTTTTTTTTTTTTTTTTTTAATTATGCTTCATTAATAGTGAAAAAAGTAATGTTGATGAAGACAATAATGTCTACTATTGGGGAAGGTAATAAAAGCAATTGTGGTTCTTCTGATTTTTTTAAATTACGGATTATCAATGGTGGAAAACAGTGATGTTTAAGAAAACAACTATGGCTAATTTTTGGAGAATTGTAATAAAAACATTTGTGGTTATAAAATCATATATTTAAGAATAGAATAAAAATAAAATTAGTGTTATAATTATGAAGATTTGACATAGGTTAATGTAGTTGGGAGCAGGGGTGAAGCCACATGGGGCTCCGACGAAGGCCCGACCCCCCTTGCCGAAAATGGAAGCCTTTGTAACTTTGGCTTTGGCCCCCCTTACTATTATGATATATAGTTTAAAGAGAGTAAAAACATAATAAAAACTACTATAGCTCAATGGTTGAAGTAACACATTTATAATCTAAGGTTAAGGGATCAAATCCTCATTTAAACAATTATTTTTTATTGACGATTTATACTATAAGGTCATAACTATTTATCTTTCATTATCTAACATTCATCTTTTTTAGTGTGTGTTTATATTTTTCTATCTTAATTTTAATAATATTTTCTGGAGAATTATTAGGCAAATATATAGAGTCAAAAACACTTAATTTTTTCAAAAATAACAATTATAGGGAAGCTTCAACTCTATTTATTGTTAAATATAAATTTTGCAATGATTCAACTTCATTTCAGTCTATATGATTTTAATATTTTCATAGCTTAACTAGTGTCTAATGGTGTTTGTTCGGGTCATCGTTGATTTCGGGTTACGTGTTTCGGTTAGGCTTGAAATCGAATTTCGTGTCTATATTGTTTTTACATAATTGTAAATTTTTAAAATCGAATCAAATCGGATTCGGTTACAATGTTGTGTAAATTTCGAGCTATCGTGTCTATTTCTAACACCTCTAGCTTTTTTTTGGAAAAAAATTTTCTACTATATAAACAATTTGGCCCCCCTAATTCAAAATCCTGGCTTCGTTCCTGGTTGGGAGTATAACATTGTGTAGTAACATAATATATTTGAGGTTATAACATGATAGAGAGTTATAATATAATATATTTGGGGTTATAACATAGTTTATTTAGGTTTATAACTATATGAATTCAAGGTTATAACATAAGATATTTGGTGTTAAAACAACATATATTTGAGGTAATAACATACTCGATCCCTCCGAATCATTTTGGATGTCCCATTTGAGTTTTCACGGTTATTAAGGGTGGTGTGGGGTCAATTAAAAAGGTGGTAATTGGGTATTTAATTGATTAAATTAATTGTAAAGGTAGTAGTTGGGTATTGGGAGTAGTAAAAGTAGCGGTATTTAGGTAAAAAAAGATAGACAAATAAGGAAATGAGACAATTAATATGATTTTGCCAAATAAGGAAATGGGGCAACTAAAATGATTCGGAGGGAGTAATATATTTTGGGGTTATAACCTCATATATATAGGGTTATAACAATATAAAGAACATATATTTATCGTTACTAGTTGGTGGGGCACGTGCTACACAAGCGCTCCCCCAAGTTATCCTATTTTCCTTAAAAAAATGATTTGAAGCGAAGTATTTACAATTCATTAGATTTTGTCAACGTAACACTATAATGGAATTGCAAGAGAGTCTTGAACAACTATACATACAATATTGTAGGATATATTATAATTTAGGCTAATATTTATATGGTCTTCAATCATAAGTTAATGATCAATTTGCGTTCACCAAGGAAGCAGGAGTTCTCTTGCCATATGCTATGCACGTTGTTGCTAAGTGATCATGTAAATTGAGTGTTTTTTCATAATGCAACTGATCTTCTTACAAGATTAGTTAGGGTTAGTCCTTAAGTACATTTTTTAATAGTTCTGAGCTTCTTACAATAAATGTGTTGTTGTTTTGTTGTACTATCTTTATGTTTAAATGAAAAGAAGGCCTTGCATCCTTACTACTTAGTGTTTTTATGCTGGACACTTTTTAAGCCAATTTTGGATACTTTGTTGGTTAAGTTCTATGGGTGATTAACTTTTCTATCTAATATATGTTACAGAGGCCATCAAATGCTGCTTGCAAGACTTAAGATTAGTGCAAGATATGACTAAGGTTTTAAATGGTTGGATCAAAATAATTTGAAATCTATACTAAAGACATAGATGCTTAGTAACACTGTAATGGTTCACATGATATATTTAGGGAGATACATTTAATCTTCTGGGGAAGGAGTTGCTCATGTGTTTGGCGAGTGATATAATGTATAGAATCTATATTTCAGATGGGTAGTTTATTTAGATGAATAACCTCTTAAGAACACAGAGATAAACTCTATTGCAATATTCGATGATGAATAGATCTTAGGAGTCAAAAAATGCAGAACTTACAGCTTCATTTGCTACAATAACAAATTTCTATCTTTTAAATCAATACATTTTTTTCATAGTGGTTTCTCTAATTAAATTATAACTGTCATCTGGGATTAGATGGCTGCAAGTTATAAAAGATTAATTCCCCATGTTGAATTTGATTGCTATGTTTAGTTAATCTTAGATTTATTATTTTTGTAAGAATCCTAATGAATTTTGGATGTTTTCACTCTTGTTTAGAATTATGTTTAGTACATTCAACTTTATTGAAATGCGTTGTTGCTTCGTGCTATCATTGGTTGGTGCTCTTATTACTCGTTTTGGTTTCAACAGGTGTGATAGGTATTCTCTAGATATGTTTAATCAAAAATCATATTATGTAGGGATGTTTCTTATATATATGTTTTTCTCATGCCTTGTTGTAAGAGCTTGAATCTTGAATCCTTATTATTAAGTTAATTCAGTAGCACTAATGAATTGTTGCTTTCTTTGTTTAGTTTACGTGAAGATATTGTGAAACTGCCATTTATAACTCATTGGCTTTAACTTCATGTAAGTCAAAATTGAGTTCACTTGAATGCATATGATTATGATCATATAATGTATACTCTATTTTTTTTACTTTTTATACTTCATGTATATTTAAAAGTTTTATCAACAATTGTGCATGTAATTGTACTTGCCTGGTCTTGTTTTGAACTTAACAACAATTGTGCGTGCAATTATGAAAGATAAGCAAACATAAAATGACAACCCCATCAGTCACTAATATGAATAATTCTTTGCAAGAATCCAACATAACTTTTGGAGATTATGGCTTATGGAATGAATGACATAAATTTCAAACTTAGTAATGTTAATTCAATGTTCTATAAATTTGATGTTTAATTTTGGGATAATACATTTTATGTTGCTGAAAGGTATATTATCATTCAATACCTTCGATAATCTACTGAACTATGTAGTGAAATAGTTATCACTTATCAGCATCATGAAGCTGATTTTCCAAGTCGAAGGTGCAAAATTTTAAAGGGCCAGTTGTAGATAAAGAATTTTGATAATAATGTGAGATGTGGAATCTGCAAGAAGCGGTAATGTGCTGCAGTTGGGTTCTAACATGCTTGTTTTTTACGCGTATTATGTGCTCCTAATGCATACTTTCTGGTTCTGTTTATTTTCTACCTGTCCCAGACCTATTTTGCTATTGATTCTCCTGTTTTCACACTGTCTCACCCAAAATGAACAAGATCAATGACTTCAAAACTAGATTAGTCCTGGGATCCAAATGAACCCTCTCTTTTTCCACTATCCTTCTCACCTCCCTTGTCCATCTTCATATAACTCATTTTCTTTTGCTACCCATAAAGTTTTGAAAGCCACTCAACATTATCAGATTCATCATTTCTGGGAGCTGTGAACTTCTGTAATTCATCTTCAGATGGATTAACACCCAAAAGCTTAAGGAATCTATGGATATTTTCTTATATATAAATCCATCCTTCAGCATCATGCTATCAAGGAACTCAAACACTTTTCTTTGTTGCTGTATGGTGCAAGGTTATATGCAGAGTTGTATTCCAATGACAAGATTTAGAATATTGCATTAAATTTCCCTTGTTAACCAAGCATTTGGTTGGCTCTTTTCTGTAGGTTGACTACCCAAACTGCTTATTGCAATGGTATTTACCTTATCTTGGTTTGAACTGCATTCAACAACATTCCATTAGCTCCTTTGATTTTCAGTAGGAAGTTAAATATGAAGGATAGGCAAATATTATGTTTCAACCTCATCAATCCCCAACATGAAGAATTCTTTGTAAGAATCCAACATAATTAAAAATTTGCTGGAAGCTTTTACCCTAGACTAAATAGCAATATAATAAATTTGTCAAGTTAACCATAAAAGTCATTGTTTATTTATAAATTGTTGATAAAACTAATAATTCATTATTGCCATGTATAAACTTGATATTTCATACAAAAACATTTTACTATAAACAACTTTGTTTGTCAATAATTTTTTTCTACATGAATACATATGCTTTCGCTTTTCTTACAACAACAAAACAAAACACAAATGATTACATCTAAATAACTGCGTTTATTGACAAAACAAAGTATTCACTATTGCCATGGGCAAAGGTGTGCATCCTTTCTTGTCGTGTGCCAGCCATGGAGCATTGTTTCTTGAGATGCTCGATTCTTCTATTGTTGTCAGTATGCTGCGCATGCAGCTTTGCATAAGTGTTATGATGCACGCCATCACACTAAGATTAAAAAGCTCTGATCCATTCATTTAAGTTCAAAATCTTAGTTTTTAGATTACTATATACTTCATAAAATACTAAACCCTAACTACTCTTTTTGTTCTACCCAAAATCCATCATCATCAAGTATGCTAGATTGAATTAAAGAAAAGATAAAGCTCTCTTTAGCTTCCCATAGGATTTTAACTCATCAAAGACCATACATGACTACATACTAAGTTCAAGTGATAGTAAGGCTTCAAGTCTCCACAACATTTTCTTCATAAACAAGATTAAAAGTAAGAAAGATATCATTTTGCACCTCGAATAGTTGCTGTCCAGATTTAATATATACCTTTCCTCTCAAATGCTTTTTGTTCATTAATAAAGGATGTATAAACATAAAAGGTATTTTTACATATTGATACGGTTACTCACCCGGTTTAACATTATCTGGAAAATTGCTCTGAAAGAACTTCGTGTGATGATTCTTCTGAGCAACGACCAATGTGAATTTAGGGTTTCAATTCTTTTCAAGGAATTTAGATGCCTGTATAACAATACAATTTGTCAAATATGCTTATATTTTTACAAATTACAAAACCACATAAAATGAAAAGATAGATAATCATGTTACGACAAATTAACAACCTCCTTGATTGGGACTTTACGTCCTTCAAATGTAATACCGCAAGTGCACGGCGTAGTTTAGTACGACGGCAAGTACGGGTCGAATCCACAGGGAGTGGGGGTTATGTCAATGGTTTCTCAATCAATTAGTGAGCTCAAAAACGTATGTAAGATGGTGTTTGGAATTGGAACTAAATAAAGCAAGCAATTAAAAAGAACGAAATGAGAAGCGGAACATAAAAGTAATTAAGAGCACAATGAACTAAGGCAAAGAACACAATGAACACAATCAATTAGCTAAATAGGCATAGGTTAGGCTTTCTCACCATGGTAGTCTTTACTAACTTCAACCTAAGGTCATGGTTATAGGTTGTTATGAGGAAGAACGTATCTTAAATACTAATGTTCTCTCTCGAGCAACATTAGCTTCCTAAAACATACTTAACCACCTATTCTCATGGAGCTAAGCATAGATTAAGACATGAAGCACACATTCATTATTTCCAATCAAAACATCTACCTATTCTCATGGAGATGATTCAACTTTTAAGCATAGATTATCGTTAAAAATCGACTCTCGCCCTCAATTAAACGACACTAAACAAGATAGCAAAACCTATGCTAAACCATAAACAACACAACCAATGCCAAAGGTAAAGATAGCAATTCAAACTATATACATGGTGATCATGCCTAACCTAAGCCAAAACAAACTACTCACACATATTGAAATTATAGATTGCTATTAAGCCAAGAATCATTAAGAAATGAATTGAACTAGAGTACCTTAACAAGATGCAATTTGAAGAGCAATCAAACATAAATATATGAAAATAAAGGTAAACAATAACTAAGCAACATGAATTGTATCTAATGTAAATAAAGATAGAGATTACTCTTTGATGAACAAGATGAATTGATGAATAAGCAATAACTTCCAAAAGCTTCAATGAAAATACACCAATGGTTGAAAAATTCCAAATTGCAAAGTATTACACTAAAGGATTAAGCTAAGATAGTGTTTGGAAATTGAAAACTCTTAATTGAAAGGAAAGGAAACTATGCTAAAAACTAATTCTTGATTGAAAATGAAAGCTAAGCTAAGAATACATAGAAATTACTCTAAAGTGAAGGTGAAAACTGAGATGAAAAACAAAGATGCCCAACTCCTTCTTCCTCTTCCCTATTTATAGGCTTCAAGGCATGTGGGGGTGGTGGTTTCATGATTGCTCTACCACCCCTAAGGTGTAGGATGGAGGTGCCACTTCTAAAGATAGGGTAGGGTTGCAAGGGAGGCTTGGCAGCAGAGATAAGAAGCAAATGAATTTAATTGTACCCAACTGCTTTTTAAAAGAATCGCGAAAAGCTGCTGCCGCCCATTACGCTCGACCCGAGCAAGCCCGCTCGACCTGGTCGAGCGAACATCAGGTACACAGGTCAAAATCTTCAAAAACAGAACAGTCACCAAAAAATAGCTCTGCTCGACCTGACCGCTCGACCGAGCGAGCTCGCTCGACCCATCAAAAATGCTTCTGTCGACATTCTGAAGCTACTGGAAGTGAATAGTACTTTCGCTCGACCCGAGCCAAATCCGCTCGACCGGTCGAGCGACCTTCAGGATGGTCCTGCTCAGCTTCTATCTCTAATGCAAGTCTTTTTGATGCTCGAGCAAGCTTGGCTCGACCCAGATCAGGTCAAGTGGTCTTGAAATGGGTTATTTTGGCTCTCGTTTCGACTTATCTTCTTGACTTGGCTCATCGAGGCCTTGCTTCATTAAGTTTCGGAGATGAATGAGCAACATATGCATCAAAAGAGCTTGAGTTTTACCTGAAATTCAACAAAACAACAAAACTCCAAACCAAGCGTAAAATCTTATATAAAACAAGCATAGCTGCATCAAATCTCAACATAATTCAATTAAACTATGGGGGTAAAGTATGAATAAAATGTAGCTAACACTCCTTAATATGATCAAGTTCAATGTTAAGAACTTTACTAAATTGAGATTCACTTACGCCATCCCTGTAAAGTCTAAACCATCAAAAAGATAAGTATGATTAGTTATAAGCATAATATGTAATTTAAAACACATGTGTGACGTAGAAAGCTCCATTAACTTGGTTCAACGGGTCAGGCCGTCATTTTGAGCCCTTAAGGATAGAAACTCGTGTAATGCACGGATTTTTCAATACATTAATATCTTAATAAAATTTTGGACTAATAAAAATATTGAATTTAAGACTATTTATATTGTAATTTTTTTCATTAAAGTGTTAATACATTTTTTAAAAAGAATAATTGCATTCTCGAATATCAGACAACATTTTTAGTTGATTGATTTTTATTACACTATATTTGGTAGACAAGAATTGAGATAGTCTAATTGCATACAGACTGATTACAACCGGCTACTTTTTTTTTACATTAATTTGTTTGTTGTTAAATTGTCATTTGGTATAGTATTCTCAATTTTTTTCCTAAAATTGAAAATTGTAATTATGGTAGTCTAACAATGTAAGTGATTGATTTAATTGATTTATTAAATAAGATTTATGTCGTTTCAATTTTATAAAACAATTGCTTGAAAAAGGGCAATTATGAATTTCTAGTAATTTCCTAACTGTTGTTTAATTGAAATAAATGTAATTTATTATGCTGTGTAATTTTCTACATAGTACATCATACATTTCGCAGTATACTTTTTTAAACAACACACTATATGTATTATTGTGTAATTTCGATTATTTATCGGATAATGTATATTATTCCACACAATACATCATACATTTTTGAAAACAATAAATCAATGTATGATTGGAATACTGATAATTTAATTTAATGCATTCATCATAAATGTATAAATTTTTCAATAAAACAAATTTATATAAATTGTAGGAAAATTTGCCAAGAATAATCCCAACTATCACCCGTTGGCCAGAAATAATCCCAACTATTGATTATTTTTTAATAATCCCAACTATTGATGAAGTTTGCTGAAAACAGTCCCACTATATTTTCAACCGGTTGTAGCAAGTTTTTTGAGTATTTTTTTACCTTTTTTTTTTTGGAAAAATGGACATTAATAATCCCAACTTTGCGTGATCCGCTCAAAATAATCCCAACTTTCGATTATTTTCTAAAATACCTAACTTTGCCACTTATTTGCTCAGGACATACCCTTTTACTTGTTTACCGGTTGTAACAGGTAAAACATCTCTTATAACCCATTAGTTCCCACCTCCCTCCTCATTAATTCACTGACCTAACTTTTCTACAGTACTCAAAGTGTTTTCTCAGTAAAAACTCCATCTTCAAGCTTTGGTAAATTGTTCAACTGACCTCGAAGAGAAATGAAGAAGAGTCGCTCCTCATCGTCATCCATGGTAGGTTTCTTGAAGAAGGGCATCAATGAAGAAAAAGGAGTTGCAACGGGCAGAATTTTACATGTTATAAGGTTGAAGAAGAAAAAGGGCATCAATGAAGAAAAAGGTCATTAATGGGGAAAAGAGAAGAAAAAGGAGTTGGTAAATTGTTCAATGAAGAGAAGAAAAAATAAAAAAAAAAAGGAAAGAAAAGATGAGAAATTGATTTGAGGAAGAAGGGCATCAATGAAGAAAAAGGTCATTAATGGTGGATTGTTTTGAAGAGATATAAGGTTGAAGATGATGTTTATAATGGGGAAAAGAGATAATAAAAAAAGGAGTTGCAACGGGTAGAATTTTACCTGTTATAACCGGTAAACAAACACAAGGGTATGTCCTGAGCAAATAAGTGGCAAAGTTAGGTATTTTAGAAAATAATCGAAAGTTGGGATTGTTTTGGGCGGATCACGCAAAGTTGGGATTATTAATGTCCATTTATCCTTTTTTTTTTAATAATCCCAACTATTGATGAAGTTTTACCTAATTTAATGAAGGAAAGTTAAAAAAAAAGGTAAAAAAATTACTCAACAAAACCTGCTACAGCCGGTTTAAAATTGAGTGGGACTGTTTTCAGCAAACTTCATTAATAGTTGGGATTATTAAAAAATAATCAATAGTTGGGATTATTTCTGGCCAACAGGTGATAGTTGGGATTATTCTTGGCAAATTTTCCTAAATTGTAAATCCAAAAAGAATTGTCACGGAGTATATTTTGATTATTTTTTCATTAATATAAATTCCTCTTTTTTTTCGTTTTAAAAAATAAAATAAGTTTATAAATACTGTTTTTCTATCAATATTTGAACTTAATACTTCTATGTAAACTTGAATTGATAACCTATACTACTATAATCATAGGCTTCATCATCACACTATAGTATTTTTTAATTAACACAATCCTTATCATCTAACTTCATTTGTTTTCTTCCCACTCTTCATTTTCCTTACACCACCCCTATTCTTATTGGAAACCGTTAAACAAACCGTTCATCTTGCAAATGGGTAGAAGGAAGACTAAATCATCTAGCAAAAATCAGGAAGTTCGTGTTTTGGGCACTAATCCAAACAAATACTTTAGGTATGATTTTCTGTTTAGTTTTCCAAATTTGTTTTTTTTTTTTTTTTTGTTTTGTATTTATGGGTAAGGGTGATGGTAAATCAGTGAATCCTTGGTATAGTTTTGGGTTGTTTAAGTATTGCAGGTAGTAGTTTTTTTTGTTTTTTTTTTTTTTTTGTTTTTTTTTTGTTTTTTTTGTTTTTTGTCAGATTCCGTGGTAAATCAGTATTTTTTAAAATTACTATAGTACTTATGCTGTTTATTTTTTAAGTCATTGATTTTGGTGTTGATTATATGAAAAAAAGATGATATGGCTATTGATCGAGAAGATAGTAATGATAAACACCTTATACCTTATTCTTCAGCATCAGTCTCACATGTTTCTGCGAAACGCCTAGCGATGCACAATCAGACATATTCTTAACATTTAGAGTACGTTATCTCGTCATACCAAAGAATTACTCCCTCCGTTCTTTTATGTTTGTCCACCTTACTATAACGGGTAGTTTTTACATTACTTTTTAAATTAAAATAATCGCACTTACTACAAAGATTCCACTTTTCTTAATATATGTGAAAAACTCAAATAGCCCAAATTTTTAAGAATGAAGGGAGTACTATTTTTAAATTAATATGTCTATGATGTTAATGTCTCTTTGGTTACGTCTATTGATGCACTGCATTTGGAGGAAGGTTGATTATTAACCCTGTTATGATATTTACATGGCATTGTTGACAATGTCCAGAGTTTTAGAATCAAATGTGTAGAATAATTAACTAAATTAATTGTAACAAAACGTTAAGAACTTTCTTCGATATAACAATAATGTCACCACATTTCGTATTCTCATATGTTCGATTAGTATGGGTCGCACATCAAAGTGAATATTAACGTGTGTAAACATTTTAATGTCCAAATATAAAAGGGACTTCATTGTTATATGAATCATAGTTATTTATTCGTAATGCTAATTTGTATAATAGTTTCCGCAAGGTGCTATACATGCTCTAGATGTTGTCGTTAGTGTTACGACAACACATGTTAAGAATTTGATTGGTAATTACGTTTTACTATCAAGCCATGTATCTCTGGTCAAGTCAAATGATGTATTCCATCACACTGGTTACTCTAGTACAATATTCATGGTATTACAAATGACAATATTCAGAACTTGTATAGCATCCTGCTGATACAGTTATATCATTCCAAAAAATAAGTTCATTAAGATTATAATTACAATGCAAGTCTTTGCAATAAGACCTTACTTTAAGCTAGTAATAATATTCCTTTATCTCGATTTTTCACTTAATCGTTTAATATGATGTACATATCTACATGAATAATAATTTGATAGAGTTTGCTTGTTGTTTGAAAATAGCCCTTTTTCCTATCCTCAAATTTACAACGCGCGGACTAAGTATCATCACCTAGAATACCTATAAACAATGATATATCGTTTATTACTATTTCTATTTTTAGTACCAACTATTAAGCTGCATCATATTTAGATAATGATTTAACGAGGTGGTCTATTAACTATTTATTGCCCTAGTAACATACTCACTCAAAATTGAAGGAACACTTTGATACAACGCGCGGACTAAGTATCATCACCTAAAATAGCCTTTTTCCTATTTTCAAATTTACAATGAGTATCTATTTTTGTGGCAAATTTGATGATTTCTTACACCTTTTGCTTCTCATTAGACTTATAATGCATGGTTGATGTGCTCGATTTAGAGCACATTTATATCCCCATTTATGTGTCGATTCTCGCATTTTATATTGGCTTTTTGCATACTTTACGCATGATTTACCTTGATCTTGTCTCCATGGTGCTTTAAGGTGTTTTTAGGTGTTTTCGGGAGATTTTGAGGTGTTTTCGTTGCGTACGAGATTTCGACACTTAAATCGAAGATAAGATGCGCATTCCGAGGAATTTCCGAGCATTCCAAGTCTTATCCTAAGCCCTCGCAAAGTTTCAAAGCATTCCGGCACCTCAAAGACACATTCCAAGAATGCTTAGGGGCTTTTTGACTTACATTCGGTCGAATCCCCCTACCATTTGGTCGAATGGGTGCAAAGCAACAAGAAGCAAGCTTCCAGCCCATAGTTTCGAGCAAAGGAGCCACACATTCGGGCGAACTGGAAGCATTCGGGCGAATGGCTTATAAAATGAGCTGATTGCATCTTGAAGTCTCTGGAAACCCTGAATGGACCTCATTCGGGCGAATGAGGCTCCATTCGGGCGAATGGGCTGAAGATTCGGTCGAATGGGCCTTGTTTCTGTCGCAGTTTTATTTTCGCAAGTCTTTTCCGCGTAGGATTCTTTTAGGGTTTTTACCCAACTCTTGTACAGCCTATATAAAGGCTTTTATCTGAATATTTTAGGCATGACTTGAGGGGGAGTAACCCTCCCACTCTTGTTCATCACTTTTATTGCTTTTCTTCTCTTAGTTTTTGCCCTAGCTTAATGTAGTTCTTCATTTATGTTTCTCTACTCTTCATTATTGTAAGTTTACTTTCATTTATTGCTTTTATGTCATTTAATGCTTTCCTTTATGCCTTCCTTTAATGCTTTCATAGTCTAGATTTAATGCTTTCATGTCTTTTCATTCTTTTATGCTTTCTCTTTAATGTTTTCATGTCTTTTGTTTCTTTAATGCTTTCTAGAATAGATTTATTACTTTGCTTCCTTCTTGCTTTTACCTTTCACATGCTAGAGTAGATTTCTTAGGGGTTTTGGTTTGGTGAAACCCTAGGTTTGGTGAATGTTGTTCATATGCTAGATTAGGGTTGAGGTTGTTGTGGTTTGATTGATTGATATTCGATACATATCTTGTCCTGCCACTCCCTTGTGAGACATAGGGCGATTATGGGTCGTTCGTATTGACTATATGTCATCAACTTCCCCATGTCATCTAGAATGTCTCGATTGAGCTACGCTCAATCTCCCTTGACTTAGCTTTGTTTGAGAACATAGTATCGACCTAGGGTGAATCCTCACCAACCCTGTTTGTCTCTTATTGCTTTCTTAATCTTGTTTATTGCTTTTCTTAGTTTAGTTTAAAAACACCCACCTACATACACACACCACTTCTCCTCTACACCTTGCACTTAATCTTTCTTGCCCTTGTTCCTTGTGGTTCGATCCCCAAAATTACCTCTATACACGTTATATTTGTAACTAGGGTGTTTATAAATGTGTTTGATTAGCTTAGGTCTTTAGCGTAAACGACGCGTTAAAAACCAGTTATCAAAATGGCGCCGTTGCCGGGGATAAGGCGTTTGTTTAGATTTTAGTTTTGGTGTGTTTTGTGAATAGTTTTTGTTTTTGTTATTTTTGTTTCTCTCTTCATGGATTGCAACATCTATCAACTCGAGCATGAATCTTTTTGGAGTTTCTTCCTTAGATATGAGATGTTCTTCCTCCGCATGTATAATGTTAAAATGTGGCAAATTTGTCATCATCTTTACGGAGGCTTGAATAGTGAGACTAGGGAACTCGTAGATGAGTATCACGATAACACGTTTCTTGACCAAACCCCTGTGATTTGTTTGAACTTCTTTAAAGAGATGGCCAAACATTTCTATAGGAAGGAGTACTCTTGTTTCCTTCCCCTTGAGATTCCACCGACTTTCCCTTCTAGTGACCCTTTGGTTAAAGTGGGGACCGAGTTGGAGAGAATATGGAGCGTTAATATTTATAGAAAGGACTTTAAGGCTAGACTAGATTCCCACTACCGTGACCTAGACTCCCCTCAACCTATCATTAGCTCCCCTTCTCCTCTAGATGATCAATGTCCTTGTGTCGATGCACCACTCACCGATGACGTTCATGATGAGGTCCCTTGCGCACCTCAATATGACACACCCCTCACATATGTGCACGATCATCTAACTAGTGGAATCGATGACCTAGAGGTAGACTTGCCCCTTAATGAGGAGTCTCAAGTGCATACCCTTGTTGTGCCTTCTGTTGAGTCTCACCTTACACCTCTTTGTCATGAGAAGCTCCCGGTCGTTCACGTTCATGCTTGCTTTGATGCCTGTGTTGCTATGCCTCTTGCTTCCCTCCCCCTTCCCTCCGTTCATCCTTCCCCCGACTTTTCATCATGTCATGGAAAGTCGGTTTTTGTTGTGTTTCTTCCTTTCCCCTTTCTTCTCTCCCTCTTTCACTCCCCAACCTCAGCTGTTGTGGGAAGTGAATTTGATAAACTCCTCCGGAATTTGACTCGCTACCCCGTAGTGAGTCGGGTCTAGCTAAAGACCTAAAAGAAGCGCTTGTTGGGAGGCAACCCAACTGTAGATATTGTTTTTGTTTCATTTTTATTTTGCATTCATTACATTGCATTTTTGCTAGCCATTGCTCACGTTTGGTTTGTAGTGGTTAGTATTTGCAGACCCAAACGACCCTTAGACTTGACCATCCACAAGTTTTGCTTGTGTTTTATTTGATGATTTTCAGAGGGTCAATGCTAACGGTTCCGCAAGGGTGAGTAAGAGAAAGAAGGCTCAAAAGTGCGTATGAGCCGAACATGAAGACTATAGCTTCACCCTAGCTTGGGGGTGGCGATTGCTCAAGCTTTGTGCTTCACGCCTCCACTTCGTTTGAGGAGCGGAGAGTCCTTAGACCACTTCATGGTGGTGATTGTAATGCTAGGAGTGAAAGCCCTCCTAGCTTAGGTATGACCTTCTTCTCTCTTTTTGGCTAGCTTATGTTTGTGTTGGGTGTTTCGACAATCTTGTTGACCATGGTTTTTAATGTTTCATCTTTCAACTCTCCTTCTTTGCTAGAGACTAGCAAAGCTTTAGCTTGGGGGTGGGATGGTCAACTGCATTGTCGCTCCACCCATTTGTTTGTGCATTTAGTTTCATATAGCTATAGTTTAGTTCATGGCATGCATCATTTTGTATATTTTTCGCATATTCATCTTGCATTCATACATAGTGTAGATATTGCATATTCATGTTTATTTTTCAATAAGATGGTTGAGTTGTGAAACTGGCATGCTTGCTTCTGGTGTGTACTTCTGTGGTCTGACCTTATGCAAACTCATATTTCCTTAGCCCTGTGCATATTTTGGGACCTAGAGTTTGACCTATTTTCCACATAGCTTGGGGGAATTGGGGTTTGCTTGGTTGTGGCTTGGATGACTACCTTTAGAGGCGCATTTCGACTAGCCTGTGAGTATTGACCCTTCTTGGACTCCTTGCGAGTTCCATTCATTTTGTGTGCTAGTTAGGGGATCTAAGTATTGTGTCGGTTCTTCTCCAGTATAGTCGGCTTTTCTTGAGACCAGGGATGATAACACGTTCGCTAGAGTTAAGCTACATAGCCAAATAGCCTACCTTGAACGCAATTGACTCTAGGATAAGCCAAGATTTTGCCTTTTCTTTCTTTTGTAGCCACATTATTTAGCCTCCACATGAGCCAAATGTTATCTTGTGTTTTATGCTGAGTACATGACGACGACATTTCTACTAACGAAACACTAACATCGCAAACATCACTTGTAATCCGTTTGGTACATGAAACTGTCTACATTGACATATCAATATTCACATTCCCAAAGAGCTCAATCAAAAATGCCTGTATACAGAAAACACTCACTATCCCTTTTATGTCAGTTGATTCATGTTGTACTACTTCATTACAAGCAAAAATCTAAATTACCAACCTTCTTGAAAATGCAACATCAGATAGACAATTCATTTCAGCCTCCAATTTAACAAAATATGTAATTACTTTGCTTTATAAGTTCTTAATATCACTAACCATATCGCTAAACTGTATAAGAAAAATGTGAATAATACATATCCAGAAACTGTCAACCCAAGGAATTAACCTTATTCATCTGTTAAGTAGATCACGGATCTATAGAATAACCATCTTGGTGATACCATCAATACAAAGCAGTAACACAACTCTATAATACATACAGAACACATTAGAACTCTCAAAACAGTTTCCCTAAACTGCCCTATTATGTTCCTAATGTCGAATTAACGCTTTAGCATAAGCAAAATATACACATATACATCTCATGTTCCATATACTTCCCTATAATGTATGTGCAGTGCATATTAAGAAACTATGTTTGCTTAGATAAAACTTGTTATAGCAAGTTTGCATCTTTATACTATATGTGATCAACAATTCCAAATACAGTAATTATATTATACATCAGCCAGGCAGAAAACAAGATTAGTATACATTTTTTAGTTTAAAAAACAATTTTATTAACCCATAAACAAATGTGTTTACAATTCACAACCTCATTAAACATTACACTTTATGTACTGATACACAAATTCCTTTTAATGTAAGCTAAGGCTTCACATAGTGCGTATAGGGAAATACATTAAATCTTTTGGGGAAGCATTTGCTCATGTAGTGATCCTTAGATTCTTTAAAGGGCCAATGAATTATAGAAGAAAAGAAGTATTGCTAAATAGAATAAATATCTATTCAATAGTACTACTTTTCTTATACAAGTCACTATGACTTTAAAGAACCTAAGAATCACTACATGAAAAAATACTTCCCTTACGGAATGTATTTCCCTAAATACACTACATGAACAATTAGACATTTTTGGGTTCTATAGTGTACAAATGTATGGTAAAAGAAAAGTAGATTTGGTAATCAGATAGGCTCATTTAGCTTTGCTATGTAGTATAAGGTTAAAGAAAAGCCAAAGGTGTAAGAAACCATCAAATTTGCCGCGGAGAGTAATACACATAATCTTTTAGAGTGTTTTCTAATCAAAAAAGATTATCTTTCCCAACCAAAATACAGTCTTAAAGATCATGTGCATCAACCTTAGCGGCTAATTTAATGGTTTTCTACAATTGTTCCATCCCTCTAGAGTTAGATTACATTGCAAAGCAAAATAAACCAACTAATTAATAATATTACCTTTATTCTACAATTCACTACTACCTTAAAGAATTTGTGGATCAAAACATGCGCATTCCCCCCTCCCCCCAAACAAGAAATGCATTTCCCTAAATACACCATATGAACAAATACAATACTGCTCAACATATATCTCTTGAGCGTACATACATAATGTTTGTGATCCAAGCATTTAAAGGATCACTCATCAGTTGCACTGATATCAATCATTCAAAATCAGCAGTCGATGGCCATTACAAAATGTATTCGACAAAAAAGATGAACACATCTTGCCCCTTTAGTTATTACTGGTGAATAATTTCTAGTACATCAAGTATTTGACTCCCTTAATTCAAACTCTTGGCTTCGCCCCTGACTTGGAGGGAAGCAACACCTCAAAAGGTATAGGTAGTATCTAACTGAGACAAATTCGTTAGCAATCCTATATAATATGCTCTTACAAAAGAGACACCAAGGTCGTTCTATACAGTGCATAGTAGTGCCAATACTAATAGTAGTCTTATACAAAGGCATTGCGATTCATAAACATAATTCGTAGGCCAAAATAGGCCAACAACATCCAATCGTACGAGCAATTAAAATTGGTATCAGACCACCCTATGCGCCATGGTAAGGCAGTAGCAATTGGGACCAAAAGCATGCGTTGGCTACAACTGTCTATAGTAGCATCGACACTCAGCAGCATTAGTACCTACCATCAGCCACCAGCTCCTTCAGTGTAGAGGAACGAGTGCGGACCATCATGTGTAGTAAGCAAATCAAAAAACCACCAACCACCAATAAATATACCTCATTGGAAGTAGCAGGATACACATTGTAGTATCAGTAACGATGTGGTTAATGATACAACTACACATAGTAAATCATCTATTCAATGCTTGAAGACAATGCATCCATCCAGGTGTAGGAGGTTCTATCCAGATTAGGGAGTTACACTTTAGAAACCCCTCATCAGGTTTAAGCACAGATTCAGAGGCTTTATACCTATGTTTCCTAGTAGTTCATAGGGTTAAAACACACCCATTTTACAACAATAATTGAGATTTTACATTAGATCTTTAGCTTGAGAAGGGGGGTTTGTCATTGACAACCCTTTTATCTGAATTAAGCTATACACCGTTTCTCTAGAACTCAATTTAGTGAAATTTGAGATGGTTAATCAAATTGTTATCTCAAAACCAAAATTCACATCTCTAAGAACGAAAACTTACTAGTAATACTTCATTTAAGTGTTACCTCACCCGGGGTATCCCAAAATCGGGATTAGATAAGGGTTTCACAACCCAACTTTAGATGCGGTTCACTCAGATGAATTTTTCTACCTTTACAATTGGGCTAGCCTTAAGGTTCCAACCATGGGGAGTGAAGCTGGAAACCTAATGGTCTTTATTCCCTTGTACCCCGTTTTTTTTATTGGGCAATACAAAAACTCTTTTCTTCAAAAATAATAATAGTAATTAACAATACTAACTTATTGAATTAACTATTTAAATAATAATAATATATCATTAAATATATAATAATAGTAATTATAATAGTAATAATAATAATAACAATAATAACAATAATAATAATAATAATAATAATAATAATAATAATATTATTATTATTATTATAATATTAATATTAATAATATATTACTCCCTCTGTTTTCATATGTTCTTCTCACTTTCCCCATTTGGAAATTTTTAAAAGTTCTTCCCATTTAGAATCTTTCTATTTTTGTAACCAATAGAATTCAAGGAAATTATTACACTTACACTCTAATCTATAAAAATTAATTTACATGTTAATTCCCAATGCATTTACTTTACATACACCCAATGAAATTTAATGATATTATTACACTTACACTATAATCAATAGAACCTTTATTTTTTATATTATTTTACTCAACTCTCATAGTATCTATTTTGTAATTATAGTTTTTATTGGTTTCTTCCCCGATTCCAAATGGGAAGAACAAATGAAAACGGAGGGAGTATTAGTAACAATAACAATAATATATTAATAATATCAATAGTATAAGTAAAGTTTTAAGTTTAGATAATTAAAGTAACAATAGCAACAGACACCAAACTCAATAAGCTAGTACTGCTGCAAGTTGCAAAATTTTCGGCTAGTGCATCTATAGCAGAAGATAATGGGGCAGGGGTGGTGGAATTGCTTGAGGGAGAGGTAGGAACATTGGTTGGAGTTGAAGGACGTGTCGCGGAAGTCGGTGTGGTGGTAGGGGTAACGGTGGGAGCGGTAGCAGGGGTTATAGTGGTAGGGCTTGGGGCAGTTGAAGTAGTGGATGTGATTATGGATGTGGTGGGGGAGTGATCATGGTGCAAAATCGCGGTCGCGATTGCGGATCACGATAACGGATAAAATTCGGATATCAGGGAACGGATCGTGATTGTTATTAAATAGTAGAAAATTATTTTTTTAAATGAAATTATTTAAAATAATATAATAAAAAAATAAATATTAAATACTAATAAAATTATTAAAAAAATACAAAAATATAAAATTTACCCATTCTACCAACTACCTTTGTTTTCAAGAGTATAGATGTAGTTTTTTGAAAAAAAAAAAAAAAAAAAAGTAGTCATATTTTAAGAATAATAACTTAAAAAGAGTTAACCAAGTAGTAAAAATTAAAGTGAAAGTTGGTGAGTGCATTAAATCCAATGAGCAAAAAAGCATTAAAAAATATTTTTTGAACAGCTTTTGTGTTGATGATATCTTTGCTTTTCCAACTTCCAAGAATTTTCTTCATTTTTAAAGTAAAAAACATGCGATATACTCAATTAGCTTACTCTCTTAAGTCATAAATTGTGGAGCTTCAGTTCCTCTTCTACTCTTCATTCTTTTGCTTTCAAATTTCGATTATTTAGAGACTGGATGTGTAAGTATATGGTAAGCTAAGTTCTCGGTAGGCATTTTATTTAATTACTCGGTGAGCATTAAGTATATTGTAAGTGTGCATTAAACTGTAAGTAGAAATTAGGGATACATTCAATGGGCATTAAGGTTTAAAAGGTTGGGTCTGAAAGACGTCTCTCGGGAGACCGAATCATAATTATTACATGAACGTATTCGTAATAATTGTATGGGTTTGGGTGTAGTTATGTCAGCAGAAATACCAATCCATTGGTTAACTTGGTTGCACAGGGCGGATCTAGGATTTTAAATTCGGGGGACCAAATAATTGATATACTAGAATTTTTTTTACCAGTATCGGTAATTAGGCTATCCGGGGTAGCCAACTACCTAGGGCCCCCAAAAGAAGAGGCCCCAAATTTTAAGGGAATTTAGGTCGATTCTGAGCAACACTTTTATGTAATTTGTTTGTAAACATTTTGTATATTTGAAAAAATATAATGTTATAATAAATTTTGTCTTGAATTATTTTTCTTAAAGTGGAAAAAAGTTTATCCTTTAATAAATAAAGGGTCCCATCATAAAAGATATAGTGTAACGACATTTTAATAGAAATTTATTAGTTTGTTAAAAAAGATAGATTGAATTAGGATTTGATCTCTTAACCTAATGTTACAAATGTTTTACTCCAACGATTGAGCTATAGTTATTCTTGTTACATTTTTACACTCATTAAATCATTAATTATATATTAGTAAGGAGGGCCAAAGCTTAAAATTCAAAGGATCCCGTTTCCGACAATGGAGGCCCGGCCTCCCCCACCCCCCTGCATGTAGCTTCGCCCATGCCTTCAACCTTATGTTACAAATGTATTATTCCAACCATTGAGCTATAGTATTTTTCTTATATGTTTGCACTATGTAAATTATAAATCATATATTAGCAAGGGGGTCAAAGCTAGAAATACAATGGATAGCGATTTCGACAAGGTTCCCCATGTAGCTTCGCTCCTGGTTATAAGACGAAACTTAGGTTTAGCTAATTAAAATATATATATATATATATATATATGTGTGTGTGTGTGTGTGTGTGTGTGTGTGTGTGTGTGTGTGTGTGTGTGTATATATATATATATATATATATATGAATTCTTTTCTCTCAGGTCTGATTACTTTGGGATACCTTGATTTATGCTAATTGAGAAGTGCTCATGTTAAAAAATATGAACATAATTAAAACTTCAAATTAAGTGTTTTAGTAAAAATAATGAACCAAGATCTTTGTTTGTAAATGAGATCTTGGTCATAACATTCTTTGATTATTATTTGTATGATTCAGTAGGTAAAATATCATCCGAACTATTTGACTTATTAAATCTTGCATAGTTCGGATGATTAAATTAAAACATAGAGAACGTACTTATTTTAGTAATAGAGTAATATCTTTTTGGTATCTCAAAAAAAAAAGAGTAATATCTTTTTGGAATTAATTGTCTTAAAAGTCAATGGTTGTTTGGTTTAGGTGAGTCGTTGATTTTGGACATGAGTAATGTAATTGTGGTTTAATTGATTAAATTGTAGAAATTAGTAAAGTCAAGAAAAGAAATAAAGTCAACAATTTATTTTATTTTATGAATTGATTTTGTTAGTATTTTTTTTTTTTTAGATTTCAAATGTACAAATCAATGATTACTAAAAAATGGTTGAAGTCCAAACTAAATATATGAATAGAAATTGAATACATATATACGTAGAAAAAGTCCCGATGAAAAAGATTAAAATTTATAAGCTCCACCGCACAACTTTACTTTTATACTCCCTCCTATTCACTCAAAACGACACATTTTTATTTTGGGTCAATTCACACAAAATTTCCCATTTCTATTTTTACTCTCACCTTTACAATTAATTTAATCAATTAAAATATCCAACTACCCCACTTTTACTACTCCCAATACCCAACTACTACCTTTACAATTAATTTAATCAATTAAAATACCCTACCATTACACTCTTAAAAACCGTGCCCAACCCAAATGTGCACTTTTGAGTGAATAGGAGGGAGTATTAAACTAGGATATAATCCCGTGCAATGCACGGATTTTTTAATACGTTGATATTTTAGTGAAATTTTATACGAACGAAAATATTAAATGAAGGTGCGTGATAAATTATTTACATACTTACATTGTAATTAAAAAAAAGAATTAAATCTAAAAAACACAAAATAGGTTGTTAATAAAGAGTTTATAAGTTTTGAAACACCTCTTTATATACTACATTCTCAGTACGATGACATATTTTAAAATCTGCCATTTTAAATTTGTATAAATTTTGTCTCAGTTGTCAAAATCCTTGGTCATAAATAAATTAATCACTATACTATTATTGCCATAAATAAAAAACTTACTGGTCAAAATCTCTGATCTCATTGTTATTATTGTCATATTGTCTTATAATTACTATACTAAGCATTAAAAATCTCTGGTCAAGTTTACTCCTGCCGTATTTATGAAAAGATTCAGGGTCATATAATTACTATACTAAACATTAAAAATCCTTAGTCAAAAATAATTATGTTGTATTTAAAAATTCTGCCATAAATACTCCTGCCAAAAATACTGGCCAATAAAAAAATTACACTTGTCACTCTCATATTCATTTGACTTGCTCATCACTATACATTAAAATTAATATAATGTATGATTGTTAAGTAAAATATGAAAACAATACATATCAGGGGAGGTTCTGACCATGTTCAGCATGTTCCACTGCACAGGGTCCCAAAAAATTTGGGGGCCTTAATATTAACTTATGTAATACGGAGTATCATATATTTAGTGTCTAAAGATACAAAATTGATAAAAACATATCATAATTTTCGAAATTGCACAAGGCCTTCAAAAAGTTTTTCAACTTTTGCTCCGCCCCTGATACATATAATGCTAAAAATTATATGTTCACAAGAATCACATTTGTCTTAATCAGAGTAAGTATTACTTGGTTGAATTTTCGTTGCCTTCCTCTCTAGCCCTCTATGCCCTCAGCTCACTTTCATTGTTTCTTAGGAGTGTTTGTACATAATAAATCTTTCTCTTATCAAAGATGTTATGACCAAAGAGAATCTCAACTCGAGTAATACAACCAAATAAAAAGAAAAG
Source organism: Amaranthus palmeri (assembly GCA_019776075.1). Taxonomy (NCBI): domain Eukaryota; kingdom Viridiplantae; phylum Streptophyta; class Magnoliopsida; order Caryophyllales; family Amaranthaceae; genus Amaranthus; species Amaranthus palmeri. Next base: position 45,213 of record JAAKBH010000386.1, read on the forward strand.
GTAACATAAAAGAAGATAAGTAGGAAGTATCAAAACATGGCAAGTCAAGACAAGTAAAAAAGCTAATAGCATAAACTAAAGATGCATTAATAACAAACAAACTCGCACAAGCAATAAAACATAGGAAGGATCACTACTGATGATATAGAAATGAATTTGGTGTCTCCAGCTAATTTTATATCTAGCGCAGTGTTGATAGAGGTGCACATCACGCCTGTCAATCCTAATTGGCTTCTCCCATGTTTTCTCGGATCTAGAGCGACTTGTCTTAACATTAACAGTGATGCTTTTCACCATTCTCACAAGCATGTTCGTGCTCTTCTTTTGCCGATGCATAAATCATCTCAATCTACTTTCATGCATTTTGGTACACAACACCATAAGCTTTAATTTACAACAATTATAGTTTTTTGTTTTACTAAGAAATTACATCTTCCAAAAGGGCTTGAACAAACTACATAAAATGACAAAAGTCAAGCATGGTCCCAAGTCGAACCTAAAGATCTTCAAAAACCTACAATCACCTTTGTCACCCACCAAGTGACATATCACAAAATTGACAAAACAAATATACATCAATATAAACTGAGTATACACCAAGCGTAGAAAAGATTTGATGGTGAACTTTAAGTAAAATAAAGAATAAGAAGTATTATAATTTAAATAGAATGTTTCGATATGAAAGTTATATGTAACGTTATGCCAAACAAGTTTAAAACAAGTTTCAAGTGTACAACTCACATAGAGTGGGGAGCTTAGTTCCCAATAACCTCTAGTATTTGAGGATCGTCATCCCTCCAATTAATACACAACTTTTAATATTTTACTCCGGTCGACCTGGCTGGGTGCTACAAACCAAGCTTGCATGCTTTTTTCAATATAATACAATCCATCTTTCACACTCCAAAACAAAGCATTTAAAATCACTTGAATGTTTCTTAACATAACTTAAATTGTCAACAAGGTTTCGTAAACACTTTTCAGCAAAACATTTGTCATAAAATGATTACTTGACACAACAACATATTTCATACTTAATTAAATACTTTGGATTCAATTCTTTGGCACATGATGATCATTATACCTGCTGCTTCATTATTCATCCAAAAATTCGTTGCTATTGTTCTTCAACCCCATATGACATTTTTTCATCTTCATCTTCATCTTCATCTTCATTTCTCCTTCAACCAAATTTATGTTATCTCAAGGACAATCCAAAGAAAACTCGCGGTTACTGCTCTTGAATTAGTTTCAACCCAACAATTCTTTTTGTTTCAAACCCGTTCTTCTTCAACCCGTAAAGTTAAGCATTTTGTGATCTTGTTCTTCTTCAAAACCCACAAAATTAAGGTAATTTCACTACAAAATTAAATGATGTTGGCGTCTTCGCGACTAATCTCAGTCATGAAATTGGAGTTGGTGACCAGTTAGGGATTAAAGGCCCTAGTCCCATGCATCATTGTCGCGAAGAGAGCTGGAGTCTTAATCTGGTCGTCAATGGCGACTAAAACGGCGTGGTAGGTATCTGGTCGCCAATCACGACTATATCAACAAGTCCCTCTCTAGTCCCCATTTACTTGCTACTGGCGACTAAGTTTGGTCCCCAACAAGTCCCCCAATTCTTCACTACTAGCGACTTGTAGCTTTTGGTAGGAACTGGATCGCCAATTTTAATGACTCATTTAATTAGGTAGGGAACAATAGTCGCCAAATCAATAATTATTTGCAGAATTTCTGTTCTTCAACCCTCAAGTTCTTCAATTTTCATGGTGTTTTAGGACTTAGTATTTTAATGGTTGTCTACTAATTTTGTTTTTGTTTTTCATTGTAGGTTACAAAACCTAATTGTAGAGCACAACATTAACATCTAAGGTAATTTCTACTCAACTATTAAGTTTTGTTTTGATATTTCTTTTCAACTACTATCCATGTTCTACAAAATACACAAAACATACAAAATAAGAATCAGATTGTGCAAAACAAACCAAAAATACAATATTAACTTACACATCAAATTCTTTAATGGTGTGCCTTACACTGACTAAACGAATCATACCAGAGATTAAATAGAGAGGGGAGTTCAGCCCAAATCTATATTTAGAGTTGTATATAACAATATATATTTGGAATTGGTCTGGGTTTTTTTAGAGCCGTCTTTACAATAGACGGTCTCACATAAGAATTTGTGTAAATAGAGAGGGGAGTGGAATAGGTAAAACATCGAACTATTGGAGAGGAGTAATGATTTTATGAAGAATGGTGGGAAACTCTTTCACAGGTTAGTATTAATTTTTAATGAATAAGAAAGTTGGTTTTTTGAATCCAGTCGCTTAAAGGTAAAATAAACCTTTAAAAGTTAATGTGGTGTAAATTTTAAATGTTTAAAAAATAAATTAAAGTTCAAACCTTCAAATCATATTAGGTTGTGTTTGGGAATAGCATTTCATTTCAAATTGATGAATTATGAAATCATGAATGTAGAATTTGAGAATGACAAGGTTTGGGATGTCATTCTCAAATCCTCATCTTTAAACCTTTTTGATAACAATTGTGAATTTGACTCAAATCCAAATTTGAAATTCTAATATTTGCCAAACACTAATTTTAACTATAATCCAAATGAAATCCTTATTTTCAAACATAGCATTAGTGAAATTTCGCATCTTTTTAATCAGATTTTCCAATATCAAATGATAAAACAAACCTTACATCTAAATCATGAATCATAAACATTAATCACAAAATTAAGACAAACTATATCTATATGAAGAATAAAGTTATATATCTAATAATCAAAATAAATATACCATAACAAAAGCTGCATGGAAAATCAGCCTTATTATACAAGAGCTACCTAAAATATATGTAAATCCTCAACATCAATAAACCTCAAAAAAAAAAAAAAAAAAAAATCCACCAATTAACATACAATAAAAATAGGGGCTAATAAAAATAATTAAAAAAAAAAGATCCAAAGCCCAACAACAATACAAAATTTAATCAGTAGGCCATCAAAGCTGCAACCGCAACTGACACCAAGCTCAAAAACCCAACACTTGTGGAGGCGGCGAAGTTTCCACTGGGTGGTGGGGCTGATGTGGCGGAAGGACCTTCAGAGGCGGGGCTTCCTGATGGGGAGGCGCCAACAGCTGGGGTGGTTGGGCTGTCGGCGGTTGGGGTGGTAGGGCTGACGGCACCACCAGAAGGGGTGGGGGAGACAGCGGGAGCAGTAGTTGATGGACCGGTAACAGTAACGGCAAGCTTTTGGTTGGCACCACAGTGTCCGGTGACAGTGCAGACGAAGTAATGGGTTCCGGGCTTGGTGAGGGTAAAGCTAGCCGGGGCACTGGTTTTAACAGCGCCTATAGTGTTGCTGGTCCCACATGAATCAAAGTTTGCTTTGGATACTTCAGCTACTGTATGAGCTGATGCCGGAAAATTAAACACTGCATAATTTAAAAAAAAATATTAGCAAAATTGATAAATTTGTTATTATACTTTATACACAAAACAAGACTTGCAAGAGAAGAAAATTAACTGCACACATGTCCGATAAGAAATCAATTGGTAACAGGAGAAGTTCTACTTAAAACTATATGTGCGTTATTTTTCAACATGAACAATTTCAGTCCTTAAAAAATTCTTGAAATTATCTATACATTAGATTTAATTTTGACCAATTCAAAATTAATTTTAATTTTGTTTGTAGTAGTACATTTGTCAATTTGTACTTAACTAGATTTTGGTGACATAATAATGTGACTTAAAACATAAATGGGTCCATCCGTACCTAATAATTTGTCAATTTACATAGAATTAGCACAATTAACCTTTAATAATGCAAGTTTAAATGTTAATAATATTCAATGCAAATGGAATACTTTTCTCATGCTAAATTGTACTATTGTCTAGTAGGCTGTTAGCACATGTTCATCTCTAGAAGGTCATAAGAAGGTAGAAAGAAGATGCCAAAAGGTCCAATTGATGTAATTATGAGATACCAATACAACAACTTTGGATGCTCCATTATTGAACTTTGATTATGATTACTATACAACAAATTAAATAAAAACACCTATGAGGCACTTTCTTTTTAATCTACAAGGCAAATGTTATTATGTTAATGAATTTTCCTTGTGCTTCTTCATGAGGATAATATATTATTTTAAAGAGTTAATTACAAGACAAAATAAATAATAAAAAATTATACTCCTTCTGTTCTTTTTAAATGTCTCATTCTCTTTCTGTTCTTTTCAAATGTCTCATTCAAATTTATATTATGTTTAGTAATAATGATTTATCTGGAAGATCTAATACAAATTAAAATTTAGTCTTTGGTAGATAAATACTTCCTCCGGATTTTATTAGTTGCTACAGTTCCTGTAGCAACTATTGTTCACTAATTGATCTTATTTGATATATAGTTCTCTATGTATAATGTAAAACATAGTCAAGTGGGATCTTATTTGATTCATCTTAATGTGTATTTTCTTAATATTATTTTTTTAGAATTTTTTGTCATATGAAATTAGAAATATTAAAGATTAAAATCGTTCATTGAATAGCGTGAAAAACAGAAATATAGCAACTATTAAAAACTACAGGAAATATGAATTTAATTTTGAATCAATAACACCAATATTGTAAAAATTATTTAAGTAGAGAATTTGAAATTAACTTTTTAAACTTTATTATTTTCAAATTTTATTCAAATAATTTCATAATTTAAAGCTCAATTTAAAATAAATTAGTAATTCACAAAAACAAATGTACTCAAATTTGGTAGCTTGAGTGTGTTAAGTTATTACTGATAACTTTAGCTTTACTTTTAACAAGAGCTTTTGATTAAAAATATTGTTTTTGGCATCAACTTTTTATTCACTTCAATTCTTTTGTTATGTACTTCTATTAAAATAAAAATTATATTCCTTAACATAACATTAATAGCAATTTAAAAAGATCAATCAAGAATCAAGAATAATTAAAAATTGAGCTACAAATCTAAATCAAGATCCATAACATTAGAATAATAACTCCCTAATTAATTACTCTGTTTTAAAACTACTGTGCAACTAAAGTCGCACTGCACATATAGCTATGCAACGGGTCGGGGTCGGGCTCGGGCTCGGGCTCGGGCAAGAAAATTTAGGCTCATGTTCTTCACTAATGTTCTTATTAAACATATATAAAAAGATAAAATTTATTTATTAAACATAGATAAAATCTATGCACATCATACAGGGCCGGCTCACAGGGTCAGCTCTAGGGATGGGCAAAAAGGTCGTCGCTCAGGATTTCAAGTCAAAAAAGCAAAATTAATAGTTACAGTAGGGTCTATAGGTGATAAATTACAAAGAAAAAGGGTCTTAATGTGTTATTTCGCTCAGGACTTCAAAATATCTAAGATCGGCCCTGACATCATATCGGTAAAAAAAAAAAGAAGGCAAAGAAAAATTACCAAGAACATCTCCAACTTTGAATGTTTGTTTAGCAGCCCATTGAGAGTAAAAATTAGGAGAAGACGGAATAGTCCATCCAGTTTTATCACCAACAGTGTAAGTTGCAGCTGATGAAATTCCAAAAATGGTAGCAATCACCATTGTTGCTAACAATACTGCTTCATTCTTTCCTGCCATTGTTTTGTGTTCTTTTTACCTTTTTGGGTCGCCCCTGCTCTGTTTTTGGGTTATTTCTAGTAGAGACTACAGAGTTATAATGGTTTAATGAGTTGGATGTTGATCAATGAATATGTATTTATAGCCAAAAATACAAAGATGGGAATATTTAATTTTAAAAAAGTTAGACAATTTTTGGGTGGTTTAGCTGTTGGATGTTTGACACGCCTTATGTGGGTTTTTCCTTGATTTTTTAAGATTGTTGGATTAGGAGAATATAAGCGTGGAAAGGCGCCGGGTCAACTTTTGTTGTTTTTTCAATTGGTTTTATTCGGTTGTCATACTCAAAATGGGATTTTGGATTTTTTTTTTGAGAAAAAAATGGTTTTTTTAAAATGTTGAGAGAAAAATGGTAGTTTCTTTCTTTCATATTATTTACACCAATTAAATTTTATATTATTTGTTATTCTAATAATTTACATAGTTTGGCTATTAAAAGAGAAAAAAGCATAATCATGTGGTATCTTGTTTTATTTATCTCGTTACAGATTCAATTTGTATTTATGTATAACTCTAGATATAAAGAATCTGATAAACACATCAAATTATGCAAAAGTATGTTTAGTGTAAGTATTTTAGAATGAAGAAATTAGAAGATAAATTAAAATTAGAAACACAAAGGTTGTGCCTCCCTTTTCATTTGATGTTTCCATTAAAATATTTTCAAGAATATACATTTTATGTGAAATATTTATAGAATTTTCTAAATGTATAAATTTTTAAACTTATTATAATTATTATTTATCAAAAAAGTAATAATTATTATTTAACAAATAATATTGTCTAACTTTTGTTTGATTAGTTATATTAATAACTAAATAGATTTACATGCCAAGCACAGTTTATGATTATTTAAATAAAAAATTACTAATTTTATGTATAAGTAATTAAGTTATTATATGACTCTTAAATTATATTGAAATTATAAATTAATTTTTTTTAAAAGCTGTAAATTAAAATTATTAGATCGAGATATATATTACTAATATATAAAACATAATCCTAAAACCATGCACTAAACATTATAGATTATAAGTAGCTAGTTACATAAAAATAATAGAAAATTTCAATACATAAAAAAATAATATTAATAATAATTTTAAAGTTTATGTTTATATAAAACCTCAAAATAAGTTTTAAGCCCAAAGAACATACTCCTCCAGTCCTTAAAGAAGTTTCCAATTGCCATTTTAGGGTGTTCAATTTGTTTTTCCCATAAAAATTCTTTTTATTTACGTCGCAAAATTTTGAACAAAAATCACTTTATCCATTCTGATTTAATATTTTAATAATACTTATGGCTTATGGTCCCTATATATTTTCTACTAACATTATAAAAAAAAATTTATTACTTATGGTCCTCATATTTTTTCCAGTAACTTTTATTCAATGTTTTTTTAATGTTTATGTTCTACACATTTCTTGCATTAAATTTATTATTTAATAAAATAATATGTTTATTATTTAAAAGTTCTATTTTTCTTAATTCTCGTGAACATTCCTTACGTGGACTTCATTAAAAACCGAAGAGTGTATAATTTTACTATAATAATCAACATATAACCTAATTTATTTATTTACGTGCTATAGCTTTGTCAAACATAGGTGATAGAATCATCATTTAAAATTTATTTCACTAAAAACTTTTTCTTATTATTTACTTAAATAATTAACATATAATCTACTTAATTTGTGTAGTTTTTTTAATATAGCCATGTAAGTAGTGTATATGATTATCTATAAAATAACTATTTCAAAATTATTTTCTTTTCTTATTTATTACAAAATTATTTTATTGAAAATAAATTTTTTACATAAATAATTTACATGTTATCCGATAATTATCCATTATAATTAAAAGATACTACATACCTTAATTGATTGTATATGGTAAAAATTAGTAAATAAAATACTCCCTCCGTTTTCTATTGTTTTGCCCGTTTAGAATATTTTATTTTGAGAGAGAAATTTAATTAAGAATTATAAGACATATATAAATGATAAAATATATGTGCGTATTTAGAGATTCGTCTTATTGTATACTTTTTTATTATATATTTTTATAATTTTTTATGATGCGTATTTAGAGATATTAAGCCATAAATTTTTCTTTGAAAACTGTGCAAAAACTAAATGGGAAACACATTTGGAAACGCAAGGAGTATAGTTTTAAAATCTTTTGTTACTAATCTATTAAAACAATCTAATCAGAAAAATACATGATATATGAAAAAATATTTGCCTAATAAGAACATAAAAAGAGTGGGAAAATTTTTTATTGTAAAGTCGACATGCATGTGTTCTAATTGTTTCTTCATTAGTATATTATATAGGTATAGATAGATTATTCGGAATCTTATTGAATACACATCTAACTTTTTATAAGTTTAAATAAAAAACAGACATTATTAGTTTTAACAACGAATTGATATTATTAAAGTACAGATAAATATCAATTATATACTCCCTCCGTTCCTTTTTGATGTTCCTATTTGGGTTTTTCACCAAGATTAAGAAAAATGGAATCTTTGGTGGTAGTGGGTATTATTTTAATTATATAGGAGTGGAAAGTAATGATTTTATTGGAAGTATGAGAGAAAATATAATTAAATAATAGTGTAATGTAATGATTGTATTGGAAGTATGAGAGAGAAAATAATTAAATAGTAGTGTGAAGTAAAGAAAGTGGAATTTTAAGGAGTAAAAGTGGGATAAAAACTTTCCAAAAATGGAAAGTATTCTAAAGTGGAAAAACTTATGGAACTACCCGTTTTAAGTTTTGCTATCAACATTTTTTCATGTGTTACTACATACTTCGTTCTTTTCTCTTTAAATTTGTTATTTTCTTACTTATTAAATTTATCTTATTTGTCCTATTTTTATTTAAAGTGAATTTTTTTGTTTACTTTATTTTGTCATTATAAAATCGACTCTACTTTATTAAAAAATACCCCTATTAACTTTACAATTTATTAAGGTCCCTTCCCTTATGAGTTATATTTTATTACAAAAATAGTCTTATTAAATTTACAATTATTGTAGTTCCCTCCCTTATGAGTTATATTATATTGCGAAAATACCCCTGTTAATTTTACAATTTGTTTCAAAACATTTCAACTATCACATGGGTATCTACAATAGTTGTTGATGTCCCCTCTGTTTCTTAATATGCAAGACCAACTCAAACGAGACATTTAAAGAGAATAGAAAAGAGTATTTGTTTAGCATAGGGCATGTTTCGGGCATTTTGTATTCTTTTACTGATCTTATTTTAAGTTTTAGATTCTACTGGCCGCAATTTTATTATCTCTTATTTTGATAAGGGTAAATATTTTGGTATTTTATCCCTTCTTTTAATCGAAGTAAAAAAAATTAGAGAGGAACTGCTCTTTAACACAGCTAGATCTGGTTAGGTATTCAATCATTTAATAAAACATTAAATATTAAGAGCAATAATGAGTAAAATGATCAATAAAGGGGTCTAATCTAGGTGGGAAATCAAACTTTTAGTGAATTAAAAAACTACTGTCTTATTTGCTAAACCGAATGATTTAATTTGATTTTTTATTTAAGGTTCAAATTCAAAAATGACAAATCTAATTGTTTGTGTTTTTTAATTAGGTAACGGTAACCAATTTGTAGAAGGATAGAAAAAGTCCACTCCTACTATAATCTTCGATTAAAAAAAGCATTTACATTTGTAATTATAGTTTACTTTAGTTGGTAAATTTTTTGCAATAATATGTTTTGACTTCATCAAAAAAAAACCCCATTTAACTTTTTGCATATCTTTAAGAATTTGAATAATCTTTCAAATTTTTTATGTTGTTGATAATAGTTTCATAACGGTTAGAATCATCAACTACTTCTATTATATTTTTATTGAAGTTAAAACCAAGTTGGAGACACGCCATTAAAATCTTAGAAAATCGACTTGTGTACAGTGTATTAATTTAACGTTTATTTAATTTCTAGTTTGACTATTGAATTAAAAAATATATCCACTCCTTTTATAATCAACTGTATCATTTTTCCTTTTGCATTTTCACATTAAATGTCTCATTTTTCTTGTATTGTTACATTTTATCTTACTTAGGTGCTCACGAATCTAACCATTTACACAATTGTTATTAAAATATTATTTTTTTTCCTATTCACTTCTTCATGAGGTTTATGTAATCCTCTTTTCTTTTTCTTAATATTTGTGTCAAATGCAAAGAGGCATTTGATAAGAATAGAAGATAAAATATGTACAAATAAAGAAAGAAATAACTTTATCAATTAATATAATATCGTTATTCAAAAGATAGTTTTATTTATGGAAATTGAAATTACATATCAGTCCTTCGCAAAACAACAAAATAAACTTTTTACGATATAAGATATAGTGACAATAAATAAATGTCATTGATTTATATTTTTAGTAAATTAATTATTGGTTTTTATTTGAAGCTTGACCATAAAGTAATTTATTGATACTTTTTTTAGCATTTACTGAACATATGTACTTAAAACAATAGTCTATAGTGTCATCCATCAACAATGTTACTAAATCCCATATATCGCGAAAAATTTTAGCATGATTTTTTATAATGCTAATAAAAGGTTTAATAAATGTTATTACTAAATCCATTATATATACTATTATAAAATTTAAAATAGTGACATTTAAATTAAATATCACTAAATGTATCCCGCTAAAAATATGCTATGTTGTAGTATAGGTCGCATGACATCCTTTTCACTTTTTTAGAAATTCATCTTGTGAAGCTTGCTCGATTTTTATTTTTAGTTAATCTCCCACATTTTATTTTTAGACCTTTTGTTCACATTTATATACTTCCAATTTAAACTCATTCATACACATGACACACATCTTCCACAATTTTAACTTTATGTTATTATGCTTGATTTTCTACCCCAATTGACAATGAAGCAAAAGTATTAGGAAAAGGACACAATTGGTGAAGTAATAATGAGAGAAGAGTGATGAAAGCAATAAATTGGTTCATGAAAATCATAAGTGTATAATAAGTACAATATATTAAGAAAATGAGACATAATAGGCGGCGCGAAACCGTGTTTTTTTGGGATACTTGGTGGACACTTGTGGGGAGGAAGGAAAGAAGAAGGGCACCTACCCTAACAAAATAACGGTAAGCTTACGGCGTAGGTAGTATGATACACTAATTTGTGAACACAATTAGCCGCGTTGAAGCTGTTTTGGTCTTCATTTCTACCAAACCTTCTTAGACTTTGCTTTAGGGTTGACTAGTCTTCCAAAACTTTGTCTTCTTTTATTACCTATTCGCTATTGTAACAATGCTACATCCTAGTTTTGATTTAGACATAGTCATAATAATTTGGAACTTATATACTTCCTCCGTTCTGATTTACTTGCTACCGTTGCATGGGCACAAAGATTAAGAAGTTACTGTGCAATGATGAGTGATAGGTGAAAAGTTGCTTTTTTGGAATTTTTTAATATTATTTGTTGAAAAATGAAAAAGAAAAATAGGAGTAATTAGATAAAGAATAGGGTAAAAATAGGAGTAGGTATAACTTTTAATGATTGGATTTTTACTAAAAAGGAAATGTAGCAAGTAATATGAAATTTCCCAAAATAGAAAATGTAGCAAGTATTATGGAACGGAGGAAGTACTTTCTTCATTTTTTTTAATTGCACCCAAACACCTTTTTACGCAATCTAATGCGTTTGTCGGATTTCTTACGTCTACAATTATGCTAAACTAAAAATTATAAAAATTTGATATTATGAAAGTATCAAACGAGACGAATAAAACAAGATCCCACATGACTATGTTTTTTTCTCGTTTAATAGCCGCACTGTGTAAAATAGTATCAAATGATGAATAGTGTACAAAATGAAAAATATGCAACTACAAAAACAAAGGAAGTATATTTTAGTGAAAGGGTGAATTTTTATTTAAAAGAGCAAACAAAAAAACAAGGGAAATTCCACGTGGTAACCCTGAGGTTTTGGGTTTTCCACATGATAACCAAAACTTTTAAAAAATCCACATGGTAACCCCGAGGTTTACCAAATTGTTCCACCGTGACTTTTTTGCATATAAAAATGTTAGTAAATGTTAATTTCAAAGCTTTAAAGTTGTTGGACGCCTATATATGTGACTTAACAGTTCAAATGTCATCCGTTTCAACATTTTCCACCAAAAGATAAACCCTAACTCCACCAATTTCCATTCAAATCATATTTTCCCCCAAATCCAAAAATATGGTAGAGTTAGGGTTAATATCTTTGGGGAAAAGGTTGAAACAGATGCCATTTAAAATAGTGTGTCAAATAAATAGGCGTACAACAGTCTTATAGCTTCGAAATTAATGTTTGCTAACGTTTTTATGTGGAAAGAGGTCACAGTGGAACAATTTGGTAAACCTCGATCAGTGTTACCACGTGGATTTTTTAAAAATTTTGGTTGCCACGTGGAAAACCCAAAACCTCAGGGTTACCACATGGAATATCCCAATAAACAAAGTTGTATAGGATGATTTCATTCATTTCTGGATTTATCTTTACAGTGAACAGTAAAAATGACCTCAAAAAACTTAAGACGTATAAATAATATTATACTCCTTTTATATTGTATTGTTTGTATTTTAATTATTTTAATAAAAACCCTAATAACTCATGTTCCATAGTATAAAATGATATTATACCTAAATTTTATTCAAACTAATATCAACTGTATACGAAAATATATATTTAATAAATTTAGGGTTTTATGCGATTGTCCACTTTGCCATTGCTAATCGATCATCATGTTAGCTATTTTATATCGCAAACACTTTGTGTTGTTTAACTAGCAAGCTTGGAAGCCTCTTTTACATTTCTATTCAAAATCTACATAACAAATTAGTATAAAAAGTCGTACAATGCATGAAGTTTTTAATATTTAAAATATGTAAATTATTACTCCCTCCTATTCTTTCTATTAGTCCCACTTACTTTTGGGTTACTTGTAACATTCGAGAAATTAATTCGGGATTTAAAATAATAATAATAATAATAATAATAATAATAATAATAATAATAATAATAATAATAATAAAACAATATACCCAAACCCACTTTTCTACTCTCACTCATTTGATTAACCAAATACCCCAAAACCCCACGCCCACCTTCCTCCTCACGCCATACTTTTTCTTGTGGTAGACCCACCTTCCTCACGCCATATCTTCTGAAATGGCAGATTCACACGAAAATTCTACAAGCAAACCGCCTCCTTTAATCTCTTCGAACCCTAACAATGGCGACTACCTTCATCTTCCTTTCCTTGATTTTTTAAAGGCAATTCAACCATTTTTTTTCCTTCTTTCGTGATTTGTTGTATGAGTAAACGCTTATTGTTCCCTTTCCTCTAGAAATCTCAATCAAGAAACGCAACTCCTACTGCTCATCTTCTTCAATCTGCATTTCAGGCGTCATTTCTCCCTTTTGTTCCTGTTTTCGACTAAATTCCACCAAATATTCGTTGATTTCATGAAGATTCAAGTAGTGTCCCTTATTTTCTGATTTCCATTTAAGCAAACAGCAGCCAAACTCTTTTCTGTGCCTCTAAATTCTGCTGCACAAAGTAAGATTCATCTCTTTTCCATTTTCTTGTTTTTTTAATTTCTTCCGTTTTCTGTTTTCTTCTTTGAGGTATTAAGAATGTAAAACAGATTCTTGAGATTTTCTTTTACTTCATTGCCTTGCTTATAATTAATACTCATCAAGAATCAATACCGTAAATCACTATGCCAAGAACTATTTTACCTCATAAATTCTTGTAAGGTGATAATTAGTATCAGTTTAGTAAATGGTGGGATTTTGAGTTATTGTTGATAAATAATAATATGGTAAAAGATTGGGTTATTTTTGATTGGATGATTTCTTTGGCTCTTGTGAGTATTGTTGATTGAAATGTCTACCTTGTTAGTGATTAGGTATACAAAAAGGATGATGATTGTTGGTAAATCTTTAGGAGAATATGAACATTTCTAGAGTTTTGGATTATAAAGCATGAGGTGCATATTGATTAGACTAAGTTAGAATATGAACAATTATAATAGTTGTATATGATAGTTAAGATATGGTCTTAGGAGGAGATGTAATCAGTTATATGTTAGTTTAGTTGCATCGAACACACGATGGTGACGTTATGATATTGTTATGATTCAGGATACGAGTACGTCGATGATCAATCCCTTCTACTTGATTGCAATGAACCGGTGGCTTCTTGACGCGACATTGTCGGTGAGTAGTAGCAGTCCCTTAAAGGGCTTGGCCAGGCTACTGTTTTGAAATGTTTCTTTCTCAAATTGTTTTGAACTGATAATTATTGATGATGAATTGATTAGGATGATATTGATATGGTCAATGGATCGGGCTCACGAGCTGGTCATTGACGGAGTAGAGGGAAAACCTCCCTTACTCCCTATATTTGAGGTGAATTGTCATTCAAATATTGAATAGCCTCACCCGAGAGTGACATAGCCTTAGAGCTATGGATGTTCCTCTCAACTAGACTCCCTGTGCGCACATAGATCTAGGGAAAGGATGTTGCTTTTAAACCGATGTTTTGAATTACAATGTTTTGCTGTTATGGATTGTTACTTCTCATTCAGTTTAATCTGACCCCCTGTTGTTTCCATCTTTTAGATTGTTTACAGGTCGGTACCAGTCAGAAACGATGGGATAACGGAGGTGATTAGAGTATACGGTGAAGATTCATTAGATTTAACTTTGTATAGAAGTTGTAGTGTTTGTATTGGATTTTAGTAGGTGTGTAATAGTCTTTGTATATTGATTACGTTAGACTTACATAGTGCCTTTGTATGATTAATCTAGACTTTGGCTTAGCTATTCGGATTTAAGATTGGCTGTTGAGGTTATGTTTTAGACATTGTGACCTTTCTCACGAGCCATGAGTTGAGATTTGAGATCTTTGGGTTAGTAAACCCCGTGACGACCTGTCTTACTCAGTTAACGGTAAGCCGGGTTGTTACATTACTATTCACTTATCACTCTTAATATGAATTTTATTCTTAATCTATAAGTTTAAACATAGTCAAGTGGGATCTTGTTTGATTCGTCTCAATGCAAGAATTATTAATTTCAAATTTATATAATTTTTAATTAAGCATAATTCGAGATGTTAAGGGTTAGTGTGTTGCCTCGACAAATGTGACAAAAGTAAATGGAACTAATAGGTTGAATAGGAGGAAGTATTTTTTAATATCAAGTTCATGTGTATATAGCATGCAGTATTCAACATAATTACATCTATAATTGTGTAAGAAATACTTGGATATGAATATTAATACAATGAATAAACATATAGATGTGTGCGTGCGTAAGTGCGTGTGTGTGAGTGGAGGGGGGGGGGGTTCAAGTTTGAGTGAGAACATGACTTATAAATGTGTTACTTTGCATATGGTGTTTATAGATTTGGAGATTTGATAGCATACCGCGATGTACCATCTGGGCAAGCCTAGAGGCTAAGGGAGTCTGACGGAGCCATATTGAAGCTGTACGAGACATGTATGATGGAGTATCAACCAACATACAGAGACCCGTTGGAATTACAAAGTCTTTCTTAGTTAGAGTAGACTTACATCAGGGATCGACACTAAGCCCCTTCCTGTTTGTAGTCATTCTAGATAAGATCTCCAAGTCTATTTGGGAAACTGCGTCATGGTGCATGCTTTTCGTTGACGATACACTACAAAAACATTTAGCTTAGGCGACATAAGGAAAATCTGACAGGAGAGATTAGGCGACGCAATTAGGGGTGAACACGGTCCGGTTTGGTTTGGTCTAACGCTAAAATCAGACCAATCCAGAAATTCCGGTATGGAAATTTTCCAGACCGGACCGGACCGTTTAAATCACCAGATCGGACCGGACCACACCGTTTTACAACGGTCCGGTCTGGTCTGGTCTACGACTTTTCATTTTTATAGTTTTATCCAAATTAATACATGTATTTATGCAAATATTTCACAGCTACAATTAATAAATACTTCCTCTGTTCCGTTTTAGTTTCTCCAAACGTTTGGGCACTGGAATTTAGGAAGGTAAAATCAAAAGTAAAAATGTATGACAGCAGCAGTGGAAGTTGCAGAACCCACTCACAATTTACAAGGATTTTATCTTTTTAATGATTTAATTAAAGATTTAATTAAGCTTACCATTGTAGGAGAAGGTGAAGATATATCGAAAACAAAGAAAAAAAAGAAAACAAAAATAAAAAATAACGAAAATAAACCCAGTAAACCAGTAACATTACTCAAATCTCCATACATGAATCAAAAATAACAAAAATAAACCCAGTAACATTACTCAAATCTCCATACATGAACCAAAAATAACGAAAATAAACCCAGTAAACCAAATTCGAAAATGAAAGCATAAACCTAGTAAAATAACTCAGATCTCCATACATAACCCAAAAAACGAAAATGAAACTAGTAAAACCAGATCCGAAAATGAAAGCACAAACCCACTAAATCAGACCTGAAAATGAAACAAGATCTGAAAATAAAACCCACTAAACCAGACGAATAATCCTCCAATAAATCAGAAGGAGATGTTTACTAGAGTTTAATGGAGTCTTTTAATGGAGTTTTCTAGTGAGAGATGGAGACAGCGTCGTTTCTGAGATTTCAGTGGCCCGGGGCAAAGATATAAATTGGGGCCGTATTTCACATGAAATACCCAAAAAATTTGAAATTTTTGGGTATGCAAAAAAAAAAGATAAGAAAAAGACATTTTATTACGATTGAAATCAAAGTCTAAACGTTCACATGAAAATTTTTCTACGAGCATTTCTGGACGCAAAGTCACTAATAATCGTTTCTACATCAATATGTTCTAACATATTTTTCTCAATACATAAAGTAGCTAGCCCATTCAACCTTTCTTGTGACATTGACGATCTCAAATAGTTCTTTAGTAACTTCAACTTTGAAAAACTTCTTTCGGCAGATGCAACTGTTACCGGCATAGTCAATAGGATTCGATATGCAATGGAAACATTTGGATAGCAATCTGCAGCTTTGACAAATTCAAGGATTTCAAATGCTGACATCAAATCATTTGGCAAAGTCATTTGTAACACTTTCAATTCAGAAAAAAGATCATCTGCATCAACATCAGAAAATTATTATGAGTAAATGTAGTTTTGAAATTTGTGCAAGATTTTCTCAAATCATCATTATCCAACGATTTCAAACTTATTGCATCAAACAAAAAACCAAATATGCTATTAAATACCTCCAATTGCTCAAATCTATTTTTCAAAGAAGCTATTGCAATATCAACAACCACCAAAATTGACTCTAAAAGATTCCTCGGGTGATTGTTCCTCATCATCATTTTCACTCTCAATTTCATCAAATTGTCTCTTTCTAATCATACGACGCTTTGTTGGAAATGTTGGCTCTATATCCATATCAAGTGCAAGGTTTTTGGCAATTTCCAAACTAGCTTCAAACCCTTCAATTCTATATTTCTCAAAATATGTGATTATACCATGCACTTCATTCATTACAACTCCAACACTCATGGATTTAGATTGCAACTTTTTACTCACAATATTAATAGCAAATAAAATGTCATACCAAATTACCATGCCAAGTAAAAATTCAAAATTTGCAAGCGAATTAGCCAAACTTTTAGCTTCACTTTTGGTTTTAGCATCATCATGACAAGAATTGTACAATTCCAACATAGCTTTAACACTCTTAATTCGACTCTCCCATCTTGTATTACACAAAGATTTAACAGTTAAACTTGGATTGTCAACTAAAATCTTCCACCTTTTAGTGGAATGTGCAAATAATGTGTATATGCGTTGTACAATTCCAAAAAAAGATATAGCTTTAATGCAAGAATGTGCCATATCTGAAAGAATGAGATTTAAACTATGACAAGCACATGGTATGTATAAAGCCCTTGGATTAATATCAAGCAATCTCTTTTGGACCCCTTAGTGTTTTCCTTTCATATTAGAGCTATTGTCATAACCTTGTCCCCTTATATCATCAATATCCAAATCAAGAGACTTACAAACATCTAACAATACATTTAAAAGTCCCAATCTAGAAGTATCATCTACTTTTAATAATTCTAAAAAAAATTCTTCTATTTTGATTTTATCACCTGATACATTCACGCATCTTACTATAAAAGTCATTTGTTCTTGATGACTCACATCAGGGGCACAATCAAGGATTACAGAACAATATTTTGACTCTTTTACTATTTTTATTATTGAAGTTTGAACACCATGGGCTAAAAGAGAAATAAGCTCATTTTGAACCTGAGGACCAAGGTAATGATAGTGAATTTCTTTGTTTTGAACACGTCTTACATGATCTTGCATTACAAAATCAAATTCAGCTATCATTTCAATTATACCTAAAAAATTACCATTGCTATCATCATAAAGCTTTGCACTAGATCCACGAAAAGCTAGATTATTTTTAGCTAGACATTTCACAATAGATACAATTCTAATTAAGACTTGCCTCCAACGTTCTTTTTCCTTTGAAATTGCCTCTTGCAAGTCTTTATCAATGCCTTTGTTCTTTTCTAATCTCACTCTTGTTTCATTCCACGTGTTCATATTAGTCATATGCTCAACATTATTTTCATGTAATTTGAGTTTCTCACTAAGATGTTTCCAATCATTCACACCATCATTTGCTAAAAAAGATTTGTTATTTTGAGATGCGAACAATTTACAACAAAAACAATATACTTTATTTGCTGCTTTTGAGTAAACCAACCATTTTCTATCAAAAGTCTCACCATTGCTAAGCCTCTTAGTATAATAGGCATATGAAAAATGCCTTAATTTGTCATCAATTGGAAACACAAGGTTCAAGTCTCTTATGGGTCCTTTTTCAATTAAAATATCCCTCCCTTTATTGTCAAGATTATCCCAATTATTAGGATCATAAAAATCGAAAGGAGGGAATACTTGTTCATCAATGCCTATATCATTAACATTGGATGAATTTGGTGCATCCATTGGTTCATTCATATGAGTCGCATTCTCATTCGGGTCATTGGCATTATTAACATTGTTTAAGTCCTCATTAGCTTGTTCATGATTTTCATTTTCCCCCAATTCATGAGATGACTCATCTACTTGTACTACTTTAGTAAAAAAATTTGTCAATGAACCTGAAAGAGGAGGCCTTGGACCTCTTAGGTTGAACAATGGAGGAAGAAGAGTAGTGTAAATGGGTTAGAAAAACAGAGTATAAGAACAAAGATGCAAGAACACACAATATATGAGGTATCTTATGATACCTCCCCCTCAAAAATGGTTTCTTATCATTAATGGATTCAACAATACAATAATGACTCAACCCTAACACTTGAGAACAACCTCTCAAGCTTGTGTTTCCATTCAACAATGGAAGACACCACTAGTCTAATACAAAGAAGAAGAGACTCCTTTTAAGGTCCTCAAACCCTAGCTCTCTTAAGTGTATAAGACTCTCTCTTCAACCCTAACATCCATCCTAATACCCCTTATATAACACCTAAAGAGTATTAGAGACATTAGGCCACGTGGCTTGATAAGCCCACAAAGAAACAAGCAAAACAGAAACCGCAAAATTACTCGCTGCTGAGCCCGCTCGACCGAGCCAACTGTGCTCGACCAGGTCGAGCCATCAACCTGGAGTCTCTGGAATGATTCTGCTCTTCTGCTCGACCATAAGCTCGACCTGGCTCCTCCCGCTCGACCAGGTCGAGCCAGCTTCAGAGATCTACTGATTTGGGCTTCTTCACTTGCTCGACTCGAGCACCATGAGCTCGGCTGGTCGAGCTCTTTCCAAAACAGCCTGCTGCTGCTGTGTTGCACCCTCCACATGTGCATACCTCTTTGATTCATCATCATCAACCATCACATGATCGATCCTCTTGTTCTTCGTCGTACCCGCACCTCGGCACTCCGAAAACCCCATACATGAGTGAGATTTGGGTCTTGCTCTAACAATCTCCCCCTCAAGCCCAAATCTCACATCATCAACTTGTGACACCACTCTTGGTGCCCCAATCAACACATCAACATAGGATTTTGGTCTTAGTTCCCCCTCAAGACCAAACCCATCACCAACCAACTTTGTGCACCACCTATCCTTGTGAGCACCATCAACAAAAGTCACTCTCTTTAGTGACTTAGGACTTGCACCCCTCTCCACATGATGCAATCCTCCACTCTTTAGCAACACATGACCATTGTTGTTTCCCATCACACCCATCAAGTGCACCAAGCACCCCTTTGTAACCTTTAAGACTCCATCACCTTGAGTCTTAATGGTGTACCCAATCTTCTCTAATCTCCTCATTGAGATTATATTACTCACCATCTTGGGAATGTATCTCACACCCCTAAGCATCCTCAAAAGCCCATTGTGCATTTTTCAAATGCACTTCTCCAATGGCCTCAACCACAACTTGCTCACCACTAGGCAAGTTTAACCTCTCATGCTCACAAGCCATCATCCTTGTGAACAAGCTCTTATCTCTACAAATATGATATGGATGTACGGAGTCAAACACCCAATCATCTTCATCACCTTTGGCCACTAGCACATGACCAACCTCATCAACCTTAGTCTTCTCCTCTAGACTCTCATAAGGGTTTGGGAGCACCTTCTTCTTTACAACCCCTTTCAACAAAGGTGTTGCCTTTTTCACCTTCTCAAGTGGAAGAACTCTCTTCTTCCCTTTGAGTTTCTCACCATCACCAACCACCATTGTTGGCTTCTCCATTTCCTTCAAAAGCTTCAAGCTTTTAAGGTCTTTCTTCAACCTATTGCAAGTGTATTGAATATGGCCTCTCTTGTGGCAATGGTAGCACACCTTATCCCCATAATCAACCCTTGCCTTCTTGACCCCGGTTTTCCCCTTTGATGGATTTCCCTTGACGACCTTCCCATCTCTCCTAGATGAAGCATCATCAACCTTCATATCAACCCCCATGGATGATACTTTCTCAACAAACCTACTACCTTTAGTAGCTCCCTCAAGTTTTTTCCACTCTCAATGACAAAGACTCAATCATTAGCCTTTGCTCTACCACCATTGTTAATAAGCTTTCCTTCTCTCTTGAAAACTCCATTAACAACCTCTCCATCTCTTGAATACCCACTGTTTTTCTCTCACCCAAAGTTTCAACAAACCCTAATGGCTTCAACAAACCATCCAAACACTTCTCTACTTCTACCATCCTTTTTCTACCAATCTCCAAGCCTTCTCCCACTCAATATCCCAAGGAAATAACACCAAGCTTTGATACCAATTGAAAGAGGAGGCCTTGGACCTCTTAGGTTGAACAATGGAGGAAGAAGAGTAGTGTAAATGGGTTAGAAAAACAGAGTATAAGAACAAAGATGCAAGAACACACAATATATGAGGTATCTTATGATACCTCCCCCTCAAAAATGGTTTCTTATCATTAATGGATTCAACAATACAATAATGACTCAACCCTAACACTTGAGAACAACCTCTCAAGCTTGTGTTTCCATTCAACAATGGAAGACACCACTAGTCTAATACAAAGAAGAAGAGACTCCTTTTAAGGTCCTCAAACCCTAGCTCTCTTAAGTGTATAAGACTCTCTCTTCAACCCTAACATCCATCCTAATACCCCTTATATAACCCCTAAAGAGTATTAGAGACATTAGGCCACGTGGCTTGATAAGCCCACAAAGAAACAAGCAAAACAGAAACCGCAAAATTACTCGCTGCTGAGCCCGCTCGACCGAGCCAACTGTGCTCGACCAGGTCGAGCCATCAACCTGGAGTCTCTGGAATGATTCTGCTCTTCTGCTCGACCATAAGCTCGACCTGGCTCCTCCCGCTCGACCAGGTCGAGCCAGCTTCAGAGATCTACTGATTTGGGCTTCTTCACTTGCTCGACTCGAGCACCATGAGCTCGGCTGGTCGAGCTCCTTCCAAAACAGCCTGCTGCTGCTGTGTTGCACCCTCCACATGTGCATACCTCTTTGATTCATCATCATCAACCATCACATGATCGATCCTCTTGTTCTTCGTCGTACCCGCACCTCGGCACTCCGAAAACCCCATACATGAGTGAGATTTGGGTCTTGCTCTAACAATCTCCCCCTCAAGCCCAAATCTCACATCATCAACTTGTGACACCACTCTTGGTGCCCCAATCAACACTTTAACATAGGATTTTGGTCTTAGTTCCCCCTCAAGACCAAACCCATCACCAACCAACTTTGTGCACCACCTATCCTTGTGAGCACCATCAACAAAAGTCACTCTCTTTAGTGACTTAGGACTTGCACCCCTCTCCACATGATGCAATCCTCCACTCTTTAGCAACACATGACCATTGTTGTTTCCCATCACACCCATCAAGTGCACCAAGCACCCCTTTGTAACCTTTAAGACTCCATCACCTTGAGTCTTAATGGTGTACCCAATCTTCTCTAATCTCCTCATTGAGATTATATTACTCACCATCTTGGGAATGTATCTCACACCCCTAAGCATCCTCAAAAGCCCATTGTGCATTTTTCAAATGCACTTCTCCAATGGCCTCAACCACAACTTGCTCACCACTAGGCAAGTTTAACCTCTCATGCTCACAAGCCATCATCCTTGTGAACAAGCTCTTATCTCTACAAATATGATATGGATGTACGGAGTCAAACACCCAATCATCTTCATCACCTTTGGCCACTAGCACATGACCAACCTCATCAACCTTAGTCTTCTCCTCTAGACTCTCACAAGGGTTTGGGAGCACCTTCTTCTTTACAACCCCTTTCAACAAAGGTGTTGCCTTTTTCACCTTCTCAAGTGGAAGAACTCTCTTCTTCCCTTTGAGTTTCTCACCATCACCAACCACCATTGTTGGCTGCTCCATTTCCTTCAAAAGCTTCAAGCTTTTAAGGTCTTTCTTCAACCTATTGCAAGTGTATTGAATATGGCCTCTCTTGTGGCAATGGTAGCACACCTTATCCCCATAATCAACCCTTGCCTTCTTGACCCCGGTTTTCCCCTTTGATGGATTTCCCTTGACGACCTTCCCATCTCTCCTAGATGAAGCATCATCAACCTTCATATCAACCCCCATGGATGATACTTTCTCAACAAAGCTACTACCTTTAGTAGCTCCCTCAAGTTTTTTCCACTCTCAATGACAAAGACTCAATCATTAGCCTTTGCTCTACCACCATTGTTAATAAGCTTTCCTTCTCTCTTGAAAACTCCATTAACAACCTCTCCATCTCTTGAATACCCACTGTTTTTCTCTCACCCAAAGTTTCAACAAACCCTAATGGCTTCAACAAACCATCCAAACACTTCTCTACTTCTACCATCCTTTTTCTACCAATCTCCAAGCCTTCTCCCACTCAATATCCCAAGGAAATAACACCAAGCTTTGATACCAATTGAAAGAGGAGGCCTTGGACCTCTTAGGTTGAACAATGGAGGAAGAAGAGTAGTGTAAATGGGTTAGAAAAACAGAGTATAAGAACAAAGATGCAAGAACACACAATATATGAGGAATCTTATGATACCTCCCCCTCAAAAATGGTTTCTTATCATTAATGGATTCAACAATACAATAATGACTCAACCCTAACACTTGAGAACAACCTCTCAAGCTTGTGTTTCCATTCAACAATGGAAGACACCACTAGTCTAATACAAAGAAGAAGAGACTCCTTTTAAGGTCCTCAAACCCTAGCTCTCTTAAGTGTATAAGACTCTCTCTTCAACCCTAACATCCATCCTAATACCCCTTATATAACCCCTAAAGAGTATTAGAGACATTAGGCCACGTGGCTTGATAAGCCCACAAAGAAACAAGCAAAACAGAAACCGCAAAA
Organism: Amaranthus palmeri; assembly: GCA_019776075.1. Classification (NCBI taxonomy): domain Eukaryota; kingdom Viridiplantae; phylum Streptophyta; class Magnoliopsida; order Caryophyllales; family Amaranthaceae; genus Amaranthus; species Amaranthus palmeri. Next base: position 68,810 of record JAAKBH010000386.1, read on the forward strand.
TTACTCGCTGCTGAGCCCGCTCGACCGAGCCAACTGTGCTCGACCAGGTCGAGCCATCAACCTGGAGTCTCTGGAATGATTCTGCTCTTCTGCCTGACCATAAGCTCGACCTGGCTCCTCCCGCTCGACCAGGTCGAGCCAGCTTCAGAGATCTACTGATTTGGGCTTCTTCACTTGCTCGACTCGAGCACCATGAGCTCGGCTGGTCGAGCTCCTTCCAAAACAGCCTGCTGCTGCTGTGTTGCACCCTCCACATGTGCATACCTCTTTGATTCATCATCATCAACCATCACATGATCGATCCTCTTGTTCTTCGTCGTACCCGCACCTCGGCACTCCGAAAACCCCATACATGAGTGAGATTTGGGTCTTGCTCTAACAATCTCCCCCTCAAGCCCAAATCTCACATCATCAACTTGTGACACCACTCTTGGTGCCCCAATCAACACTTTAACATAGAATTTTGGTCTTGGTTCCCCCTCAAGACCAAACCCATCACCAACCAACTTTGTGCACCACCTATCCTTGTGAGCACCATCAACAAAAGTCACTCTCTTTAGTGACTTAGGACTTGCACCCCTCTCCACATGATGAAATCCTCCACTCTTTAGCAACACATGACCATTGTTGTTTCCCATCACACCCATCAAGTGCACCAAGCACCCCTTTGTAACCTTTAAGACTCCATCACCTTGAGTCTTAATGGTGTACCCAATCTTCTCTAATCTCCTCATTGAGATTATATTACTCACCATCTTGGGAATGTATCTCACACCCCTAAGCATCCTCAAAAGCCCATTGTGCATTTTTCAAATGCACTTCTCCAATGGCCTCAACCACAACTTGCTCACCACTAGGCAAGTTTAACCTCTCATGCTCACAAGCCATCATCCTTGTGAACAAGCTCTTATCTCTACAAATATGATATGGATGTACGGAGTCAAACACCCAATCATCTTCATCACCTTTGGCCACTAGCACATGACCAACCTCATCAACCTTAGTCTTCTCCTCTAGACTCTCATAAGGGTTTGGGAGCACCTTCTTCTTTACAACCCCTTTCAACAAAGGTGTTGCCTTTTTCACCTTCTCAAGTGGAAGAACTCTCTTCTTCCCTTTGAGTTTCTCACCATCACCAACCACCATTGTTGGCTTCTCCATTTCCTTCAAAAGCTTCAAGCTTTTAAGGTCTTTCTTCAACCTATTGCAAGTGTATTGAATATGGCCTCTCTTGTGGCAATGGTAGCACACCTTATCCCCATAATCAACCCTTGCCTTCTTGACCCCGGTTTTCCCCTTTGATGGATTTCCCTTGACGACCTTCCCATCTCTCCTAGATGAAGCATCATCAACCTTCATATCAACCCCCATGGATGATACTTTCTCAACAAAGCTACTACCTTTAGTAGCTCCCTCAAGTTTTTTCCACTCTCAATGACAAAGACTCAATCATTAGCCTTTGCTCTACCACCATTGTTAATAAGCTTTCCTTCTCTCTTGAAAACTCCATTAACAACCTCTCCATCTCTTGAATACCCACTGTTTTTCTCTCACCCAAAGTTTCAACAAACCCTAATGGCTTCAACAAACCATCCAAACACTTCTCTACTTCTACCATCCTTTTTCTACCAATCTCCAAGCCTTCTCCCACTCAATATCCCAAGGAAATAACACCAAGCTTTGATACCAATTGAAAGAGGAGGCCTTGGACCTCTTAGGTTGAACAATGGAGGAAGAAGAGTAGTGTAAATGGGTTAGAAAAACAGAGTATAAGAACAAAGATGCAAGAACACACAATATATGAGGTATCTTATGATACCTCCCCCTCAAAAATGGTTTCTTATCATTAATGGATTCAACAATACAATAATGACTCAACCCTAACACTTGAGAACAACCTCTCAAGCTTGTGTTTCCATTCAACAATGGAAGACACCACTAGTCTAATACAAAGAAGAAGAGACTCCTTTTAAGGTCCTCAAACCCTAGCTCTCTTAAGTGTATAAGACTCTCTCTTCAACCCTAACATCCATCCTAATACCCCTTATATAACCCCTAAAGAGTATTAGAGACATTAGGCCACGTGGCTTGATAAGCCCACAAAGAAACAAGCAAAACAGAAACCGCAAAATTACTCGCTGCTGAGCCCGCTCGACCGAGCCAACTGTGCTCGACCAGGTCGAGCCATCAACCTGGAGTCTCTGGAATGATTCTGCTCTTCTGCTCGACCATAAGCTCGACCTGGCTCCTCCCGCTCGACCAGGTCGAGCCAGCTTCAGAGATCTACTGATTTGGGCTTCTTCACTTGCTCGACTCGAGCACCATGAGCTCGGCTGGTCGAGCTCCTTCCAAAACAGCCTGCTGCTGCTGTGTTGCACCCTCCACATGTGCATACCTCTTTGATTCATCATCATCAACCATCACATGATCGATCCTCTTGTTCTTCGTCGTACCCGCACCTCGGCACTCCGAAAACCCCACACATGAGTGAGATTTGGGTCTTGCTCTAACAGAACCCTTTTGAGATTCTATTAACTCTTCAGCTCTTTTTCTTTTTTTCCTCTTATCATTACCAGATAAATATCTTCTAGGCAACATCATATGAAATAATGAAAATTAATAAAAGTATAAAAAAGAGAAAAAACACCTAATAATTGAAGATTTAACACCAAATTCTGCTCAATGCCTCAATTTGAACAATTGCACTCATGAATTTCTCTAAGATTTAACGTCAAACAAATAAGAATATAATTAGGAAAATCAATTTATCAAACAAATAAGTATTGTTAGGAAAATACTGTACATGATAATTGAAGATTAATTACCAGTAGCCCAATTAGGCAAAATCCAGTAGCCCAACACTCATGAACTATGGAGTATATCAAAATCCCCAATTCGGCTGTTCGGAAGCCAGTAGCCCAGTACTGTGCACATCAAAATTTTTTCCCAATAAATAAAAATTAGACAACATACTTTGATGAATTAAGGAGTATATGCAAGTATTATATATAATTAGGCAAAATCCCGTTGAAAATTGATGAGCAAAATTACCGTTTTTGATGTTTTCCTCTTCAATTGAATCTCGAAAGGCAAAATCCCGACATCCCGTTGAAGATTTATGAGCAAAATTACCGTTGAAAATTGATGAGCAAAATACATCTTGGGGATTAGATTGAAGATTGAACGTTTTTTTTTGGAGAATTAAAATTAATTATGGCTGAAATTAGATTAGGGAAAGAAGTTGAGGAGATATTAGGGGAAAGAATCAAAGAAATTAGGGGAAAGAAGTAATAATGGGAAACTGGGAAAATGGGAAACTGAAGGCCTGAAGCATTCACGCGTTTTGAGGTCTTGATGAGGACAAACCGACAAACTTTTTTCAATTAAATTTTTTTTAAAATTCTATTTTCTGAATATCAGCAAATGGGCTTTTTTTTTGGGGGCCCAAGGCAGTTGCCCCAGTAGCCCTGGTCCAGCGACGGGCCTGGATGGAGAAGGAGCTCGTTAATGTAGTAGACTAGAGTTTAGTGGAGTTTTCTAGAAAGAGATATAGATGGAGACATGGAGTAGTTTAAAAAAAGGGTGCGTATGCATGTACTGGTAGTGTTAAAAAGAAGGGGTAAGAAGGGAAGGTAGAGATTAAATATAGAAAGAGATATTACAGCTATTAATGGGATTGCTAGATAATTTACTCAAATGTATGGGAAGGTAAAGAATAAATAAAAAAATTTAATTATAAGTAGATAGTGGTTAATTGATTATCGGTAATTTAAATAGTCAAAGAGATGAAGGTATGATTGATGTTGATATGTGGGGTAGGAATAAAGTAATAATATTGTTTTTGCCAAAATAGTAATGGTGCAAGTAATTTGAAACTTTCTAAAATGGTAAGTGTTGCAAGTATTGTAGAACGGAGGTAGTATAATAATTTGTAATTAGTTAATAGTACTAACATCATTCATGTATATATTGCTATATAAAAATAACTACATTTTAAAATATCTAGGTAGCAACTTAATTTTTTAAATACAAAATTATGATTTTCGACCTTAGAACGGTTTGCGGTCCGGTCCGGTCTGAAAAATAAAAAAACGAGACCAGACAATAAACCGTAATTTAATTTGAAAAAAAACCAGACTAGAACATTTAAACCATAGACCAGACCAAATATTGAAATTCCGGTTTAGTTTACGGTTTAAACCAAACTTTGTTTAGCCCTAGACGCAATAGGCGACTAAAATCCCTCTTCCAAACTGGCGACCAAAAGTTTTTGTCGCCTGCATAATCTTTGTCGCCTATTGAGTCGCCTAACACTTTGGCGGGAAACAAATGCACAGTTTTATTTTCAAATTTAGATAGTAGTCGCATAAATAGTTGCATACGTTTTGTGTTTTCCCTATATAACCAGGTAAATGTTAGTGTTTGATACGCCAAACGCAAAAAAATCAAACACATTTCGTAGTATTTGACTGTGAACGAACGGAATAGATACTCGGTTTTGTGGGAAGGTGTATATTTCTGACATTGTATATTTTTTTTTAAATTGTACATGTATGATTATTATTATTATATATAATTATGCATGAAAATAAATCATTTGTGGTTGTTGATTTTTGATATTTGATTTTTGTATGTTTTTTATTTGTTTTATATGTGTAAAATTACTCTTAATTTTTTGAAATATGTTTTTATATTCGTATATTGATTAATAAAATAGTATTAGACTAAATTTAATATTTTGTTTATTTTTGTACCATTATTTAATGTATCAATTTGGTTTGTTCATGTGTTATTTTGTTTATCATAAAATATGTTTTGTTTATACTTATAAGCTTAAGTGTGTTTTAAAATTTAAATATAGGTGTACACGATGACGCATGATGGTAGCTATTATTTGTACAATAGAAACTGGATGTACGAAAGAGAATTTGATGACAGGTCCTTTAATATAGAGTTCATTAGGGGATTAGAAGAATTTATTAAATTTGCATTGTCGAATAGTCATTCATCAAAAATTAGATGTCCATGTGCGAGATGCAAAAATGTTGTGTTTAAAAATCCAAATGATGTGAGGGAGCATTTGCTAAGGAGAGGTTTTGTGGAAGATTATTACGATTGGAGGTATCATTACGATATTGCCGCCAGTGAAGGTAGCAGCGGCAATAACGTGTTTGCTGGGCAACAGTTGCCTGAAGATGATTTACCCCAAGAGCCGATAGCAGAGGAAAATAACTACGCTCGTATGGTGCATGATGCTGCTGCGAGTAGATTTCCGGATGCGTACGAAAACATTTTTCCCCAAAATGAATATGGTTACGTGGAGGCGTAGTAGCCTGCATACGCAATTCCCGAAGAGCTGAATTCGGAGGCTGATAAGTGCAATTATTTGCACTAATTGGTTATATTTTTATGCTCCTTTGCGGTGTATTGAAGGCGATTTAGGGTCATTTCGTTCGGTTTCACTTTACTTTGGAATCTCGTGGTCAAATTATGGGAAGTTGGGTGAAATATGCGCTTTTGAGTCATTTTTGTGGGTTTTTGGTGATAATCATGTATACGTCGCTCAAAGAACGTATCAAGCTATCAATTTTGTCAAGCCATGAAGAGTAAAAGAGCAAAAGAGTAGAAACGTGTTGATAATGCAAAAGTTTTGAAGTGAAATTTGATATATGTCTACTCTTTTGGACATAACTTTTGATAGAAACATCGCATTAATGCAAGGTTTGCGGCATTGGAAAGTAGACTTCAAGAGCTTTCCAACGGTATATTATACGTCCAATTCCGACAACCGAGCAAGAAATGACGAACGTTTGAAGTTTGCTGAAGCTGTCAGCCCAAATCGCCGACTCGGCTTCCGGGGCCTGGAAGTGGCCGCCGAGTCGGCTTTTTCTTCTGTTTTTTTTCGTACATTCTGTTTTAGTTACTTTAATTATGTTTCATTTTATTTTATTTTTTAATTTAAATTAACTTAGGGTTTATTAGTAGGTAATTAGAGACACATAGTGGAGCCTCCTAAGCCTCCTTGAGAGGGAGGGAGATTGAAACCCTCTTCTTCTTCCTCCTTCCTCCTTAATCTTTCTCCATTAGAGACCATTTTTATTCATTGTAAGCTTTTAATTTCTTGTCTTTCTTATTAGTAGTTTAATCTTTCTTTATCAATATTGTATTTGTTTAATCTTCCTTTGTCAAACTTTAATTAATTTCTTAGAAGTTGTTATTCCTTAAAAGTAGTTTGTTCTTCATTGTTGTTATATGAATTATTTGTGGTTTCATTTGGTTTTTAATCATTGATTTTCTTACTTTGTCATTTAATTTATTGTTAGTCATGTCTAATATTATCTTAGGGTTTATTTTAATTGCATTCACCATGATTAGTGAGTAGATCCATTTTCTAGGGTTAGGGTTTGAACCTATTAGTTAAGTATGAATTGATTCTTGGATGTGTCTATGAAACTATGGATTAAAGTGATTAAATTGTGCTAATTAACCCTAAATTAAATATGCTTCGTCGAACCATTCAATAGAACTAGCGTGTGAGATTGGGATCGCCTTTGCTTTAGGGTAAACTTTAGTTAAATTCTTATTAATTCGTTCAATAAAGTTAACGCGTGAGAATTGAATTAATAGGGTCTAAATCTAATAGTTAATCAACAGAGCGAGAGTTTGAGATTAATAAGATCAAATTTAATCACACAATTAATCCTACACTTCATAGACACTAATAAGAATTGGATCATGCAAGACTTTAGGGGATTCCCGACACCCTAGATTTCATCATCATATAGTTTAAACACATTTTAATTATAGCATTTGTAGTTGTTAGTTCACAACCAATCAATCCTTTTTGTCCCTAAGCAATATAATCAATCGAAATTACCAAATTTCTTGTCCTAGCTTCCTTGTGTTCGACCCGTGACTACACGTACACCGTGCGCTTGCGGTTAAATAAAATTTGCACATCAGAGGCTTTAAAGTTTTTTCAAATGTTCAATGCCGCAAACACTCCACTATATGAAGGTTGCAAAAATTACTCTCAGATGTCGATTATAGGTAGGATGACCAATCTAAAGACAGAACATAATTGCTCTGAGAAGTTGTATGATGATATGTGCACTTTGATGCGGGAGGCTTTACCGCAACCGAACTCGATGACATCCAGTTTTTACGACACAAAGAGGCAAATAGCGGGGCTTGGCTTGCCGTCAGAGAGGATTGATTGTTGCACTAATGGGTGTATGATCTATTGGGGTCGTACAGCTAACGCCAAGCATTGTCGTACGTGTTCAACAACAAGGTGGGTCAGAGACGACGTATGTCGGGCCTAACATCCTTCTCACCAGCTCCACGGGTGAACTCAGCTGCAGTACGACAAATCCCAAAAAATACTTCTCTTCTTCCATCCAACACAATACTTACTGATTTCTGCGTTGAACTCAGCTGCATCGTCTTGAAATACCCGTAAAAACCGGAACGATCCAGCTCCTCTAAAACCTCATTTCCCGTACGTATGTCGGGCCTAACATCCTTCTCACCAGCTCCACGGGTGAACATTGTTCAAAAGTAGTCAGTGTCACTTATTGCTGGAAGTCTACTTTTGACTGATTTGACGTGTATTACCGACTACTTAGCGACTACAAGTCCAGTCGCAAGTTGGTCGGTAACTTTATAAAAAAAAATTAAATGAGCTTTTTTCGGACCATTTTTGGGTAAAAATTAAAAGTACTAAGATGAAATAGTGATTTTTCTTATTTATTCCCTCGAATTTTCTATAAAAAAGTGAAAACGTTTAATATATATTTCTCAAATCTGATGAAATTCAGCATTGTTTCTTAATTATTTCTTTTCACTAGTAAACATAAGTAAAATAATTCGATGCTGAACTTCATCAAATTGAGAAACATATTTTAATCGTTTTTAACACATTTTTATAGTAAGCATATAGGAGAAAAAGTAAGAAGACCAATTATTTCGGTTAAGTACAAATAATTATTACTACAAATGGCACCGAAAAAAGCTCATTAAATTTTTTTTCCTTTATAATTGAAACCAAAAAATATATATTAATCACCTTGCCCTTCCCTTCACACATTCGTACTTTATTGAAGAAACTCTAGTACGAATGTGATGAAGAGAAAGGCAAAGTGAGAAACATAGCAACGAGATACTGGTTTAGAGTAACAACAACATAGCTAATATCATACCTAAATTATTTAAATAGAATAAAATAGAGAGATAATAGAATGATAGTATATATAGATGTAAAATGTAATAAGAACAATCGTTGAGGGGTATTTGTAGGAAAACCTGAAAATATGGCGACTACTTTCCGACTACCCTGCGACTGCGTAAGTAGTCAGTATAGTGTCAGTCATAAAAAATTGTGCCATTTGATGGGTTTTAAATTTTGAATTCCCCGACCAATCTGCGACTAGTATGCCGTCGCAACTTAGTCGGTAAGTACACGGATACTTAGGTAATAAGTGCCATTTGACCACTTTAGACTTTCAGATTACCGACTACCTAGCGACTGATACGGTAGTCGGAATCCGGTCGGTAATTTAATTAAAAAAAAAAATTAAAGAGCTTTTTTTCCGGCCATTTTGGAGTTACAATTATTAGTACTAAGTTGACATTGTGTTTTTCCTTACATATTTACTCGTCGTATGTACTAAAAAAAAATTGATAACGTTAAATATATGTTTCTCAAAACCGAGAAAATTTAGCATCGTAAATTTTACTTATTATGATTCTACTAAGAAAATTTTTTTCATTGCATGGCGTTGGCAGCTCAATAGTGCACTTTACAGCCTATACTCCCTCCAATTCACCATTAAGTAGTTCCTATATGTTTTTTGACATTATTCATATCGTAAAACAAATGGGAGCTACTTAATGATGAATAGGAGGTAGTACAATAGGCCGTAATTACCACTATCGAGCAAACCAACGCCTTGCAAATCGAAAATTATTTTTTTTCAGTAGCAAATATTTGTAAATTAATACGATGCTGAATTTTCTCAGATTTTGAGGAACATATTTTAAGCGTTTCTAACACATTTTTATAGTAAACATACAAGACAATAAGTAAGAAAAACACATATTTCGATTAAGTACTGATAATTATTACAACAAAATGGCACGAAAAAAAAAACTCATTAAAATTTTTTTTATACAATAAATACAACCATTAAATTTGTGTTAATCAATGTATCCCACCGTTTTCTCTACTCGTACCCGATTGAAATTAATCATGTACGAGTAGGGGAAAGAGTGGGACAAAATGAAAAACAAATTTGGGGCGAGTCTCATTTGCTTAAAAACATTAAAAATTTCGTTTTATTTTTAAGAGGAATCAAATTTGGAGATCACAAACAGGCAAGTTAGAAACATTCAAATGAAGATAACAAAGAAACATATGACTTGTTACCTTTGAATTTTGATATCACATTTTGATATCTTTCTTGAATGACCCCCAAAGTTGAAACCTCTCAAAAATAAATAAAAGTTCGAACGTTTATAAGCAAATGTGTTCATACCTTTAATATCAAATTTTGCATTTTTTTAATACGATTGAACCGTTAAACTTATGTTTCGCAATTTGCCCCGTTCTTCCCACACTCACACTTAAGTGAAGAAACTCGAGTGTGAATGAGAGGAAGAATGGGGCAAGTGAGAAACATGCAAAAGTTGAAACCTCTCCAAAATAAATATTAAATTTTGCCATATTTTCATTACGATTGAACCATTTTATTTATGTTTCGCAACTTGTCCGGTTCATCCTACCCCCCATGCTTGAGTGAAGAAACTCGAGCGTGGAGAGTGAGGATGAATGGGCGCAAGTGAAAAACATGCCAAAGACTTTTACACCGCTTTTTACAATAAATGAAACCGTTAATTTTAAGTTTTTCAACTTGTCCCTCTCCACCTCCACCCCCTGCTTAATTTTGATTAAGTAGGGGGTGGAAGTGGAGAGGGACAAAAGAGAAACAAATAGAATTATAGAGAGAAAGAAAGGAAAGGTGCGGGAATGAAATTGACGTTGAGGGGGTGTATTTATAGACAAAATCAGGAACTTTCCGACTACTTAACGACCACAAGTTAGTTGGAATTCAGTCCGTACTCAATCAGTTTTATTACACGTTTTTGCAGTTTTTTTTTAAATTTTTTTTTGTGCGACTACCTACCGACCAAATTAGTAGTCGGAAACCTTGCGACTAAAAACTGGGTCGCAATTCCGTCGGAATTTTGCTACCATTTCCATTTAGTAGGAATTTAGTCGGAAATTCCGACTACACGCTGTTAGTCGGTATTTTAGTGGGTAATTTCCGACTAAAATTAGGTAGTCGGAATTTTTGGTCGGAACTTTGCAAAATTTTTGTAGTGAGATATTTCTATCCTCTTTTCCTTTTTTTTAAACAGTTCACAAATAATAGGCTGGAAGGTGAATGATTTGCCAAAATAGTGTTGATAATAAAAATATTTCCTACTTTGGTTCTTATTGGTAAAAATTTCTCAAAGTAGAGTTCATGTAGTTGAAGATTGATACTAAGCTACTTTAGTTTTGGTTTGGAACTTCCAAACCTCAATGTGAGAATTTTTGGAATATTTTTTTGAGGGATTGAAGAATTTTTGAAAGTATTATTCAATTAGCGATGAAAAAAAGTAGAAATCGCTTCTCTTGATATTCCTATAGCTAGCCACAAATACTTGGTGTATTTGAGACTTAGATCAATCTAAGTAAACTAACAGTAAAGACTAAAGAAGAAAAATTATTGTATCATGTTGATTTGTTTTTAGAGAAATTTGTTAATAATATTTTAACTCTATCTCGTCAATTCAAAAAATTCTTAATATTGCTAAACTCAAAATTATCCTTTATCCTTACAATTGGTACACCCTTCTCATATAATAGTAAAATTATAATGGGAAATTATCATTTGTGCCCCTGTGTTTTGGCCTTTTATCAATGGTCTACAATCTTTTTTTTTTACCAATAGCACCCCTGAAGTTCAGTCTAACTAACAACCGTGACACTTTTGCCCTTTTTTCCGTTAAACTTAACGGTAAGTTGATATTTAACTCAACCATGGTTAATTGTTGATGGATGTTTGTATACCCAGGTGTTCTTTCTTCTTCTTCTTGTTCTTCTTCCATGGTTGCCTTCTTCTTCCATTGTTTTCATTCAACAAATTCTTCAATAAACATCTAAAAATCTCTCCTTTATTTTCATTCAATAAATTCTTCTAAAAATCATTACAAGATGGCTCAGTGTCATATCTCCTTACTCTGTCCGTATTACATAAAGAATTCATCCAAATTATCTCCAACAGAAATTCTTCATCAACCCTTAATCTGAGCTTTTTATCGTCATCTTTTCTGCCGTCAATGTGTTCGAAGAAATGTCTAAATGAAAGAAATCAGAAGAGAGTAAAATTGTCAAATGGGTTTCGCTTAAAAGCAAAGAAAACCGGGGAATCCTCGTCAAAGGGCCTTCAAAAACAGCAGAATAAAGAGTTATCCAGGATAATGTGGACTGAGGCAGCAATTAAAGCTATAGAGAGAAAATCAGGGTCTAGAAAGTACAAAAATTTGTGGCCGAAAGCTGTTTTGGAAGCTTTAGATGAAGCTATTAAGCAGTACAAATGGGAGTCTGCTCTCAAGGTGAGTTGGGCATTATTCTCTTTGTTTTATTTGCTGAAATATTGGATGAATTATGAAGTTGTCTTGTGGCTTTAAATTCAGCTATCACTGAGCCATCTTGTAATGATTTTTAGAAGAATTTATTGAATGAAAACAAAGGAGAGATTTTTAGATGTTTATTGAAGAATTTGTTGAATGAAAACAATGGAAGAAGAAGGCAACCATGGAAGAAGAACAAGAAGAAGAAGAAAGAACACCTGGGTATATAAACATCCATCAACAATTAACCATGGTTGAGTTAAATATCAACTTACCGTTAAGTTTAACGGAAAAAAAGGGCAAAAGTGTCACGGTTGTTAGTTAGACTGAACTTCAGGGGTGCTATTGGAAAAAAAAAAGATTGTAGACCATTGATAAAAGGCCAAAACACAGGGGCACCAATGATAATTTCCCAATTATAATTGATATTTTTGTCAAATTTTCCTCGTTTAGTTGGGAATAACTTTCTTTTTTTAATAAAGTAGATAAATAAGTGAACTACTTAACGTTGTCCTAAATATTTCATCCAGGCAACCCTAACTATTTATTCTAAATTCCCCTGACCTATTTGATTAAATGATAATTTTAAACATATTCAAAGGAGAATGCTAACTTTGTAATTCTTTAATTTGTTGCGATTTTGTATCTATATTTTTGTATCATAATTGATTCTAAGTATCGCATGTTATATGATGTATATATCAATTACTTTGTCGACCTAATTTTTATGTTTGAAATTTCTAAATCAAATTCAGATAAATTTAGTTAAATTTCATTCCCATATAAAATACTATTTTAGAAAATAAATATAAGTGAGGACTAGAAAATATATTGTATTATTTTCTAATTCTACTTAAACCTTCTATTTTTTTTGCTTTACAATAGCTTTGAAAACTCCAAACCAAAATAAAAATAGCTTAGTGACATAAACACCATTTTTGGAAATATTTTTTAAATGAACACCATAGTAGAAAATTTTTTTTTTCAACTCCATTTAACCAAATCATTCCTGGAAGGTAGATGAGTCGTCTTATATTGTGACAATCTCGGCCAAGACTAGATGAATGATAAATTGTATTGTACCAAAAAGTGTAATATTTTGTCATGTCATAACTTGGGCGACCCATGTGCCTGTCAAACCTACTTGTATTTCAAATGAATTTTTTGTTTCAACCAATCAAAAGTTGTCTAAATTGAATGGAAAATGCTCAAATAATTAAGATTTTGGTTTTGTGAATACATGCAGATTATTGGCCGGCAGTCGGCCAGGTTCTCACATTTGGGCTTCTGGCGGTGAAGCTTCTATTAAAAATTTATTTGAAAACTTTGCACAACTGTTTTAAGCACTACTAAATCTGTCATGCATGCGTTTTGGAGTTTTGTGATTAAGATAAATTAAAATAATAATAAAAGCGAATGGTTTAAATAATGAATTCATCATTACATTATCATCATTTTTCAGTTGTAAATAATATTAAGTCTTAAAATAGTTAACAAACGTCCAAATTGTATGACTTTATTGCATGTTCTTCAATGCTTTTTAATTTTTTTTCTACATTTTTCCTATACGGGTTATTATTAAATATTCATAATTTGATATCTGTTAAGAAACTAACTCAACCAAAATCTTAAGCTAATGGTTGAGGCCCCAGAATATGTTATATAATCTAACAATATCGCCAGAGAAATAATTTAGAGTTACAAATTCAGTATACCTTCTGTATATTATTTTAGAATGAAACCTCATATAATTCTCATCATGAACTAAATGATACAAATTTATCACAAAATCTCACAAGAGACGGTCTATAGGATAGACCACAAAATTGGGCCAGTCCATTTTCCCTTAATTGATTTTTTTATTATAATATCAATTATATTATGTTATAATCCTAAATATAAGGTATTATAACATTGAATATACTATTCTATAACCTCAAATATAAGTTATTATAACCCCAAATAATTTATTATAACCCCAAATATACTATGTTATATTTTGGGCTGGGCTTCATGGATTCCGTCTATAGAATAGACCGTCTCCCATGAGACTTACTGCAAATTTATATGCAAATTGAATGAATTAATAAGGACTTCAAAAGAAATTAAAAACCGAAAATTTTTTGATCTCCCCAAACTATTGAATTTAACAAAACTTTAAGGAAAATTTACTTTTAAACATACAAACTTTGACCCATTTTCTTTTAAACATACAAACTTTCGTTTATTATTTAAAAATACGAACTTTGGGGGGTATATTCCCAAAAAGTTATGGATGACTTGTAACCGGATGAACCGGAAACTTCTTCACCATCTTCATCTTCACCATCTTCATCTTCTTATCTTCACCATCTTCATCTTCACCATTTCATCTTCACCATCTTCATCTTCTTATCTTCACCATCTTCATCTTCACCATCTTCATCTTCTTATCTTCATCTTCTCATCTTCACCATCTTCATCTTCACCATTATCAACCCAAAAAAAAATCTGGTTCTTTAATTGCTAAATGGTTTACAGAATTAAAGTATGAAACTAAATTAAAAATCAATTTAGATCTCCAGAAAACCCAGAAAACCCTTTAACTCTCCCCTTCATCTTCTCTTTCCTCTCTGTCCCATTTCTGCAATTCTGCCCTAATTGTTGGTGCCTTTCACTTAGATCTCCAGAAATAAAGCTAAATCTTATTGTCTCATAATCTTTACTTTCAAGTTTCAAACCTGCCCAAGATCCCACCATTTTTGTTCTACCCTCATATGTTAGCGTATTTTCGACTTTCTGACATTGTTGATTCACTTTTGCTAAAAGATTAGGGAAATTATTTCTGGGTTTGTTCAGAATTTGAAGAACAAAATGCCCATCTTTTGAATTTGGGGTTTTAGGGCTTATGTGGGTCAAATGTTTGAGTATTTGCTCATACTATCAAAAGCTGCTAAGATTACAGTTTTTTTTGTTTCCCCTGAATTGCTTCTATTGATTCCAAACGGAAATAATTAATGGGTTTGTTTGGAATTGAAGAAAATAACCCATTTTTGAAGAAAATTATCATTTACCATTTGAGAAGAAGCCATTGAAGAACATTGATGCCTCTTGACGAAGAATGTTGTGTGAGTTAGAGCTTCTCAAGCTTGAAGAAGAAGAAGAAGCCATTGAAGCCATTGAAGAAGAAGCTTGAAGAAGAAGCTTCTCAACATTTGAGAGGGTAACCGGTTAAAAAGGGTTAAAAAAAGCTTCAAAAAACCGGCCATAACTTTTTGGGAATATACCCCCCAAAGTTCGTATGTTTAAATAATAAACGAAAGTTTGTATGTTTAAAAGAAAATGGGTCAAAGTTTGTATGTTTAAAAGTAAATTTTCCAAACTTTAAAGGATATAGAAAAATGAGGAATAGTATCGTTTTCTTTTAAATTTCCAGGATTTAATTTATTTAAAGCATATGTGCAGGATACTAGGAATGTCTTTTATAAAAAAAGACCAATATTCATTTGCTTTACCCATATCGATTTTACGACCCAACCCCCCTCCTAATTAAGTCGCCCAATGAACCCCCTTCCTCTAGGTGTTCAGTCGAATACTAGTGCAAATGAATGGGTTGCTGCATATATAGAGCTTCTAAGTGTTAAGACAAACCATGCAGGTTGTCAGGTCGTATTGTAAATTTTGGGTCCCTAGTGCCGAATTTATGCTATAGACATGTACAATCTAACAAAAAACAAATCAAAATACTAAAATATGATAAAATCTCTCTATTGATTACATGCTTGACAAACCGACTACATTTACTCCATTGTGGGAGACTTGGTTAACCCTTATATCATGTATCATAAATTAGTAAGGAGCCGAGTTAAACTATAATAAAGACTAATTATGTAGGAAAACATAACCCTTTAGGAATGTTATTTCATTTATACAAAGCAATTATACAAAAGCATTTAAAAAACGACCTAATATAAAGTCCACACTATAATATACAAAACGGAAATTTCATAATATACCACTGAATTTCTTCATAATTCACCATATACCACATCAAATGTTGTAGATCACCATATACCATTGAGTTTTAGTCTGTTAGCAGATAATACCATTAATGAAAAATTCCGTTAGTCCGTCGTTTGTGGTATTATTAATTCAACCGTCATAACTTTTTTTTTTTGGGTCAAATACCATTTTTTAAACATATAGTGATAAACAAAAGAAGTATCATCCAAACTCAGTAGTTAACAAAAGTAGTGTCATACAAACCAAGTGTCACCAAAAAAAATTCCATGTCCACTGCTTTATCGAACCTGAACCCATCATTTTCATGCACCGATTCCTGACAGCTCAAATATTCAAAAAAAAAAAACCACAGTAAGCAACAATAATTTTTTTGCATTTAAATGTTCAAAACATGGACACAAATTTACCTTCAAGCAATGTCAACACAGGCTTGTCCCTATTGGCCCTTGTTATTGCATTGAATGACTCTACGAAGTTTGTTGTGTTATGATCACAACAAACTATCCTGTCAAACATGTGCACACTCCACTGTTCTTCTACCTTTGTGAGATAATCATATGTTGCTGCATCATACTCTTTTATCTTGGACATGGCTTTTAAAAAAACATATTCATTGTTGGCATTTGCAGCAATCCAAAATAGCTTATGATGTCCCAGTCTATCATACATCCTTGCAATTTGAGTACAGATGTTGGGAGCATACTCTCCTAGTAGATCTTGGGAACACCTCAAACAATGCAGATTCAATCCCCTAAGATAAACAAGACTAAGTTAGTACATAGCTTCATAATCTAAAATTAAAGACAAAGAAGAAACTTACTCTCATCATATCACTAATAAAAGTTTACGGTGAAATAATAATGGTTTAGGGTGAATTAATATTTACCAAAAATGGTATTTGATGCAAAAAAAGTAATGGCATATCACTATTTTTAAAAAAATGGTATTTGTTGCAAAAAAAAAAAGTAATGCTATGTAGTGAATTAATAATTACCATAAACGGCAGACTAATGGAATTTGTCGTTAATGGTATGTTGTGCTAACGGACTAAAACTCAATAGTATATGAAGATATACAACATTTGATGTGGTATATGATGCATTAAGAAGAAACTCAGTGGTATATCATGAAATTTCCCTATACAAAAAGCCCAAATACATAACAAACCCTAACAAAAGAGCTTCTAAAATATCAATGTTGCAATTTCGAAGTTTTATTATGAAGTACAATTTCGACCATTTGCATGGAATTATTTAAACGTTTTCGACTAACGAGAATCTTCTAATACTTTATATTAATTGAGTGAATAAATATATGAAGTTTTCTTTTTTTTTTTTTTTTCTCCTCTGGCATGGCTCGATTGAATCTAGCAGTCCTGGGAACATAAGCTGGGAAAACGTCTGTAAGCCAAAGAGAGAAGGGGGTCTTGGTATCAGGAATCTAAAAACATGGAACTTAACCGCTGTGGGGAAAATTGCTTGGCACATTAGTATCCTTCATGAGTCCATCTGGGTCAAATATTCATGAGGTATACACGAAGGGAGGAAACTAGACTCTATTCAATGCCCAATTGCCGCCAGCTGGGTTGTCAAAAAACTTTGCAAGGTCAAAGACAAACTTTGAAACTAGATGAACTCACCGAACTATTCCATCACAAAAGTATACAAAGACCTAACAAGTATCTGAGAAAGAGTAAGGTGAAACAAGATAGTCTGGAGCAGGATTGCCACACCTAGAAGCAGATTTAGTTCATGGCTAACTTTCAACAACCGCCTGAAAACAAAAAAACATCTGAAGCTAGCGGAGTAGAAGAGAATGATAGTTGCCCTATATGTGATATAGAAAGTGAAACGGTGGATCACCTATTCTTCAGATGCACCTTCAGCAAAGGTTGTGTAGATGCGTTAAAAGAGTACATTCGAATAACAGGAAATATGGCAAACTTGAAGGACACCCTCAGGGGTTACCGCCTTGCCCGCAAGGAAAAGAAATATTTTGAGGCCATTATGTGCAACCTCATTTATGCAATTTGGAGCGCAAGGAACGACGTCACATGGAACCACAAAGTACCTATGGTTAATCAAGTGGTAAAAAAAGTCATCCACATGTCTAAAACTAGATTTAAATATTTAACGACTCTCAAAGCAAGAACCAGTTGAAGTTTAAATTCTATGACTTTTGTAGCCTATATTGAATTTGGTCTTTCCTGCAGGTCTCCGTATTGAGCTGCTGCGCCACTGGCAGTTCCGATCCGGACCTCCATGTTAGTTTTCGTCACTACTGTTTCAGGCCATGATGTCCCTATTTAGGGTTGGGTTGCTAGTTTTACTATTTTTGAAGTCTTGTTAGATAGCACATGTCCTTGACAAGCTTAGGTCGTGATTGGTAATTTTCTATGTATATCCTTATTTTTTGAGATTTCCCTCTTATCCCCTGTGCACATGAAGAGTAACGCACTAAAACCCTTCCTAGAAGGTGGGCTTTGTGTTCACACTGATGTAGAGTTAGGAAGTTAAGATGGAAATCTTAGGGGTGTAGGTCCCTTGTATCCCGTTTTTTGCTTGGGTAATACAAAAACTTTTTTCTTCAAAAAAAAAGAATTTATTGTGAATTACAGCCTTGATGTTTAGTGATTTTTGCGAATTACAACCTTGATTTTTTTTTTTGCAAATTATAGCTACCATGTTTCAATTTTGACCAGTATTTAGGCCAAGTGAGTACCTTTGACTTTTCTTTTCTTTTGTTTTTATTTTTGTTTGAGTTTTTTTGTTTCTCCATTTAATTATTCTTATTCTCTCTCCTCCTTCTCCTTCTTCTTCATTCCATAAACCATAAGGCAAATTCTTGAGTGCGGCATCGAAGTTCATCACAACTGGTAACAGTCACATCATTAATCACAGCATAAATTCATCATCACATCACACACTATCACTTCCTCAACTCCCATTTCCTTCAATTTCTCTTCTAATCCCCTCTTCTCAAACTTGATGGTGGTGGTTATGGGGAAGGATGGGTTTTTCTATTGAAGAGAAGTAATTTTGCATGTCGATTACTAAGAAATAAGGGTATTATTGCTGTATTTTCCTAAGAAATTCTTTGAGCTTCCATTAATGAGGTTTCTATCAAATTTTCCTAAATACCCGTCAAAGAAACAGTTAATTTTTTACATGAAAACTTATGCTATTCACTTTAATTTATCACCTAAATTCAACTAGTAAGTTTCAAATACTTACTTTGATGAAGAAATTATGTGTTCGAGAGTTCAAATTAAGGAGAAATGGGTAATTGTTGCAACAAGGGAAGAATGCAGAACCTTTAATACCTTAAGTTCAAGGAATGGAGAAATTTCAAGCGAAATTAATGCATACAAGACTGTATAAGTCTGGGTCTAATTTTAAAAATCAAAGGGTCTTGGTAATTAGGTGTAGAAATTCAACGTTTTGGTAATTGGCTGCAGATTTGACCTAAATATTGGTAAAAAAACATGTGCAAGTTTTAATTTACTGGAACAATGGAGGAAGATATGCGTTAAGAGAGGAAGAAGGAGAAGGAGGAAGATAATAATTGCGGAAGAATAATTAAATGGAAAAAGAAAAAAACTTAAAAAAAAATATAAAACAAAAGAAAAGAAAAGTAAAAGGTAATAAACGTTGGTCAACCGCTCATTCTGTACAAAACCGGTCATTTGGCCTAAATATTGGTCAAAATTGAAACATGGTGGCTGTAATTCGCAAAAAAAAAACACATCAAGGTTGTAATTCACAAAACCACTAAACATCAAGGCTGTAATTCACAATTAATCTAAAAAAATATATAAAGTTTTTCAACATTCAAGTTTTTAAAACGAAATATTTATCAAGGCTTTATTTTCGAGTATAGATACAACGACCACATTTTAAATTACATGAACCAACACTAGTGGAAAAAATGTCAATGGCTGCGGTTTTTTGACCGTTATAGGCTGCGGTTTTACCTCGCAGCCCTTGTTACAGCAACAAATGAAAAAAAGGTATTTGCTGCGGTTCTAAAAACCGCAGCCAATAGTCGCTTTTCAAAATAAAAAAAAACATTTCCTATGGTCCATATACAACCGCAGCCTTTGGAGGGTTTTTTTTAAATTTTTTTAAAATTTTTTTGTTTTGTTTTATAACTATAGGAAGATCTGATAATACGAAATAAATAAAATTTGGTTATTATAACTATTAATATAACACGGTTTTTTATTATAAAGTTTTTTTGTTTTATAACTATCAATATAACCAAATCTCAAATCTAGAATTTTAACAAAACGAAATTTAATCTAGAAATTTAGATCTATGACAATGAACGAAATAAAATCTAATAAAACGAAATTTCGAAACAAAAAATGAAATCAAGATCTATTACATATAACCAAATTTTACCAAATTACAATGAACAAATTACAATGAACAAAAAACAATAAATAAAATCTAGATCTATTACATGTAACCAAACCTTACCAATACAATGAACAAAAAACGAAATAAAGGAGATTAACACAGATCAGAGAACAGAGATGAAGTATCTCGAACTCTCAGAACACATATCTTCGATCTCGAACTCTCGAACTCTAAGAAGTATCTCGAACTCTAAGACGCCATTGAAGGAAAAGATGAAGAGCGAGAAGAATAAGGAGGAAATAAAAGATGAGGCCATGGAAGGAGAAGGGTGTTTAGGGTTGAAGGAAGAAGAATAAGGAGAAGGGTCAATAAGGAGAAGATGAGGCTCAACCTTTGGAGGAAGAATAAGAGCCTTTGCGTGTTTAATTAGGGTTGAGAATAAAGAGCTAGGCGTGCAATATATATGGAAAAATTAGGGTTTTTTATTTCTGGGCTGGGCTTGGGGTTATTTGCTGCGGTCCATAAAAATAACTGCAGCCTACATATTAATTTGGAGTATTTGTTGCGGTTTTTATAAAAACCGCAGCCTATGTTTATATTTTTTTTTGCGATATTTTTTTTTCTATTTTAGGTTGCGTCCTTGAACAATCGCAGCCTATGTCTCGCAGCCAATGCCTTTTTTTCCACTAGTGCAACATAGTTTAAAATCACGTGCGATTGAGAAAATATGACAAAATTTCAAATCAAATAATTCAATACACATAATAGCTAATATATATACTTTTTTAGAAAAAAGATTTAAATGGGTCCATAGGTCGGATTTGGGTCTCAAACGTGTAGACCCTAAGGTCATGGACGTAGATCCGACCGGATCCATAGGGTCCAAAAATAGGTGGACACAGACCCTTAAAAATAGGGTCGTTTAGGTCCAGATCCATGCCCATCCCTAGGTGAGAGTCACTTAATGACATTAAAATAATGAAATATTTTATTAACATTCTTTGATTAATAAATACAACAATATTTCAATGTTAATGGACATAGTTTTGCAGGTTATATGATAGAAAGCAAAGGTGGTAGCTTGTATTTTAACATAGCAAGCACTAAATTTGGTCTTCACAATTGGTATTTGGATTTACTAGAAGCCAGGCCCAATGGACTACTTCTAAAGTACAATCTCAAAACTAAGGTGACATCAAAGTTGATTGACAATCTTTACTTTGCTAATGGAATAACTCTCAGATGGTTACGGCTCTACACTAAACCCGACCCCAATTTTTAGGTTTGGGTCCATCTATTTTGGATCTTATGGATTTTTGTCGGATTTGGATCCATAACCTTAGGGTTCGGGTACTGGTCTACACGTTTAAGATCCAAATTCGACCCAGATCTGACCTAGATCCGACCCATGGACCCCTTTACATCTTTTTAAAAATAATTATATATTAACTATCATGTGTATTTAATTATTTGATTTTAAATATTTCGTTATAAGAACTTCATTATCATTATCATTATCATTATCATCATCATCATACCCAGTGTATCCCGCTCATAGACAATCTATGGGCAGGGTCTGGGGAGGAAAGATAACAATATCTCATACCCATTAGGAAAGGGCGGTCAAAGACTCCCTCGGCTCAAAAAGTTTCTTCAAAGTGACATACTTGCAAAATACCCGAAATCCTGCATCTTTCAACCACGTTAGCCAAGCACAGAAATCAACTAACCGGAAGCATAGTAAGCGAAAAACACAACAAATAGAATACTACAGATAACTTACAAATTATAATAGTAAGAGAGGTAGTAAAGAACGATGAGGAAAGGCAAAGAGTAGAAACAAACAAGTCTAGTAATTTAGGATATGGATAAGGCAGCGCCAATTGGCCCTATCCCTGGTCAGGTCTTTAGAGAGGTGAAGTTCGTGTAGGTCACTTTTAATCTGCTTCTCCCACGTCCTCTTAGGTCTTCCTTGGCTTGTCTTGCCCTCCACTATGATGCACTCACTCTTTCTTACTAGGGCGTCATGGGTTCTTCTCTGCACATGTCCAAACCATCTCAACATGTTTTCTTGCATCTTTGTAAAGAGAGATGCAACCCCTAACTTCTCCCTAAACTCATGATTTCTTATCCTATCCATCATAGTTTTTACCACACATCTATCTGAGCATACGCATCTTTGTTACATCCATCCTTAGTTCGAAAACCTTTTTTACGTGTCAACATTCTGTCCCTTCGTTATAAGAACTTGAATGTTGGAAAACTTCCTATATTTTTTCGCTCAATTAGTATAAAGTACTAGAAGATCCTAGTTAGTCGAAAATGTTAAAATTTATGCGAATGGTCGAAACTGTACATCATATATATTACTCCCTCCTATTCAGCTTAAATATCCCATTTAGTTTTTCACACTTGCCGAGGCAATATTTTAATTGTTAATATCTCAAATTATTTTTAATTAAAAAATAATAAAAATTTAATATTAATAATCCTTGTATTAAGACGAATCAAACAAGATCCCACATGACTATGTTTTAACTTATAGATTAAGAGTAAAATACAAATTAAGAGTAATGAGTGAATAGTGCCAAATAATACATGGGACATTTAGGCTGAATAGGAGGTAGTATATTTTTTTAAAAAATTCAGTAAAAAAATTGTTCCGGAAATTTTAGACCCTACGGATCTGGTTACGGGTCTAGGTCCAATAAAAAGGAAAAATTACCAGAATAATACAATTTATTGTTTATTTCCCTACAATAATATTAACTTTTGATTAACCATGAATAATACCAAATTAAAAAGGTGTCTTCTTAGAAGTATAATCTTCACACATAAACTTCAACGGTTTCAAAAATTAAAGGGTGTTTTCTTAGAAAATCCCTAACATTTAAAATCAAAGAGGAGTATAAGACAAAAAAAGTTGGTAATTTAGTTAATAAACTAAAGTTCTTAGTATTCTAGGAAAATAAAAGTTGGTATTATTCATGGTTAATCAATAGTTGTTATTATTGTAGTGAAATTAACAAAAGGTTGTATTATTCACGGTAATTTTTTTAATTAGAATCTGGATCTGGGTCTAGCTGAACCCAACCCAAATCCAACCCATGCACATACCTACTCTCAAGACATAAGACCTACCTTGTGGTTGAAAATTTTTTCGGCAAGTATGTGACCTTTTTGTACTCCTCCAATAAAACCATATATAAATACATTAGATTCATAATACCTATATCAATTTGGGGTATATTTGCTTTAAAAGTTGATTATTTTTTTAAAAAAGCCTTGATTTTAAGTTTTTTAAAAATTATAGCTACAAAGTATTTACGATTATAGGCGGATCTAGTATATAACCTTGGGTAGCACGTGCTACGCATGATTGTTTTAAAAGATGAAAGGAAACCTAAGTCTTCATGCACACTGTTTGAATTTTTAGATGTATGGTTTTCTTTACCTTCATTGTATCTCTTTGATACTTTGCCTTCATCATCCTACTCATTCGTTCAATTATCCTTGTTCCTCACCCTTAAATGTTGTGCTTCCGTTCAAATTGAATCTCCCAACCTCTTCAAAAGTCAGACCTTAGTCCTGAATTCCTTAGTACATAATATTTTACAATTTATTTATTTTTTTAAGATTTATCTATTTATTTACTACAATACATTAGAGTTACCCATGGGTTTGAATTTTAAATCTGACACTGTTTATAAGTTAATGGCACTATGAATCATGAAGCGCAACCATTGTAGCCAGGTTGTCAAATTTCTTTGAGGATAATTTGTTGGAGTTCAAAATTACATTTTTACTTATTCAAATTACTTTTGAGCTGATCCAACAACTAACCCATCTAACCCAAAATAATCCTCTTTGTATATTCTATTTTATTCATCAAAATCTTTACTTTCTATTAAGTATTCATAATCTTTACAATTTCTTTCAATCAAAAATTATAAAATTGGGGGAAAAATAATCTAACTCATTGGTTAAATTGATTCGTTCGATAGAATTTTCGGTGGAATTTGCGTGTTTGGTAAAATTTCGGTTGTTCATTTAATAAAATTTTGATTAACTTTTACTTTTGCAAAGTAAATTTTATAAAGTGCCAAGAGAAAGCCAAAACTTTACATACTTGTATCACTAGACTTAGGAGCCACCACCTAACCGAAGCTCTAAAGGGCTAAAACAAGCCCTTCATCATACGCTAGGAACGCGGCGACACCTCAAAAATAAAGCTAACGTCTAGCTGATACGAAAGGAAACAATCCTATACAAAAAAAACACCTACAGAAAATATCTAGATTAAACATTATAATGAGACCATTACAAATCGGATCAAAACAGCAACAAACTAGAACTACAAAACAATGCACAGTGGAAGAGTTAAGCCTCTCATGATCTGGGCATCAAGCAGCTGCATGCCTTCACCCCCAAAATTGAGTCGAGGCTCTCGTCTAAAAGCATCAGCACACAAAACAAAGTGGTTTTAGGAATAAGACAACCCTAAAGGAGGCCAACCAGCAAGCTATGGCACCGACAGGTGGCAGACGACACCACTTAAAGTGGTTAAGCATTAAAAGTGGAGGATGTCGCTGTGAATCAACCAAACATCAGCCCAACCCTCAAAACGGACTCTAGACAGCAACGAGACCCATGGGTTAACAGCAAAAGCTTCAAGTACCAGCATCATGAATGGGGTTTGGATACTAATTCCAAAACAGGGGGAAAGCAGGGAACAATTGGTTATGCAGCCAACCACAAACGGATAGACATCAAAGCTTGCAAAATCCTCATCGTTAAACAGATCCTTCAATAGGCACCTTTACCTATTCACTTAGTGATAAACCCGATTAGGGTTTCATCCTTGATTGTTGGAGAAAAAAAAGGAATAACAACCAGATTGCTACCCCACAGAGACTCAATTGAAAAAAGAGTAGAACTCGATTTGAAGTTCATAACGGAGTCCAAGATTAGCCCAAATTAGGGCAAGCATTGACCATCACAAAACAGATTCAACACTAGCAAAGAAAAACAAAGGGGAAAACCTCTATTTTACTTCAAACTCCTTTAATGGAGGCGAGCTATTACCTCTTTGAAATCGAGGCTTTTCCAAGGATTTGCAGAGGGAAGCGTCAATCAAAATAATGGGTTAGAACCCCAAAAATTTGGAGATAAGGCTTATCCACGAATATACGACTTGGGGATTGCTCACCATCCACCAGCACTCTAGTCTTCCAAGAGGAGCCAGATCTGAAACACCCTATGAAGACCTTGAACTCGAGTAACCCAAATCTTGGTTTCAAGCACGCTAAATAACAAGTAACAATCTTCAACTTTCCTCCAAAACACTTAGGGAACAAAATAGGGAACGAACTTAGCTGCGATTCCAGCGAAACCCAGGGTTGTAGTTCGTGATTAGTTGAATCAAAAATTAAGGTTTTGATATGTAAACGATCAAATTTCTAATTCTAGATTCTATAATGGGTCTTCAAAGAAGATAAACATTAGCACAATCTGCAGACCTTTTTCTCGGGGGGGCGACCTCTTCTTCTACCTGCCATGGCTCGGCAATCCGCAAGGACATTCGCTAGCAGAAATAGATAAAGAAAGTTATTTTCAATTAACTTTTATTGTTCAACTTTTAGTAATTGCTTATTTGCTTGATTTGGTACGACCCTGATTGCTTGATTTACTTTGAGTCCTTCGACCATCAATGAGAACTAAGACAAAATGTTTTTTAAGATTTTTTTTTTTTTTTGGCAAAGTAAATTTTATAAAATGCCGGAAAAAATAGCCGAAGCTTACAACGGGTCAAAAGACTGAGTAAGTTGCGCCAGCCAAGCTCCAAGGGACATATCCCTTGTCATTTGCGAGAACTGGAACGACTCCTCCAAAAAAGAGACAGTATCTCCATGCTAGGCAAAAGTAAAAGTTTACAGGAACATATACATGATAATCTCATTACAAGCCTATACTGTGTAATCTATTAGAGGCTAATTCCAGCATCATCAGTGATAGAAGCAACTGTCGAGCTTTGGAACCGCCCCCTGAACAGCCCAATGGCAGAGCCCAAAAACGCCTCAGCTTAGTAGGCCTATCCATAGTAGTCCACAGATCCATCCTTGCCATAGACCAACATGTGCCACCAACATTACAAAGCTGCAGAGCAGGTGCAACACCAAAAACGCCTCAATCACCCCCTTCACTGACTTCTCAACAGCAGGTAATCATTAGCAAGACAACTTTGAGACCAAGTCTTCAAAAACATAAGAGCTCATTATAAGCCTCTTAACAAGAGATGTCCATACAATACCAGGGAACATAACATAATCAGCATCTAAAAGCCTCGATAGACACGGCAGATGTGTGCAAAGATGCAAAACAATTTGCAATTAAACACAGTTGCTAACCCCGTCGAACCAGCTTACACAACAGACGGCTTAGCAGCTTCACCATCAATTAGAGCAGTGTGCAATACAACCATTCATAAACATGGCAAAAAACAAGAAGCTATACCAGTATTCTAGGTTGCATCTTCAAATACTAAGGCTAGCATCAACTAAATGGAAGCCTAAAACATACACTTAGCAAAAGTGCACAGCTAACACCAGAGTCTACCTATACCAAATTAGCATTTTCGTTTACATACCTAACAACAACATATCACAACCTATTGAATCTAACCATACACCTTGTTTTAAGAGCACAAATCAGTAAATTGGAATGGACCAGACTTTGCAATCGCAAGGCAGGATACGACACAGAGACTAATTAAAACCAACTTAATCTGATGATATACCTCTTTACCAGCAGATTTGAGACATAGCCCAAGCTCTGATCTTGAAACCAGGCTCGTGATTCCAAATCTCCATTGAAAGGAAGGAATAGCCAATGGCTATCCTCATAAACACAGCTGCTAAGCAGCTCAAAGACTTATCTGTCTTGAAAAGTCGAGTTCCAAATTGAGTTGGGGATTAGGATGCCCAACTTCAGCAATACCCACCAAATCTGCACTCAAACCAAATCCATAGGTTCGATTTTAGTTGAGGCAGGTTAGGGTTTAGAAGAGTCAAATCCTCTTCGAATCTAGTTTTAGGGTTTCGGCATCGATTGGAAGAAGTCGCCTATCCTCTCCCATTGCAGAGACCCCAAAAGGATTCAAGAAGCCTTGATCTGGGTACCCAAAATTAGGGTTCATTCGCTTTTGAGACAACAAGTTGCGAAAGAGTGACGAAGATTAGGGTTTCGATCTGTTGGTTCGAAACGCCTATTCTCGGTTCAACAATCATACGAGGAGGTGAACAAACGTGTCAGAGATGATGATTGCCATCATTAATGGTGGTAGCAACCTTCAAAACGGCCATAGATACAGTATTTGGATTTTAGGGTTTACAAAGCTACGGGATTGAAAGCCCCAATTATACTAAACGATGGTTGTTCAAGAGGAATGGGGTGTCAAGCAGGCTTCTCTACCTCTCATCTCGGTGGGCGACCCCTCCTTCTGCCTGCCATGGCGGAGCAGCAGGGTGCTCGGCAGAGAGGAGGTTCTAGAGAGGGAAAGAGGAGAGAGAACCGCTCCAATCCTTATTATTATTATTGTTTTTTTTTTTTAAGATTTTTATGCGTGATAAAATATGTATTTTTTTTCAACCCAAGTTTTATTTTATTTTAAAATGTTATATGTGAGTTAGGGCCCTAATATATGTCTTCACCCTGGGCAACTGGAATCTCTGAAACGACCCCAGATGGGAGTCTTGATTTCATAAGCAATGGTCGAGCTATTAATTGCAATTGTTTTATCAATGCTTTTACTAAACTATTTTCCGTGTGAACATGGGCTACAGGATGCTCCACATCTATCCCAATTGACATCAATAATCATTGAATGATTGGGATCTAAATTCTCCAGCATTATTAAGTTAAATTTTCTTAATAAGATGATCTGGGAATTGAGCCCTTAGCCTTGTGATTTGTGGAAGAATTTTTGAAAATACTACATTTCTTGTTGCTAGTAGACTAACATGTGATCAACATGTTTAAGCATCATTTAATACCAGAAAATATATGAATGGTTCACATGGTGGGTGAATTGGCCCACAAATATCTCCTTGAATTATTTCAAGGCATGTCAGATTTTCTCAAACTACTTTAGTTTTAGAAGGTCCAATGATCAATTTTTCAAGTAAACAAGGTTCACATTGAAGCTCATTTAGTTGTGGAGTCCGTATATTTTTCAATGGATGTCCGATTGAGCATCTAATGATTTTGGACATCATACTTGTTCCAGGATGACCCAATCTATCATGCCATAAATTTAACGCATCCTTATTGTCTATCCTTTTGTATGAATAATAAGTTTGAATTGGACTTATATCAGTATAATATAATCCTAAAGAAAATGGAATAACCTCAAGAATTTGTTTCTTGTCAAGCTCATATGCTATGAGATATATGTATTCTTTGTTATTTTTATTTGTGGTTTCCATATGATAGTCATTTTGACGCCTATTTCTAAAACTCAACAACTTTCTTTGACTTTTACTTAAATATAATGTGTCATGTAATTTGATCTTGGTTCCTTTTGAAAAAATTACACAAGCTGTTCCTGAGTCTTCTATCATGTTGGTAGTACTAGCAATGGGGTGAAGGTTTGCCCTCATTGACTTTAATTAAGTGAAAAACAACTTGCAGCTCAGCATACTACGTGTGGTTGCGCTATCAATCAAACATTTTTGATCCTCTTTATTTATAGAACTAGGAATGGCAATGGGTCGGACTCGGCTCGGATTATACATACTCCGACTTTGCTCCGGATAATAGTCGGACTTTTATTCTCAGTCCACCTCCACTCGGAATCGGATTATGCATACTCTTAGTTTGCCCCGACTCGGACTCTCGGATCTCCAACGGAGTCGGATGCAGAG
This sequence comes from Amaranthus palmeri, assembly GCA_019776075.1. Lineage (NCBI taxonomy): Eukaryota > Viridiplantae > Streptophyta > Magnoliopsida > Caryophyllales > Amaranthaceae > Amaranthus > Amaranthus palmeri. Next base: position 97,773 of record JAAKBH010000386.1, read on the forward strand.
TCGGATTATTATCAAACAGTATCGTTGTGATATTATACTAATGATTTTAAAGCATACAAAATTTACAAAATATTTTTCATATACAATTTAACAAATAAATATGAACTTTAATTTGAATTCAGTTTTAACAACAAAAATAATCATACTACTAAAATTTAACAAAGTTTTCTCGTATTTTGATTTGCGTATTCTCTTGATTTCATTTGTCTTATCTTGATTCATTAATTTAAATAAAAATACCAAATACTTTTTCAAAATAAAAAATTACAATTAGTATAAGAAAGAACTTGAATTAGTCACGTCTAGAGTTTTAATGGAAACAAAATTTTAGTGTAAAAGTCAACTTCAAAGTCGGATGTCCTTCAGGGTCGGAGTTGGGTCGGAGTCTCGGATTTTTAATAAGGTCCACCTCCGGTCCGTCTCTAACTCGGACTCGGAGCGTAAAGTCGGAGTCGGAGTCGGATGTCTTATTCCTCGGACTCGAATCGGATTATTTTCCTCGGATCGAGTCGGACTAGGGTCGGATTCGGACTGAATTGCCATCCCTATATATAACCCATAATCTTCAATCATATAACAATCATTAGTATATGAAAATATGCTTTTATTAATCAAGTTATTAACATACATAAAATAAATTGTTCAACAAACATTTAAGAAAATGCATAACCTAGTTATGATATTGATAATAAATAGACAAACATAAGTGGTTCTTTATGATCTAAACATTTTGAATATCATCCACCAAATTATCAGTTACATCGATATTTGAAGGAGTAGAATCTTCCTTGATAAAGTTTTTTTCACGCTTTCTTATATTATTTTGTGATGCCATATATAGATCTATCAGATGCTTGCAGTACGACATTCATTTGCCTAATGACTTATGATTCCAGATTTGAAACATTTTTCTTCTGGCCTTGTTATGTTGTTGTGATTTTCCTCTGTATGAATTTCCCAAATTATTATATCTTGCTTGAGAATTATTTCTTCCTCCCCGCGTTTATTATACCTTCCTCGGTTATTATAACCTCTACGATTATTATAATCGCCTCGGTTATTATAACCTCGATGTTTGTTATACATGCCTCGGTTATTATAACCACCTCTATGAGGTTTGCCTTTGCCACTTTTAATCGCATTACTTTCGAGAGTAATTGCTTTTGCACCCGTAGGTCTTTGATTATGATTAGCCAAGAAAATTTGATTATTTTGTTCTGCGATTAATAGAATATCAATTAAATCACAGAACTTATCACAACTTGTTTCCCAGTATTGTTCTTATTGTTCAACATTGTTTGGGTACATAGTTATGAGTGTTTTTTTTCTATCATGGTTTTTTTAATTACTGATTGCACACAAAGTTGTAATTGGGAGGTGATTCGTTTTTTTAGTTACTGATTCCACACAAAGTTGCAATTGGGAGGTGATTCGAAGTACTGCAGAATTATATTCTCGTAGAGTAGTAAAATCTTGAAATCTTAAGTTTAGCTATTCATGATGTGCTCTAGGTGCAATTATACGTTGTAGATTTTCAAATATGTTTTTAAGATTTTCCCAACGTTCCTTGGGATCTTCTATAAGCAAATATTCAGATTTTGAATCCTCGTGAATGTGGTGTTTCAGATACTCTAATGCTTTTCCTTGTTTAGTGCATGTTGGATTTTCATCTTGCATTAAAGCATGATCAAGACTTTGTGCTTTAAAATATGCCATTGCATCAACTCTCCATTCCAAGTATCTTTGCCAGAAAAAATCAAGGTTATCAAATATAATCTTTAGAAACTAATATCACATCTGAATGCAAGTGTTAGTAGTTTGAGGGTTCTTATTCATATTATAGGTTACGTGTTCGAACCCAAAATAAAACTAATAAAATTCAAATTAAAAGGCTGCAAATTTTATTTATAATTTTTTAAGATTAATAAGTATTTTTTGTTCTTGATGAAAATTATGAAAGGAAATGTAATTTCTTATAGATTTAATATTATGCAGGGGCGGATCCAGTGTAGGGTCAATGATGTCAATTGACATCACTTAAATTTTGGGGAAGAAGAAATAGCAATATGGGTTCTGTTTGCTAAGTTGATAAAAAAATATAAACTTTTAACTTTAAGGTCACAAGTTCAATCCCTCCCAACTCATTTTTTTAGGCTTTACCTGATTTTTTGCATGACCCCATCCCAATTTTAAATTCTCTTTTTTTTTTGTTAATTCCCGATCCCCACCCTTTCCTATTTTCATGAAAACACTATTCCTCCATTTTCACAAATTGTCTCTCTCCCATCTCTCTTGTGGTCTTTTCTTTCTCAGTTTCTTTTCTTATCTTGGGTAAATAAATATAGTATTTTTTTTAATTTGTTTATCTTTAATTTTTATGTTTATGAGTTTATCTATTTTTTTTAAAAAAATAAGATTTTTATATGTTTATCTATATAGATGAATTAGGGCTTTACTTTTCTTATTAGTTCTAAGGCAAAATTAGGGATTTAAAAAAGTTTGGGTTTATTACCTGTTTAGCTATTGACAATTGTGATTAATTAGTTAGATAGTTTAAAGGTTGTACGCTTGATAGTTTAAAGGTATTATACTTGTGATTAATTATCAAACTCAGCGTGGCCAATTGGTTTAATCAATCAATATTCAATGTAATTTTTTAACGCACTTGATTGTGTTGTTTTAAGAAAAAAATCGACATCCTTTGTATAATTTTCTGGTTCCGCCCCTGATATTATAGTAAAAGAAATAGTTAATGAGTAGGGATGGCAATGGGTATTGGACCCGACCCGGATCCGCGGACCCGTACCCGTTTTCACGGATCTGGGGCCAAAAAAATTAGACCCGTCGGGTCCGGGTCGGGTCCGGGTCTAGTAGCATTGTCACGGATCCGGATCCGGGTCTGAGTAAAATACCCAGACCCGGACCCGCGGATCTTAGGACCCGTTTTTTTAAAAATATAAATCAATATTATATGTTAATTTAATGTCTTCCCACTTCCCAAAAATGCAAAACAAAGTCTGTCATATCCCCATTCCCCACTCACTGTCTTCTCACATTTTCAAAACTCAAAAGACTTTCTCTCTCCCTCCCAAATACCCACAGTCCCAACTCCCAACCCTAGCAGTTGCCGCCTCCACCAGGACCACCACGCTGCTGCCGCCTCCACCTGTTAGCACCACCAGTCCACCACGCTGCCGCCCAGTCCCACACTCCCACTCCCACGCCATTTTAGGTATAAAATCTATTTTTTTTTCTATATCTCTTTTGATGTATGTTAATTAGTTTATGTATGTTGAGTTTAATGTTAGATTTATGTTGAGTTTAGTTGTTTTGATTGAGTATTTGAGTTATTTTTACTGTTTAAATAAATTTTGATTATGTTAAGTTAACAGAGTAGCTTTATGTTGATTTGGTTGATTGATTTATTTTTAATGGTATCATTTTTTTAGTTTAGTAGTAGATTATGTTGATTCGTGTTTGATTGAGTTATTTTTAATGCTATATTTATGTTTAGTTTACATAGTCGCTTATGGTATTTTATGTTTAGTTTAGTAGTTGATTTGTGTTACAGTTTCATTTGTACGATTTGTGTTAGTTGGTGGTAGGTTTGTGTTTACGTTTGATGGTGCTTTGTGTTTCACTTAACATTGTAGCTTTGTGTTACTTTCCCCCTTCCCACTTCCCAACTTGTCGATTTGTGTGTTAATTTTCATGGTACGCTTTATGTTGATTGTTTTTCTTGCTGCCTCGTAAATGGAGCCTCCAATGTGGTGGGTCTAGTCACCTACTGCGCTCCTATTCATGCCTCATGGGGCCGATGAGGGTAATGATGTTGATGTTGAAAAAGAGTCTACAGAACAAAGTAGTGCTAAAAGTAAGAAATTAACTTCGGAAGCATGGACTTATTTTGACCTTGTACATGTGAATGGTGTACAAATGGCAAAATGTAAGACTTGTAAGAAAACACTTTCATACAAAGGGAGTAGTGGAACTTCACATCTTCTTAAACATGCTAAAAAATCATGTACAAGTAGACATTTAAACCTTCCACCTAATCAATCACAATTAAAAGTCAAAAGAGAAATCGATGGATCTACTTATTTAGCAGTTAATGAAAAGCCAAAGAAAGTGGTTTTTGATCAAGAAGTATCAAGGAAAGAATTGATGAAAATGGTGGTAATGCATGAGTATCCTTTATCAATGGTTGACCACATTGGTTTTAGAAGCTTTGTGAGGAGTTTAAATGACAACTTTAAGATGATTTCGAGGAACACATTGAAAAATGATGTGATGAAAACGTACAACACCGAGAAGAGCTCTCTTAAAGTCTTGTTGGAGCATAATGTGGGTAGAATTGCAATAACAACTGACATGTGGACCGCCTCTACTCAAAAAAAAGGGTATATGGCTGTGACGTCACATTTCATTGATGAAGAATGGGTTTTACATAATAGAACTCTAAGGTAATTTCTTTTCCTATAATCTAAATTTCATTCTATTGAATTTTTTAATTATTTATGTGCATTTTGTTTAAACTTGAATCCATGTTGGTGTGTGTATTTTGTTTAGGTTTTGTTATGTTCCATATCCACATAACAAAGGGGTTCTTGCCAAGATATTACTGGATTGTTTTTCTCAATTCACATTGGAAAATAAAATCTCTTCTATTGTTGTTGATAATGCTACCACAAATGATGCAATGATGAATGTCTTGATGGATAAATTAGAAACTAGTTCTTTAATGTTGGGTGGAGATTTTTTGCATATGAGGTGTAGTGCTCACATTCTTAACTTGATTGTAAGAGATGGTTTAGATGTTATTAATTCTGCTATTTGTAAAGTTCGAGATTGTGTTGCATTTTGGATGTCTACTCCTAAAAGAATTGAAAAGTTTGAGGAAGCTTGTCGCCTTTTGAATGTGACTAAACCTAGAAGGGTGAGTCTTGATTGTAAAACTAGGTGGAACTCCACATATGATTTGCTTGACACTTGTTTGCCGTTTAAAGAAGTGTTTAATAAGTTGAAACATCTACATAGAAGGTTGAATTTTGATGTGCCTAGTGATCATGATTGGCAAATGGCTACTCTTGTTTGTCAAAGGCAACTAAGGTTTTTTCTGGTAGAAAGCATCCCACTTCAAATTTGTATTTTCGAAATGTTTGTGAGATTAAACTTGCATTAAATAAGTGGACTCATGACAATTGTGAGATTATTAGAAAAATGGCTGAGAAAATGGTTGAAAAGTTTGACAAATATTGGGATCATATAAATGAGCTTTTAGCCATTGCGGGCATTTTAGATCCAAGAAATAAGATGGATTGTGTGATGCATTATTTTAAGAAATTCTATGGAGATGATGCCAATGCTAGAGTGGAGAGAGTAAGAAGAACTCTTAATAATCTTTTTGAGGAGTATAAGGGTAAAAGTAATGTGAATGAAACTCCACCATTGGAAACACAAATTGAGGATCTTGATGATGAGGATGATTTTGCTAGGACTAAGAGACAAAAAATTGATTATGTGCCGGTTAAAAGTGAAATTGAACAATACTTAGAGAGTCGTACTTTGCCGGAGAGTAATGATTTTGATATAATCGCATGGTGGAAAAGAGACCAAAGCTTCCCAACTTTAAGAAATATTGCCAAAGACATTCTTGCAATTCCTGTTTCATCAGTTGCTTCGGAAAGTGCTTTTAGCACGGGTGGAAGGGTAGTTAGTGCTCACCGTTCTAGGCTTCATTCTCAAACAGTGGAGGCTTTGATGTGCTTGCAAAATTGGATGGTCGATGATGTCAAAGGTAATTTTATACTAATTTGCACATTTAGTCTATTATTTTACTAACTAATGTAATTCTATATTTTGTTATTGAAGATAATTTTGAAGGAACATATGCTTGTTCAACTATAAACGAAGATGGTGAAGATGCGGAAACAATGGACATTCTTGATATGGTATTTATTTTGCGTTATAATTTTATATTTAAATTTTTAAAAATAGTATTAGTATCTATTTAATGAGTCTTTTTGGTTTGTAGGATCTTGATGATGTTAGTGTTGACGAATTTTGATCGACTTGAAGATTTGATGACTTGAAGATTGATCGACTTATTATGTATTTATGAATGAAACATTATGTATCGGCTATATTTATTTTTGTTCGTTGGACTTAGATATTTTGAAAACAATTTGTAGTTGTATAATATTTTTTTTAAGTACTAGATTGTTCGTTGGACTTGAAGATTGATCGACTTATTATGTAATTAAGTATTTATTATCATTAGTCTATTCGCAATTTCATCGCAATTTCAAAACGATTCGAAAATACACCAAAAAGGGCAAAAACAAGCAGGACCCGTTTTGGACCCGGACCCGGTACTGGATCCGCAGTACCCACGGACCCGGATCTGGGTCCTGGTAAAACTAGACCCGCGGGTCCGGATCCGGATCTGGACCCAGTATATGAAAACGGATCTGGATCCGGGTCCACCTAGACCCGGCCCAGATCCGACCCGTTGCCATCCCTATTAATGAGTTTGGAATTTTAGTCTTATTATTCATTGTTCTTCCCATTCAAGTATATGTAAATGAAATGTTGATAAGAATATAACTTATGATAAGTAAAGCAAGAAGTAAGCAAGAGCTCAGGTGGATAAGACTTCAAATTATTTACATAAGGTCTAGAGTTCACGCCTTGTCATTTACGTATTTGAGGTTTCTTTTTAACATTTTAAAGTGAATCAATACAACCAAAGTTTGTATAGATTCTTTAAATTCGGTTTTGTGCTGAAATTTTTCTGAAAACATTCATTGTTTCTCTTTATCTCTCTTCCCCTTCTTTTTCTCTCTCTTCTCTTTCTCTTTCTTATTTGAAATTCTTTTCAAATTCATTTATGGTGTGTATGGGAATGGACATTTGATTTGTAAATCCTAAATTGCATCAATTTACTTGTTTGGGAAGTCATAAAAGTCAATTCTAGAATTTGGCCCGATTTCAATACTCTTAAAAATAGCCCATGGTAAAATGACAGCCCATGACCTGTCATTTGAAATCCGATTTGCCTCTCCCACTTTCAGAAACCATAATTTTATCTTTCACTTTCTCTCTCTCGATTTGTTGTGTTCTCCCAATTCCAATTCAGTCTGCCTCAATCCACCATTGTTGTTGGTGTTCATTGCTCCAAAACTTTTCGTCTTTGCTTTTCTAGTATGCTCCATCTCTTACTTTCTCTTTCTCTATTGAGCTCGATACCAATAGCACTCTTTTCGTGGTTGTTGTTGCTGCTTTTATACTATTTTCATAATTTACTTGTTGCTTTTATACTCTTTTCAGGTATGTTTTTGTTTCCATCGTTAATTGTTCTTATCCCATAGTTTATGTAGAAACAATAATTCAATAAATAGCCTTTAGCATTTGTGTAGAAACATCTGCCCCTTCATGTATTTTTATGGTCATTGATCTCTTTCGAGTACTTCTGTTTCTCTTCTAATGGAAGTGCGAAAAATTGTTGGCTAACTTCTCGTACTTCGTTAAGGATTGTACTTGATATGCCATGATTTATAGCCTGAAACCACATTTATATCACCTCTATATATATGTAGCAAAATTATTGCAAACAATTCATAGTAATTGATAAATCATTTAGTGATCGAAAAAAAAAGTTTATGACCGTTTGTTTAACCCCCTTTCTTAAAACATCCAAATAACCATTGAGGAAGATCATTTGGTCTACCTATAAGAACATCCAAATAACTGTTGTTGTGGCTTGGTTTGATTTGCGGTATAGAGTAAAGGAAATAACATGGAATCAACAAGGACATACGAATAGCCGAACAATTTGGATGAACATGTTGATGAATGATAGAATATGTAGGGAACAATTAAGTCTAAACAAACGTTGTTTTGAGAAATTGTGTAATATTTTGGAATCCAAGGGTGGTTTAGTAACTACAAGATATGTTATAGTGAAAGAAATTGTTGCAATGTTTCTTCATGTTCTTGCACATGATTTGAAAACTAGAACAATGCAAGGAACCATTGCTCATTTTGGAAAGACTCTTAGTTAACAATTTCATGTAGTGCTTAAAGCACTACTCAAGCTTGGAAAGTATTATATAAACCCATGTAACTAGAGCAATCACACAAAGGATACAAAGTGGAATAGGTTTGAGGTTTGTTATAGTATTAAAAATAAATCAATGTCTTTACTTTCTTAGGAGGTATGATTTGTTGTATTAACTAGCATAAAGCATATTAGGGTGTTGTTGGAGCTCTAGATGGGAATCGTATTAAAATGACTGTGCCTACTGAGGATCGAGCTCGCTACTGAGATCGGAAGGGGGACATTAGCACCAATGTTTTAGTTGCATGTAATTCAAATCTTCGCTTTACTTACGTTTTGCCTGGTTGGGAAGGTTCTGCTTCGGATACACGTGTTCTTCATGATGCTCTTCAAAGGCCTAATGGTTTGAAGATTCCTAGACGTAAAACTTTATAATTGTAACAACAACCTAATAATTTACACCAAATGTAATATTTAATGCTAATATATGTATAATAATTATATAATGTAGATAAGTATTTTCTTGTGAATTTGGGATTTGCTCACACTAAAGTTTTTCTAGCTCCTTATAGAGGTACGAGGTACCATTTGAATTTGTGCAGAGGCACCACTCCAATAAATTATAAAGAGCTTTTAAATTTACAACATTCTTCAGCTCGAAACACAATTAAAAGGGCTTTTGGGTTATTGAAAAAGCAATGGAGTATACTTAGAGATCTAAGTTTTTTTGAGAAAAAGACTCAAATTAATATTATTAACGCTTGTTGTATTTTCCATAACTTTTTGAGGGAAGAAATCATATGGCTTCTTTATTTGCACTACTAGTAATTGTTCATGTGTAATTGTTTCACTACATATTTTGTAATTTATCTTTATTTTGTTGAGGACATGCTTATTAATGTTGATTGCCTTTGCTGAGACATAATTTTAGCATTTATCATAAAGAGATCTAGAAAAGAGCCAGTGGTACCACAAAAACAACCAAAACGAGCTTATCTTACTTGGAACCAACAAATGGATGTTATACTAATATCCACTTTGTTTAAGCAAATCAATGAAAGAAATAGGGGCTTTAGGGAATTTAAACCACAAGCATATCAAGTTGTTGCTGATAACCTAAGGAACTAATTGGGCTTATTGGCTATCACTGAACACGTGAAGAATCGGATCAAAGTATGGAAGAAACATCATTCAGTTATCACAGATATTCAAACTTACACCAAGTTTAAGTGAGATGATGATAACAAGATGCTTGTTATCGTCCCAATTGAAGACCACGAGGAATGTAGTGCCTATTGTAAGGTACAATCACATAAATTGACTTCATCTAAATATTTTCTAGTAATGTTTTCAATTAGTTTCAATTTCATATTATCATCTATTCTTCACCTTATTTTAAGTCTTTGCTTGTCTTTGCCTTTTGTATTATTTTCGGCCCTTGCTTTTTGTAATATTTTCGGTGCTTGTAATACTTTTTATAGTAAATAAAGAGAAGTATAAATAACTTGTAATTTTGATCTTAATAATATTTATTTGGTAATTTTTTAGATAGGTCAATCTCGTGGCTTCTGCTTATAGAAATACGAACATTGATCATTGGGATGGAATATGCACACTATTTGCCATGGATAGAGCTACAGTTGAAGAAGCCAAGTGCCAATAATGGATTGTTCATCTTGTAATGTATGGTTTTATTCATTATTGTGTAAACCATACATTTTGTTGTTTAGACTTTTGATAGTGTTAAAGGCTTTATGATAAATAATATCTAATACCATCTTCATATATTTAACGTATAGATGAGCTCCAAATCTAAAAGACAACGAGCTGATGTATACTCCACCGATCAAACTGACGAAACACAACAATCAGATGCAAATACAAACACAATGGTTTTGGATGTGAAGGAACTATCCAAAAACTTACCCCCTGAATAAAAGCTAACGGATGGGAGACAATATGCTGTTAGAAAAACAAAGAGAACGGGTGAGTATTGGGTACATTTTATTGATTATTTTGAAGATGGTTTGTTGCATTGTGAGAGCAAGTATTGTGATAAGACTTTTGCTTATGATAGTAACGTAAATGGTTCAAAAAATGTTAAGCTTCATGTGGGTAGATGTCTTGCTAATCCTATGAATACAAGTAAAGGGAAGGGAAAACAAGCTGAGTTGTTTTTTTCAATAAGGGGATAAGGATAAGTTTGGGGATGAGTGTGAAGGAAAATTGAAGTATGGGACTGTTAATTTAAAAGATGTTATGGACGCAGTAGCTCAAATGATTATCATTGATGAGTGTCCTTTTAGAATTGTTGATAAACCTAGATTTAGACTGTAACACCCCTGAATTTCCAACCCTCTGAACGGAACCAAAACCGAAAGAGAACGGAGGAAATTTGGGTGTTACATTTAAAACAATAAAAGAAAATAAAAAGACAAATAAAGTTTGATTAAAGAGGTTTCAGAAAAACTTTCAAACAAAATTCTATGAAAATTTCGGCAGCATCTGCCTTGAATTTTAACGCACCAAAAGAATCAAACAAACATCAAACCATCATGAGAAAAGGCATTAATAGCCTTGTAACAAAATCACGGCGGAATGATCATCGCCAAAACCTCTGTCGACATGCTGAGCATGGATCGTGGTTCCCATGTAAACACTTGGGTTTTCCAAAAACATAACCAGCTATACGAGCCATACAAGATACTTTAACGAAATATAAAACGAAATAAATCTTTGCAGCGGAACAAATTACATCAAAAGGAGGGCACGCCTCAAACTAAAAACATACTCAATTACAATTCAAAACACATGAAGCGTCAAAAATAGTTAGAACATGGCACGTGTCAAGATTCTCACCCAACCCCCCCCCCCCCCCCCCCCCCGTATGCAATGCAAATAAACTCCAAAAACCTGCAAGTGCTATCTATGATACCCCTACTGCTCAACGTAAAGAAATTCAGGGGTGTTACACATAGACCAACGTGTCATAGCAGGGCCATCAAAGACAAGCCATCAACAAGGAAACAAACAGTACACGTCAGTAACTAACAATAAATTACGCATACGTAACCAATAAACAATTTCGACAAAGCAAGGTGAGGAAGGTATCCAAATGTGTAAGCCTCTACTCCACCTATTTCTCAATTCAATATACTTCTCAAAATCTTCACCATCTTCTATTTCTTCAATTACTTTTATATATCCTCTTATGTGACTAGAGGCCACCATATTGGGGTTTGCAAGACCCACATGGCAACACCTCAGCCAAGGACAGTGACGGCCATGCCGGCGCCCAATGGCAAAGTATGATCATACCCCCGTACAGCGACCATACATGCCTCCGGGAACTAATCCATCTGGGGTACCAATCCAGTGGAGTCAAAGTAAATATCCTACTTAATATCTCATCAAATAAGGGGACTCATTCCCGTTCCAATCTCATACGATCCAACATTCTAATCTTGCGATATCCGAACTCATCTTCTATTATCTCTACGACTGATTCCCACTTGTAGCACTAACTTAATAATATTTAATAGCAGTTCATATCTAACATAGCTCATATAATATTGCTACTCAGAGAAAACATATGCAAGATACAAGAATTAGCTACTGCGTGTACTTACTTACAGCTGCAAGATAACAAGTCGCAACAATCACTTCGAAGGAGGTTCTTACGCCCCTCTTATGAACCGGGCACCTATACACGTTAAGAGTAAGACTAATAAGCTTACTTCACATCATTCAAGAAGCACTGACTCCATTCAAACTACACTATTAGCCGAACAAGTTTCAATTCAAACTAATGCGCATTCTAAACACACTCATGTAATAAATTCAACCCATGTTCACACATGAACTACGTCATCAGTTCCAATCAAACCATAACATTAGAGTCCAATGAATTCTACACAAAGATGTGTTCAAGTGAACTAACGCGACTCTATGCTTGTGCTTTAATCAAACTACTAATGGGAAAGTTTAGGGACACAAAATATATGATATTACACCAAATCATCAATCATATTACTTATGGTAGTAGTGATTTACTATTTTTCCAAGGTTTTTAAAGTAAGACGATTAGGAATAAATTAATTTTGTAGTTTGACGAATTAATAACGATTCGTATAACTTGGGTCAAAGTCGTATAATTTAGCATCACAATTGAACATATCAATATAATAACCAAGCTCAAACTAACCACCTCATCAAACGACTATAACCATGACAATACTTTCATTAACGACAATCGCGACCTTAATCTTTCTTAGTAATTATTATTATTTACTCTACATAATGGGTATCAACAACACTAGTCACACCACCATGAGTAAAGTCATACAAACAATAACTAGCCACCATTCATCAACCATGTCACATAAAGAAGGCTCGCACAAGGTTTTAAATCAATAAAACACCATCCAAACCACAAAAGTAGTACATACTACTTTTAAATTCATCCAACTCTAACTAATTCAAGTTCAAATTACACTTTCTAATATCTACTCACTTTAAATTATATCAAGCTATAACTTAATCTAAACTAAGATTCATGAATTTACCCAAAATACTACATTTAAATTCATTATAATATAAACCCTAAATCTCTATTTTCAAATCACCATAATCATCAAACCCATAATAAAAATCAAGATAACATACTCAAATTTAACAAATACAAAATCTAAATAATAAGAAATTAAACATCAAAAACATAAAAACTTAAATTGGGTAAAGAATTTCTCACAAAGAGGGAAGAATATAACTTACAATGAGAAGAAATAAGAGAAGAGGGAGATGAGGCTGCCTTGGCTGCTGTCGGGGGCGGCGCGCGAGGTCAGGCCACCCGGGTGTGGCAGCTGCCTGACGTGAAAGAAAGGGAAGGAGGGAGGTGGCCGTCGGCTGCTGTCTAGGCCCTGGCGGTGCCGCCAGTAGCTGGTGGGGAAAGGGAGAAGAGAGGAAAGGAGGAAGAAAGAGAAGGGAGAAGGAAATGGGTTTTTCTCATAGAAAATGGAGTGACGACTCTAGCTAGGGTTTATGAGTACTCTTATTATGGCTATAAGTATTATTATTATTATTATTATTATTATTATTATTATTATTATTATTATTATTATTATTATTATTATTATTATTATTATTATTATTATTATTATTATTATTATTATTATTCCTAGATTCAGTTTCTTGAAATGGCCACTTATAAAACTCGTTTTCATGTGCCCACACATTTTAATAAAATAATAATTTGATTTAAACCTCTTTATTTTAGAAGTCGTAGTTGTATCTTTAATATAACCATACGTTAATATTTAAATTTGTTTACAAACGAAACTTATTTAACTACTTTAAAATTAATATAATATAATTATAAAATCCCTAAAAGCTATTAAAATATTAATTAACGAAGTCAGAAAATCTCGGGGTGTTACATAGACAATCAATGTCTGTTGCTTGCCCTAGCTTTCAAATGCCATCTCGTACTACTATTGCTCGTGATTGTTGTTTAATGTACAAAAATGAAAGAGATAAGTTAAAAGATTTTCTAAAGACTTGTCAAAGGGTTAGTGTGACTACTGATACTTGGACATCAATCCAAAGAATCAATTATATGTGTCTCACACTTCACTTCATTGACAATGATTGGAAATTGCATTAAAAAAATTGTTAATTTTTGTCCAATTACATGTCATAAAAGTGATGACATTGGTAAGGCTGTTTAGGCATGTTTAGAATTTTGGGAAATTGAGGACAAACTTTTCACTGTCACTGTTGACAATGCGAGTTCTAATGATGTAGCTTGTGTTCACTTGAGAAAATTAGTTCAACGTAATAGGGCTAATTGTAATGCAGATGGAAAGTATGTTCATATTAGATGCATTGCTCATATCATTAATCTTATTGTATGGGATGGCATTAAAGAACATAGTGTGTGCATTCATAGGATAAGAAATGTTGTGCAATATATTAAGAACTCTCCTGCTAGAATTCAAAGGTTTAAAGATCTTGTACCTAAATATAATATTCAGAGTAAATCTTTTTTGTGTTTTGATGGTTCCTACTCGTTGGAACTCCACTTATGATATGTTGGATATAGCTATCAAATTTGAACCTGTTTTTAGTGGAATAACTATACCTAGTAGAGATAAGGATTCTGAAATGCCACCAGATAATGATGATTGGGCAAAATTAAAAAGGTTGGTTGTATTTTTGAAAGGTTTTTATCTTTTAGCTCGTCGAATATCTGGCTCTCTTTATGTGACAAGTAGTAAAGGTTTTTTTGAGGTTGCTGCTGTTTATGATATGTTGAAAAGATGGGAGAAAAATAGTGACCCTGACTTTAAAGCAATGCCATGCTCAATGAAAAAGAAGTATAACAAATATTGGGGGAACATAATGAAAATGAATACGTTGATTTATGTTGCTGCCATTCTTGATCCTCAAACTAAATGGTTAACTGTTGAGTTGACACTTATTGATATGTATGGTAAGGAAGATGGTTCAATACTTTGTGCTGATGTGAAGAAGTTCACTCATGAATTATTTGATGAGAATAGAATTAAATACTCTCCTCAAGATTATCAACCAATGCAAACTAGTGATGATTCTTCTATTCCAATTGATTTAAGTGAGGATGATGGCCTATTAAGAAGTAATTACTTGCAAAGCATAAGGGAGAGAGCAGAACAGTTGGAGGGTTCAAGTGAGTATGATAGGAGCGAGTTAGATAGGTACTTGACTGATTGATTAGGGCCAACAGAAAAAGGTATGAATGCATTAGCATGGCGGGGTCAATATGGGCAAAGATATCCAATTCTTTCACACATGGCTCGTGATGTATTAGCTATTCCATTGTCTATCGTTGCATCTGAGTCTGCATTTAGTGCCGGAGGTCGAATTCTTGATCTTTTTAGGAGTTCACTAACTTCTAAGGTAATATAATATTCACCTAATAATTTACTTTGGTTCATTATATATATTGTTTATTTTAATGAATAGTTTCTTTTTATCAATGTAAGATGGTACAAGCTCTTATTTGTTCACAAGATTGGCTACGAACAAAGGGATCATTAGGTGTTGATATAGATAGAATTTGCGTGAATTAGAGGAATTGCAAAAAGGTGATTTTATGATTTTGTATTTATTTCTTTTTTCGTTTTATTTGCATTTTCGTTTCTGTGTTTCTTATGTGTTATGGTTTTATGACAGATATTTTGGAAGATGACATGTATAACCAAGTGATTTACGTGGATAGCTTCATATGAAGCTCATGAATGTTGTTTTTTGTTTGACTTGGTTAAAATTGTTTTGAAGGAATGTATTGAAGATATTAATGTATTAAACTTCGTATTCTTTTTTTTGAAGATCGGAATTTGGACTTTTTTTTTGAATATCGAACATTGGACTTTTTTTTTTGAAGATCGGACTTTGGACTTTTTGATTAATTATAAGTTTATAACTATTATTATTAATAGACTTTTGACATCGAAGTTATTAGGAAAAAGAAAGCTAGTATTTATTGACTAGCTATATAATGATTTATTTTGAATTTTACTATAATAAATATCTTAAAATTTAAAACAATATTCTATAGCAAGTCCAACCGATCCGAACTTGGACCGGACCGGAATTTTTCAGGGTAGGACCGGGACCGGACCGGATGAAACAAGTCCGGTCTCCGGTCCTCGAACTTTTAATTCCGATCTTTCGGTCCATTCTGTTCCGGTCCGGGTTTTACCAGTGTTTAGTCCTAGAAGAATCTGTGGCAGCTATGACAAAGAAAATGAAACTTGTAGTGCATTTGAGGCAAACACTACATCATCTAACAAGAGGTCAATGAAAGATTCTATCGTGGATGATATTTCTAGATTTACAGAGTCGTTTGAAAACTATCTACAATCAAACAAACCTCCACCTAAGCCTGATTCCAAAGAGGTTTATGATGTTGTTTCAAAGGTTGTCGGACTAGATCGACATTAAGTCTTGAAAGGCAACAAAGCTGTTTTTGAAGGATACAGAAGAGTTTGATATGTTAAAGGGACTTCTAGAAAATGAGAAATTAGACTGGATGTTACTATGTCTCACTAGTGGAAAAAAGCACATTGGCTGCGGTTAATTTGGGGGTATAGGCTGCGGTTTTGACTCGCAGCCTATGTAGTAGCAGCAAATGAGAAATTAGGTATTGGCTGCGGTTCTAAAAACCAGCCTATAGTCACTTTTCAAAATGGAAAAAAAACATTTGATGCGGTCCTTATAGAACCGCAGCCTATAAGAGGCTTTAAATTTCTTTTTTTTTTTGGCATTTCGTTTCATCTAACCCAGAATTCAAGTGAAAGGAAGATATGAAAAACGAAAGGAAGTCAATACATTTCATTTCGTTTCGTTTCAGTGATCTAACCCAGAAATGGATGTCAATACAAATCCAGAAACCACAAATCAAATTCAACCACTTTACAACAAAAAACGAAAGGAAGATATGAAAAAACTTAAATCTAAAAAACGAAAACTTTACATCTAAAAAACTTAAATCTAAAAAACTTAACTCTAAAAAACTTAAATCTAAAAAACTTAAATCTAAAAAACTTAACAACAAAAATCCAGAAAAAACTTTACAACAAAACGAAAACGAAAACCAAGAACGAAATCTAAAAAACTTAAATCTAAAAAACTTTACAACAAAACGAAAACTTTACAAGTTTAACATTGAACAAAGTGTCTTTAAATCTGAGAATTTTGTTGTGCCTAAACCGAAATTCGTTTAACATTGAACAAAGTCTCTGAATCTTGCTCAAGAGAAGACAAGGGAAGATGAGGATCTAGTGGATAATCCTTCAGAATTTGCTGCGCCTAAAACGAAAAAAACGAAGATCTGGTGGATAAGGAAAGAAGAAGGGAGAATGAAGAATGAAGAGAAATTAATGAAGAATGAAGAATGAAGATCTGGTGGATTGAAGAAGGGAGAATGAAGAACGAAAAAAACGAAAAAAAAACGAAAATTACAAGCTTAGGGAATTTTTTAATGAAGAATAAAGAGAGAGAAATTAAAGGGAGAATGAAAGAAGGAGGCATGTATGGGCAATGACAAACATATATGGATCTGATAATTTAAGCCCATATATAGCTAGGGTTTTTTTTTAAATGCTGAATGAAGAGATCAGATATGGAAGAAGGAGGCGCGTGTATGGGCTTTTTTTTTACTTATTTGCTGCGGACCCTAATAAAACCGCGGCCATTACTTAAATTTCACTTATTGGCTGCAGACATATAAGAAAACCGCAGCCATTGATCAATTTTTTTTAAATTTCATATATTGGCTGCGTATACACTAAAACCACAGCCAATTAGCAGCAGCCAATAGCTTTTTTTCCACTAGTGTCTTAATTTTTTAATTGGCTTTTTCAGATTTTATTTTTTTGTTTATATGAACAATTTGGATGTGTTTATAGTAGTATTGACTATATTTTTCCAAAAAAGATTTTGAGCCAAGTTTGATTAAATGTTACTATTGAATTCAAGAATTGCAATTCTTCATTTTTGCCAGACAATATTAGAATTTGAAATTTAGAAATTGAAAATTTCATTGATTCCAAACAAATTTTAGGATTGGTAATTATGGAATTGTAAAATCTAAACTTTTCCAAACAATAAATTTGAAATTGAAATTCCAATTTGGAAATTCAAAATTAAATTCTAAGTTTTCAATTCAATTCTTGATTCCCAAACGCTAGCATATAGAAAATGTAATAGAACATATCAATTTATATGAGAAATTAATTACTATTTGAAAATTATTCTCACTTATTTATAATTTTTATAAATCAAGAGAAATTTGTATATATTTAGTACATAAAAAGACGAATTTTCATTAAAAACAAATAATGTAGTAGAATATTTAGTACAAAACTCGATTTTGAGTAATTTTTGGGTCTAAATTCATTAGCTCGAAAAGATGTACAATTTTCAAGAAGAAACAGATATAGGCGAAAATATAAAAATATGAAATAGGTAAATAAAATTTATTTTTATACTTTATTCACCTTAAGTGTTAGTAATTGTTTGTCTATGGCTCGTCCATGTAGGTGACTCTTTTTCATAGTCCTCGCCCTCCATGAATGTGGTGTGACATGATATTTATTATATATGTTTTTTTATAACTATTGCATGGTCCTTGTCCTCCATAAAGGTGGCGCGAGTTGCAAATATTAATTCATCTTATTGGCGTTTGCTTGTTGAAATTTCCATAAGTGGTATGGTGGTATGTTGAAATTATGAACTATGGTGGAAGGTTGATTTCCACCGGGAATAATAATCGGTGGAACAAGGCGTGGCCGATTGTTACGTTAAGCATTGCTTACATTCCCCCTTGCAAGATTTGTGGTATATGGTAGGTTACTATGCTCAACTATAAAATAAATGTTTGATATAGTAACGTTATTTAGTATGGTATTAATACCATTATATTGAGAATCCATTATGAAGAGAAAATAGATTTCTACCTTTTGATAAGAGGAGCAAATTAGTGTTGATAACGTATTATAATAGAAATCAATAAACAAGATATATTTGAATAAGTTTTAAATTGATTGATACTTTTGTTCATCCACAAAAGAGGTATTTATAGAAAAAACTATTTTACTAATCATGGAGTACAATTCATCACCGTTCAATCATTCTATCCTTTAATTACTATCCATATGTATATCATTTCATAATATAAAATGTAAACATTTGGTGAGGAGCGGAAACAGTAAAAGGGAATCAATTAATCTCTAGAAACAGTAATGGTTATTCTAAACTTTAACCAAATAAGTATCGCAAATGGATATACAAATTCATTTTCCTAATCAAAAAACTTCATACCAATCAGTGTCTAAAAATAACGATAATTATTTGACATTTTTAAAACAAAAGATCCATATTGATGAATACACGCTTCAATAATAATGAAATGTAAGACCTATTTTCAAATTAATTATTAAAAATCCTTGTCCCCTATGTAGAGTTTATGGAGAGATTAGAGAAGTATTTAAAATGACATTTAATTAATTCAATATAAATTACATCCTAATTTTAATACTAAATTATTCTAGAAAATACATGAGAATATTAATATAAAAGACATATGAGAATAATAATATAGATAATATCGCAATATTGAATCAAGACTAATCTTGATTGATTTATTGATCTAATTTATCTCTATTACCGTATCTGTTATCACGAAACATTAACAAAACAAGCTATGAATCATATATTCCAAAGCTTAGGAATTCCTGCTCATAAGAAGACCAAATCAACCACTTTAAAAAGAAAAGGTAACTTCTTATTTGTTCCCATTTTTTCACAATTCCAAAAATCAATTAATTACAATTACAAGCTTCCAAAGATAATTTGTAAAAAAAAAAAGACACAAATTAATAAGCTGCCTCTGGAATATAGTTGAGAAGACACTTGCAATCTTGTTTTATTGTAACCATACATTTCTTGTTCATCAGATGTGGCTATGACCAAACAAGATCAACCCCATACTAATCATGAAATGGCAAATCCACGTTTCGGGTCTGAAAATTGTAGCTCTGTACATGGATCATCGAGGCGAGTATTCCTCACCTCCTTCACCCTCAAAGGGCTAGCCAGTTTTGTTCGGGTCAGGTCGTGTGCGCAATATCAACAAAAAAAGGAAACATAAATTTTGTAATGCCACACATCACTATTCTCTAAATTGATAATCAATACACAGTAAGATCACCGTCTTGTTTAGTGCTTGGCCAAGGAAAAACCTAGTCTATAAGCAAAATTGCATCAAGAACTGTCCTCACAAAGTCCGTTTTATAGGTTCAAACTCGAGCCTTCCAACATATTTCGGAACTAATGAAGTTGGACTCAAGGTCCAGAAATTGCCTTGTTGAACTCATTTTAAACATTGGAAGCACCAACAAACTTTTCTTAACTGATATAATTTCAATTGTCCGACTTCAAGCATCAATACAACGTTCATATAGACACTTACATACCACTGAAGGGCCAATAGTATTGCAAAACAACAAAAAAACAGTGTAACGGAAAAGAAGCAGTAGGTAATTCTGCATTTTGCAGAAAGAAAGATTTTATTTGCTGCGGAAAATGATATACATTATATATACTGCTAAACTCAACAAAACTTATCAGTATAATCTAGCAAGCATTTCAATGGTTACAAAAATCATCCATCGCTGCAGGAAACATGATCAAACATGCTTTGTATCAGCACAACAGAAATTTGACTGAACACTCAAAGAATACCTGCTAACGGGTCTGTATCGTTGCTATATCATTATCTCAAGAGCAGAAATAATATTATCATACTCATAGTAAATAATGTGGAGTACGGTGTCAACCAGCCTTGAGCTCGTATATCCTGATCGTCATTATAAAAAAAAAGGAAGTCAGATAACTACTTATATCTAATGAAATAAAGTACTGAATTGAACTCTCTAACATTGCAGCCAATAAATCTGTTTGACTTTGTGGTGAATGTTATGAGCTATCACTGAAGCATTACAATAATGAACGATATTTCATGTATTAGCATCAGCACACCACTTTGTAAACGTCATATTGGCCCTTACACTATGTTTGGCTACCAAATTAGAAGAGAAATATAAGGAAGGGAAGCGGAAGGGAAGGGAAGGAAAGGAAAGGAAAGGAATGGGAGAGGAAAGATTAGAAGGGAAGAGAAATGAAAATGCACTTTGATTGTTCAGAAGGGAACAGAAGGGAAAAGGAAGATAAATGAGTGTTTTCCCTCCAAATCTTTTCACTTTATGAAAGATTGTATTCTAAAAAAAATTTGTCCATGTTTTCCCTCCAAACTGCCCCCCTCCAAATCTTCCTTCTGTTTCCCAACTCCCAATTCATAAGAAGAAATGCAACAAGATAAATTGTCACCCCTTGAAATATGGATTAAGGAGACTTTGCAACTAAAAATGGTTCAAGAAAAAATGGATTTCATGGTTAAACAATAATTACAGAACCTAGGCATTTGATTTTGACCAGTCATTTATCCAAAGAAATGTAATCTGTAACATGATATGTCGGCTACTTCGCTTTTTGAATTCCTTATTTGATCAAAATGCCCAAAACCAACCACAATTCGTTTTTCTTTATTCGCATTTCACGAGAAGATTCGCAAATCATGTGTCACTTATCCAAAGTCATATTTATCAATATTGTAAGAGGCTCTAGTTGCACACAGTAATCAAAACGTAGCACTTCCCAGAACTGAATAAAGAAAAAAAACCAAAAAGGAAGCAGCCCAACCCTACGTTCTAGAGTCAAGGCTGTTAGCATCAAATAAAAGATGAAAATGGAATCATCCAAGGGTCACATAGCAGTAGAGCACTGAAATCCCTCTTAAAAAGCAGGTCATCAGAAATAATGACTCTTCCAGAGTGGATGTGCGCCTAGAAGATAGTTGTTCCTTGAGTACCTCAAATCTGGAATCGATTCACAATCCTTAAAAAGCTGAACTCATATGATTATGTATGCCTAAAAAGCAGAACTGGTCCTAACACTCATACCCACCTCATTATTTTAGCAGATTTAGATGGTTCACTGAAATTGTGAATTTGCGTAACAGATCAAGTTGTAAGATGGGTACAAAGAATTCAGATACACAGAACTAAAATGATATTAGAGTTCTAAATACAACAATCTGAAAGAGAGGAATACTTATTTACATCCTAAGATGCATATCCAGCTTCTTAAAACTAAGGGTTAGGGCACACCAAAAAGATTGGGGTGTTGGAAATACTTCACATGTGAGGCAAGATCCCACATCGATAAAATAGTGGGTTGTGGACTTGCATATATATTGGGTGAGCTAATTTCCTACTACCATATGGTTTTGGGAAATAATGAACCTCACCAAGTTTATATGCAAGTCAACACTTTGGCCCATGGGTTTGTAGGCCCGTGTCCATGGGTGTCCCGTGTCCACACGAGTGGGCTACAGTGAGATTATGTCACGAATTGTCACGGCCTAATATGGGGTCTTAGAGCCTAGGTGTGAGGCACTTGCCTCTTTGAACTATGGCGCAATAATTTAACAAAATTCTATGTGTTAGCTACCAGAGCGCCTCAGTGCACCATATTCCACCTTAAGAGTGCCGCATGAAATTGCTTTGCTTCACTATTTTAAAGCCCTGGGTTGCTACACCAAAGGTTTCAGAATTCAGGTGCCACTCGAGTTTAAAAAGTAGCTGCAAAGTAGTATTGACAGAATTGGGCCTTTCGCACAAAATGCGCATAAGTTATTTCATCATAGACCATTGCAAAGTCATCTAACGTTAGATACAATCTAGAAAGTTCGCTTAACCTCTCTCAAGCTCTATGTCATACAAGGGATTTTACTGGACCGAATAGATTCCTCACTGGCATTAAACTATATTTTGAAATTCCAAAGCCTTGCAATACGATTCTATTAGCTTGTTTCTTTTGTGAAAAAGGCATTAGATCAAAGCAGTACCATAATCCAAACCATACATTATATTCTTGAATTTAAAAATTTGGATATCAATTGCGTACCTTTAACGAAAAAGGTGAAGTAGCTACAGCTGATGATTTCAATGCAGGAAATCCAACATCATATGAGATACTTCCGTCGGGTTTCCAAAGTCCAAAATTCCTTTCAGAAGTTGGCCCAGGTTTGTCATCCTCATTAAAGATTGCAAACACATAAGCTCTCAGCATAACTTTTGGCCTCATAGGAGTTCCCTTCTTCAAAGCAAGCCTCTTGCGTAGATTGAAGTTATATGTCCTCGCATTTTCAAGAGTAGCAACTTCTTCACTTGGATCCCCATGAGATGCCCAACCAGTCTCAGTAACTACAATCTCCATCTTCTTAAACCCTGCATCTTCCAAAGCAGCATAAGCTGCATCAATCTGAGCATCAAGCAGATTGTCATAATGGAGTTTTGTTTGCGAATCAACGATTCCTGGGTTCTTCAGGAATAGAGCATAGTTAATATCGATGTGTTTTGGATCACTCATGTATGTAAGGAAAGGATACGCATTCAAACAAAAGGGAGACCCAATCTGCCAAAAGAAGTTCAAAAGTGGCACCATGTATTGCTTGACGTTGTCTCTGAATGTACAATTGGATGGAGGGTAAGAGTTATCAAAAACGCCAAAACTATGGGATGTGGTTATTTGAATTTTATCATCAAGATTGAGACTCTTTGTTGCATTATAAATATTTTTCACCGCACCTAAAAGAACTCCCGAGAGCTGCTGATCATTCCCTAGTACTTCATTTCCAATTGCAATACCAACAATACGAGTCTGAGGATAAAACTGTTGTATGTTCTCTTTGACCCAACTCAAAGCATGGTCCGCATTTGCACTCATGTCTTGGAGATAACCATTTGGAAGTCCTACAACTAACTCAAGTCCAGTTCCACTGAAAGCCTGAAGCACACTATGATCAAAGTCGAATATTCTAACATTCCGTATCTTTGCAGCTCTCAAAAGCTGAACAACTTTCTCTGGTGAAGGGATATTGTCAGCAATTCTACCATAATTTATGCCATAAGTTCCAGTAAAAGCAGTTACTGTCGAAGTGGCTGGAAGAAAGAACAGAAACAGGATAGTCAAGATCAATGCTACTTAGAGTAAGCTATGAGTCCAACCATGTTACAAAAACTGTACGCCAATGGTATGAATAAAGGCGTAGAATAGTGTCACGGTACTCATGTCAGTGTCGAGTATCCGACATGGCTATTTGAGATGAAATGAGCACCAAGTGGACATGGAAGTACATACATACATACATACCTTTAATAGAGGGCTACCTTGATGGTAATAAACGGTGGTAATGGGAATGAAAAACTATTGTAATATTTGGTTGAAAAATCACTTGACTACCTTAATGGTCATGCTTGTCCAACTTCAATTATCTCATTTTCATCACAAAATCCATTGCAATGCATTACCATTAGGAGAGATGGTATTAGGCGGTAATGGAAATTTGTAAACAAAAAAAACTTTTTTGTGATCAAAGTTTAATTACCATGGAAATGATATGGAACTTTTGATGAAATTTCACACTATAAATTATTCTCATTACCACCATTTAATACGCCTAATCAAACGGACCATTAATCCTATTCCAATTAGTTCAATATGTTCAACAATTAAGGAAAAAAAGAAGGGTAAGAGCCACTTTATGCCAAATATTATACATGGAAGAGAATTACGGATTGGCCTAAATTTCCCTTACAACATTTTGATTCTCACCTACAAGAAGATTAACCCCCCAACCCCTCTTCACTATAGGGGATTATCCTTACCCCGAACAAGATACTTAAACAAGAAAATTCCAAATTTTCACATCATAATGAAGGGCTAATGCTATTCAACTCAGAGAAGCAACCAGAATCATTCACAATTACGTTGACTAGTAAAATTTCCTCCCATGATCATAAGATGAACTATCCAATATTAAAAAAAAATTAAAAAAAAAAAAAAAAACACTAGCCCATCTAATGAATAACATTCAACTTTAAGATAACTATCCAATCTCAATATTTAATTTAAACATTCAAAATGAAAAAAACCACCCAATTCAAATTACTTCAAACAACGAAATCACAAGAAAACAGGTGATCAAATCGAATCCTTTCATAAAAACTATAAAGAACCAATCTGATACTTAAAATTAATTCATTTTCCCCTATAAATTATTCATATCAGTAAAAATAACAGCAAAAAGAAATAATCTTGAATTAAGAAGAAAGTATTACCTAAGTGGGATGTGAAGAGCAAGAACAATAAAGAAACCAATCTACAGTATCTCGCTATTTTGTACATCATCTGAACTTCTAAATGTAAACAAATTTGAAAATTTACAGCCTTCAACTAAAACAGAAAGCTCAATCCTTTATTCCCTTTTAATTTTTACAAACAACCCAAAATATAATTTGTAAATCTTGTTCAAACATGATATGAAAAACCGTTTAGAGAACTCAACTTGAAATTGAAGGTCTCATGGGTTGTTCAAGAAATGGCAAAATAATTAAAACCCAGAAGTTTTTTATGAAGAAACAATCATTGAGCTTGTAGTATTACTGATATTGACAAGTGATATAATTTCCCTCTTTTTCAACAGTGATTTTATTTTAAGGTGGTGGAATTATGGAAGAATCAAGAAAAGAGGGAATCAAACTGGTGGATGTAACAGGTTTTTATACGGGAATTTTTGGGGTTTTGGGATTTTTTTTAAATTGTTGAAGGTTTGTTTGATTTTTGAAGTTATTCTTGTTTAAGTAAAGAAATTTGTAAAAAAAAAAAAAAAAAAAAACAAATGAATTTGATTTGGTAATATTATGGTCAAATGGAGTAAACTGAAGGGAGCAAGACTTCCTCTTTTTGACTCTTAAAATAATTTCTTTATTGTTTTACATATTTTCCACTATGGTGATATCACACATGGCAACTTTCTATTGCCCATGGAAGTTTAGCAATGAAAATACCATGAAATTGATAAAAATATCTTTGAAATATGTTGATGTAGAAATAGAACAAGCATCATCTTTAAATAATATTTTAATTTTTTACTTGTATAATATTGCTCAAAACACATATGAGGCCAATAAATTATTACAAATTCTTGTAAGAGACTGTTATTGCGAGAGACCATCTCTAATTGAGTCGGTCCATGATTTTTTAAAATATTGTAAGTATGCAATAAAATTGATGTAAGTGGGGCGTAGACATTTAAGATATTGTGAGTAGGCATAATTTAAAAAGTATGCAATAAAATTAATGTAATTTACCAAAAAAGTAAATTGAAAATCAATACAAATTTAGAAAAAATTAAAAAATTTACATAAAAAAATATCAAAAAATTCTAACTTTTTTATCAACATTTTATTTTAATTTAATTTAAAAAATAAAACTAGTTATAGCAGGTCATCCGATTATCCGAGTTAGCTTTAGGAAAATACCCTATAAAGTTGTGATTATTCATGTCAATATGTAGATTATTGTTGGAAAATCATGAAAATGTTGTAAGTAATTTTTCCTATTTCAAATTACATATAGATAAAAATTATGATAAAATACCCGGAATAGTCCAACCTTTTACTGATTTTCCTACAATAATCTCAAATTTAGATTTATTTTTTTTTTTGAATATATCTCAACTTTCGATTAAACATGAATAATCACAACTATTAGGTGTGGTTGCTAAAAATGCACCAAGGTAACCTCTAATCTACATAATAAGTTATTTTTATAAAAAAATAAAAAAAGTAAATATCAAATTAAATTTAAAAAAATATATACATAAAGAAAAATCAAGTAGATTTATTTTGTTGATTTTAACTTATAATTTATTATAATTTTGATTTTTTTATTTTACTTTTCCCTAATTATTTAAAAGCAATGAACCTGCAAAAATCGATCACAATTTGGGCAACAATGTGCTTGAATAACTAACACAAAAATTAAAATCATTCATAGTTAATAAAAAATTGAAATATTGAATTATTCTGGTAATTTTAATAATATTATTTTATTGAAACTGTATATTGTGATGAATACAATGTCGTGCAAGACATTTTTTTTCACTGAAACTAATTAAATGCTAAATGTCAAAATAAAAGTTGTGATAGTGTAAAAAGTAAAGTGTTGCAACTATAAAATGCAAAACAAGTATTAAAGTATATATAATTTAAGTGTAATGAATTAAACAAATTCAATGTAATATAATTTTGATTCAAATAACCAGTGAAGAATTCAATATAATTTTCACAAATTTTTATTTAAGACGGTCTTAGAGTGAGATCGAGAATGCTAAACCTAATCGAATAGTCCAATTAAATTAAATAGAACATCTGCTTTTATACTTAGAATACTGAAAATGTCTCATACGAGATTTGTTGATTAATTTTAGAATAAGTTGTAAATTACAACCTTAAACTTAAGATCTTTTGCGAGTTACATCATGAACTTTTTCTTTGTTTTGTGAATTAGAGCGACTAAAGTATCAAAGTTTACACCATATAGGCCAAGTCACCCTACCAATTAAATTGTTAATGAACGTTGATCGTCTCGAATTACCTTTGACTTTCTAATTTTAAAGAATAATTTGCAAATTACAGTTTTAAAGTTTAAGACTTTATTGAATTACAGCTTTAGTGTTTATTTTTTACGGTAATACAACTGTCAAAGTATCAAAGTCTACAGCATTTTGGCCCATTCTCATTAATTCAACCATTTAAGTGGTCGTAATTTTAGGTAAGTGGTCGGAATTCTATAATTTTACCAAAGACCTAAGCGATGTAAACTTTTATAATATAATTCGCAAAAATTAAACATGGAGCTTGTAATTTGTAAAAGTCTAGTTTTCATTCCATTTACCATCGCTTAATACCACCTACCAAATAGAGCGTTAAAAATATCCTTTCATTTTCAAATTTAAACTCACCGCTAAAAAATTAACTACCAAGTTATGAAATTGAATTAAGGAGCTCAATGGATAAAACTACCTTGAGATCTACTATGTTGATGATTGGTGACTCGAATCGAGTCTTGATCAAGGGTGTAGATGAATCAATGTGTTGAGGAAGTTTTAGCTTCCAGAAGATAAAGCCTAGTCGGCTTTTGGTGGGTCAAGTAGAAGAGACGAGTCGGTTTTTGATTGATGCATTTGGGGAATTTTCCAGAAGAAAAAGCCGAGTCGGCTCCCATGGGTGCACTAGTGGAAAAAAGCCTATTGGCTGCTATTTATTGGTTGCAGTTTTAATGAATATGCAGCCAATACTCTATTTCTAAAAAAAATGCCTAAAAGGGCTGCGGTTATCATACTTGTCCGCAGCCCAAAATGAGTTTCTAAAAAAAAGGTCATGGGCTGCGGTTATCTTACTTGTCCGCAGCCCAAAATGAGACTCTAAAAAAAACCCTATTATGCGCCGTTTCTTAAAAGAACCCTAAGCCCATCTTTTCTTCATACTTCCATTCCATTATATGCGCCGTTTTCCTTCAAATACCCTAAGACTCTCTAATTCATCTTTTTCAAATTCCTTCATGATTTTCATTTTTCATCTTTTTCAAATTCCTTTTTCAAATTCCTTTTACAAATTCCTTCATGATTTTCGTTTTTCATCTCTAATTTATCTTTTTCAAACTTTTTCAAACTTTTTCAAATTCCTTCAAATTCCTTCATGATTTTCGTTTTTTTTATATTGGGTTTAAAGAATTCTGGGTTTCCTTCACGATTTCATGAAAGATTCATGCGCCGTTTGTATTGATGTTCTTCAACCCTAAATGAATGTATTAATGGCGTCTTTCAGAGGTTCTTCATTGTATTGATGTTCTTCAACCCTAGATGAAGATTGAAGATCTGGGCAAGAAAACTTCATTGTAATTTTCGATTTTGTAATTTTCATTTTTGTTCTGGGCAAGATTGAAGATCTGGGCAAAAACGCGGTTTTTCTATTTTTTTCATTTTTTTCTTGTCATTTTTTTCATTTTAATTTTGTTGTAATTTTCGATTTTGTTGTAATTTTCGTTTTTTTTTTTTTTTTTTGTTTTTTTTGTTCTTCATTTTTGTTCTTAATTTTTAGGTCTTGATTATTGTTCTTCATTTTTGTTCTTAATTTTTAGGTCTTCATTTTTGTAATTTTCGTTTTTTTTTTGTTTTTTTTTTTGTTCTTCATTTTTGATTATTGAATATATAAATTTCAGATCAATGATTTAGTTCCTTTGTTTGATGTTATTAATTTTTAGTTTTATTGTTCTTAATAAAAAAACGAAATTTAAAAAAAAAAAATTTGAAGATGGGGTAAGGGCTGCGGGCATTATGTCCGCAGCCAATAAGTTTATCTTATTTGCTGCTACTCTAAGGGGCTGCGAGACAAAACCGCAGCCCATTACTCTAAAATGACCGCAACCCTTAAGCTTTTTTCCACTAGTGGTGCATGGGTGGCCGCCGACTCGGCTGTGGTCTCGTGAGCAAGACAGCTGACTCGGCTGCAGTTATTTTCACGAAGAGTCGTACGTTTCTTCTTCTGCTGGGCCGGTTATTTTGTCCTGATTATGTATTAACTGCTTTTTCTCGGTTACTCATATAAATACCCAAATTAGGCTTTGTGCATAGTTAATCACAAAATTAGAGAGAAATCACAAGAGAGCCATAATTCTTTGTGATTGTGAGATTGATTCATCTTGCGGTTCATAGTGAAAGTGTTTGATCTCGGTGCCGGTGGACGTAGCTATCACATTGATAGTGAACCACGTAAATTTCTTGTGTCTTTTCTTTTTGTTTTGGTTTGAATCTTTATTGTTTCGTTATTGTTATACGATCTCTGCTTCCGCTGTCGCACAACATACTCGCATTTTGTTTTCGTTAATTGGAAAATAGTTTTGTCTTGTAAAATTAAGGTTTATTATGTTGAATTGTTATTTGTTGGAAATACTTCACATGTGAGACAAGATCCCACATGCATCGATAAAAAAAAGTGGGTTGTGGACTTGCATATATACTTGGTGAGCTAATCCTCCTATTGCCATATGGTTTTGGGAAACAATGAACCTCACCGAGTGTATGTGCAAGTTAACGCTCTTTACCCGTGGGTTTGTGGGCCCGAGCCCACGGGTGTCCCGTGACCCCACGAGTGGGCCACGGAGAGATTATGTGACGAATTGTCACGGCCTAATATTATTCTTGAATTTGAACGATAAATTCATGAAACTCACTAGTCAACCTGAATATTGTAAAGTTAGGATTTGTCTACGATTAGATCTGAAATTCGCAAAAACTCATCAATGAAATTAAAAATTAAAAAGTTAAAGGTAATTTGGGATGATGAATGCTCATGAAGCATGATAAGTTTAATTAGTCGGAATTCTGTGACTTTAACTAGGTGGTGTAGACTTTTATACTTAAGTGATCGTAAATTAACAAAAAATCTATAACTATAACTAAAACAAAACACGCTTACATCATCATACCCCCCAAACTAATGAAGTGTTACTTTGTGGATTAAAATTTTCCCTCCAATAAAAGATAATGATGTCATCCTAATATGTTGTTTAATCCTAATGAATATATTATCACAATAATTAATACATTGGAAATTGGTTATATGATCAATATATATAAATACATTAATAAAATTGGTTAATGTAATCTACCTTTCAATAAAATTGTTAATATTAAATTTATTCTAAACATATTTTGTTATTCTTACTTAGTAAATATTAAAATATTATCAAAATAACTAGAGGTGTTCATTCGGGTGATCAGGTCGGTTTCGGACGGGTGTCATTCGGTTCGGTTGTATTTCAGATCGGTTATGTTTCGGCTGTTTGTTATGACGGGTCACACTCGGGTCGGGTCGGTTAGTCACGGTTCGGTTAAAGATCGGTTATTCGAGCTATCGGGTTAGCATCGGTTCGGCGCCGGTTGAAGTTCGGGTCGAGTGTTAATCAGTGTCGGGTTGTCATCGGTTAATAATTGGTTCGGTTTTATCGGGTACGGATCGGGCTCGGTTTTTTAGAAAACAAAATTCGGCTACATATTACTAATTAATATCGATAAAAAACAAAGTAGTTAAAATGCAAATCAATTAGTGATCATTATTACTTTGTTACTTTTACATGTTTGACCAAAAATTAAAATATATAAATTTATATAAATTTTCCTCTAGTAAGGTTAAGAGTAGTTTAATAAACATTGACCTTTGATTATTAGTTAGCTCTAAATATATGAAATCATGTATTTATTAGATTAACTAATAAAATGATCGAATATAAGTATATCATACTTCTATCTTAAAAATTTGGTTCAGATTTAAAGCAATTCGATCTAAAATTTGTTCGGGTTAAGTCGGTTTTAGCCGGATCAAGTTCGGATTCGAGCATGATTCGGGTCGGATATGACTCGGGTCGGTCATTTTTAGGTTCGGCTAATCTCGATTAACAGATATGTGTCGGTTACAAAACTCGGTTACAGTTCGGGTTCAGCTTTCCCATTTTCGGTTGTCAACCGGTTCAGGTACAACATCGGTTCGGGTATTGACGGTTCGATAAACCTGAAAGCGGAAGATATTTTCGGGTCGATTTATTTTCGGTTTCGGTTCGGATTTTCGGGTCGGGTCACTTTTGAACATCTCTAAAAATAACATTATTTAACAATTGTACAAAACTTATAAAATAGTATTTGTAAAACTAAAATTGAAACAAATATTAACGATTATATGCAATTATTAATTCATTGAAAATGAAAAATCAATATAATTTCGAATTCATTTCCTTTATTTTTTAAATATTATAAAAAACAATAAAATGAAAAAATCGTACATCGCACGGGATTATCTAGTAATAAGTAACACAAAAGACTTTAAGTTTAAAATTATAATTTACAAATTTATTCTTAATTATATAAATATAAAGTTTCATTTTGTAAATAAGGAGAGACATGACTTGAACACTAATAATAAGTAATACCCATCTCATATAGAAATTCAGAATCTGATCATCATATCTGAGTCATGTATTATGACTTGTAGCCAACATATAGCATGATACTCAATAATGGTCAATTGTAATAATTAGAATATGAAATCATAAAATCACCTACCAATACCATACTTACTATATATTTTCTATTTTGTTTGCGCTCAAGTTGTGTTTTGCAAGAAACTAACTACTACGTTTACATGCTATCATAATTTATTAGGGCTTTGCTGTTACAAAATTAGCTGTTAGCAGTGTACTGAATAACTTTAGTTGTTTATTCAGTAGTGGATAATAATAAATGTTAATTAGAGACCGTCTCTTACAAAAATTTTTAATTTTTATCTATTTAGTTTAAAATTATTTGATCTTATATCTTAAACAAATTTCAATATTAATATGACCAAATAAATTAAATATCGGTAGGAAAAATTACATAGATGTGACCTGATTCAATTCCAAATCAAAACAAAAGTCTTTTACAGAATATTAAATAATAGGCGAAAAAAATAACAGATAGAGAAATATTTTAATATGCCCAAATAAAGAAATAAAAAAGACTCTTTGAATTAAAAAAGCAAACAATTATGACTTGCAAGTCAAAATTTAAAAAAAAAGTCCCCCAACCAAAGATTACAAAATTACTTTTTATTAGTTGCTACTATTATAAATTTAACTTTTCACGACATTGGATTTAGTGGCATTAAAAAAATATCGCTATTTATATTTTTAGTGTGATAATTATTGATTTTTATTTTAAATTCCACTATAAATTGATTTAGTGATACTTTATTTGACCTTTAATGACATATGTAATTGTTAACACACTACAAAAAAAATGCAAGTTTCCGACTACCCAAAACAGTCAGAGTTTGGTCGGTATAGAGATATACCGGCTAAGTTCCGACTAAAGTCATCCAGTCGGCTCAGAATGGTCGGTAAATGAAAATATTTTTTATTTATTTCCGACTACCCTCCGACCAAAGGATAGTAGGAAACTAGTCGGAAAAGTCAAACTTCAATTTACCCAGATGTTGACCGCTTTTTGGCGGCTCATGATCCCGAACAATCTCCGACTAACTCGTAGTAGAAGAATAGTCGGTGAAGTCAAACTTCTATTGACTATAAAACCAGACCAAATTATGGCGGCTCTTGATCCCGACCATCCTCCGACTAACATGTAGTAGGAGAGTAGTCGGTAAAATCATGTGATTACCGACTAATTTCCTACTAAATGTTTAGTCGGAATTTAGTCGGAAAATTTATAATATTAAAATAATAAAACTGGTCAAATGTGGTCAATGATCGTTGACCTTATTTGACCAGTTTTATTATTTTATTATTAAAATAAATTATTGAACAAATATAATAAAAAACACAATAAAAGATTATAGATTACGCACGAAAAAAATTAATAATGTAGATGTTAAAAAATAATGTTATACAACCCAATGTTTCGAAACATAAAAATAAGAACATAAACCAATAAAAGTACAAGGAATCAGCCAGGGGGAGGCGGAGGAGGGTCACCAAAACCTCTTTCAGCAAAAACAGTGCACACAAAGCCGAGAAGATGGTTGACCTCTTGCCTCAAACGCCGATGCTCCGCCACTAGCTCCTCATGCTCCTCCCTCGAAATGTGCAAGTTGAGGCGGGCCTCTACTCGGTTCATGGACTCCTGAAGCGCATCCAACCTCTCGTTCGCGAATTGGTTGGGGGAGAGGTGGCCTGGTATTGAGTCTGCGGCGCCGCAACATCGGCGTAATAGACCGCTGCCGCGTCACCAACACCATACACGGCCTTGGACTCAGCTTTGAACTCAGTTTCATCGTCTTCAAATACCCGTAAAAAGCCGAAACGATCCAGCTCCTCTAAAAGCTCATTTCCTGTACGTATGTCGGGCCTAACATCCTTCTCAACAGCTCCACGGGTGAACATTGTCCGGTTTATGCGGTAGGGGTGCTTACTATGTAAAAATCTTCTGTGTGAGTCAAACCAACTCACTTTTCTACTGTGTCTTAAATAAACGGCTTTGGACTCATCTATGCAGTATGAACCAAAGTTGTTAAAATCGTGATTCTACTTAGAATCGTGTAGAGAGGTAGAATCGAATCGTAGAATCGTACGATTCTACACATAAACTTAAAAATATTAAAAATATCTAGTTTCTTAGCATTACTATCCAATTCAAAAGTTTAAATTTATGAATTAAAGTTTCTTTGACTTTATTTGTAAGAATATAATGAAATTTTGTCAATAATTAGTTTAAATCTTGATATGGTTTAAGAAATTTCTTTTTTAAAAAGTTTTCATGAGGGAAAATTTGAAATTTATGTGTACATGAGAAAGAGATTAGTAAAATATGTACATAAGAAAAATTAAAAGTAATTCATACTATATTAGTAGAATCGGATCATTAAATCGTAGAATCGTAGAATCGTATTATGATTCTACCTCTCAGAATTTCATTCCAACTAGAATCGTAAGATTCTACAACTTTAAGATTTTACTTGCGATTCAAATCGCTCGCTTGTTTTTGGATCGTAAAATCGTAGAATCGTAGATTAGAATAGTGATTTTAACAACCATGGTATGGACAAGCATGCACGCCAGATGTACTCCACCCCGACATCATCGAATAAGCTGGAAACTCGTTAATTGTCCACATCAAAGCCGCACGAAGCTGAAAGTTTTGCCTCTTGGATACGTCGTATGTCTGGATTCCATCTTCCCACAACAACTTTAGCTCGTGTATCAATGGCTGCAGGTACAGTTCAATCTTATGTTTTGGATTGTTAGGGCCTAGGAAAATCACCATTAAGAACATGTACTGTTTCTTCATGCACATCAATGGCGGAAGATTGTACGGAGTTAGTATTACGGGCCAACATGAATATTGTTGTCCCGAGCTGCCGATTGGATTGAAACCATCTGTACACAACCCCAGTCTCACATTTCTTATCTCACTTGCAAAACCAGGATGCGTCGCGCTGAAAGTTAACCAGGCCTCACTGTCCGAGGGGTGACACATCTCTCCATCCTCTGAATGGTGCTCCGCATGCCACCTCATGTGGCTGGCAGTAGTCACAGAAGCATACAACCGTTGTAGCCTGGACCGATGGGAAAGTAGTGAAACTGCTTTCTGGGAGTGTTATCAAATACCCATCTTGAAACCCCACACTTATCACATTGTGTCATTGTAACACCCCGTCATTTTAGGACATCATTATTATAGTTATTATAATCACTTTTGGATATTTTATAAATATATTAAATTATTTTGAGTTAGTTTTAGTAAATTTCATTCACATACTAATTTGAATATTAACGTATTAAGATTGAAAATAGATTTACGATTTCTAAACAAAGAGGTTCAAATTAAAATTATTATCGTATTAAATTGTGTGAGTACATGAAAGTGAGTTTCTTAGTTGACTCTCGCAAGAAAACAAATCTAGATAAATAAATAGATAAGTAAACAAAGAAAATGAAAAAAAAGGATGGATTAGGGTTTTATGAGAGGTTCTCTTACTCCCTCATGAAGAACCCATGGCTGCCTCCCTTCCTTCCCTCTCCTCTCTTTCCTCACCTCCCTAGGAGCCGCCACCACCACCAAGGAACAGCCGGCAGCCCTCGCAGCCACCATGGAGCAGCCGACAACCTTCCCCCTTCCCCCTCCAAACAGACGCGAACAGCAGCCCGTGTGCTGTGTTTCTGGGTGTGCCGCCAGCCACGGTGGCCGATTTTGGGCTTCCTTCTCCTGCTGGTTTGATCTCGTGCCACCACCACCACAAGCTTCACCTATTCCTTCACGTTTTGCTAGTTTTGTAAGACACTTCCTCTTCTCCCATATGATTCTTCTTATTTTCAATTAAAAGTTTTATGAAGTTTATTAGTGTGATGTTTATTTTTGTGTAATGTCATTGAATCTTTTTGTGGGTTAAAGTTTAATTGATGAATTGAACATGGTCATGACCTAGGGTTTGGAGTGTGATTTGAAATTATGTGTTGGGTGTGATTGTGTATTAGTTTAATTGAATCTTAGTATAAGTAGTAATTAAATATGCTATCTTTAATTTGAAAATGAATTGAAATTAGGGTTTAATTCTAGAAGTGAAATTTTAATAGTATGTGCTTATGTTATATGTGGGTGGTGTGATGATTCATTGGATAATATCATAAGTTGTTTTAAGGTTTAGTGGGTTGGTTGTGATTATGATATATTTATTTAGTCATGATTTTTATTATAGATTGACTATAGAAATAGTTTTGGTTATTAATTGGGAGTAAGAGTTGCTAATTGTTGTGACTCGATGGTTGTGAACTTAAATGCTCTTAGTAGGTCGTCATTTGAAGTTATAAATGCATAATCTTAGTAATGCCAAGGGCAATAATGTCTACTTATCATCGATGGTTGCTAAAGTTACTTGTTGTGTTGT
The DNA here is from genome assembly GCA_019776075.1 of Amaranthus palmeri. Lineage (NCBI taxonomy): Eukaryota > Viridiplantae > Streptophyta > Magnoliopsida > Caryophyllales > Amaranthaceae > Amaranthus > Amaranthus palmeri. The sequence continues at coordinate 133,773 of JAAKBH010000386.1, forward strand.
TTTTATTATAGTTCGTTTTAGCTTTGAAGAATGTAGCAAGTGATGTCATGAGTCGATAACTCTAAGATTGTCTTATCGTTATATGTGGTTATATTGAATTATAAGGCTTAGTTGCGATTAGTTATTTTGGGTAATGCGAACCGATATACCCAAAATTAGTTGATGAAAAGGAACGATTCACACATACTTGTACTGTTAAATCGGCGAAAAGGCTTATGTTGTGTTGAATTAGTGATTTTGACTTGTATTGAATAAGTTGCGTGCGTGCTAGAGTATTCGGAAACTCACGTTGAATGGGTGATAGCGGTTACTTTGGTATTTAGCTGGTATAACATTGTAGTTAAGGGGACTTATAAGTTCTATTCCTAACTATATAGGTGCCCCATTTCATAGCAGGAAGGTAGAACCTTAGTTGGGTGACTTTAGTGATTTTTGTTGGTTGTGCAATAACCCTTACAGGTACGTATACGCAGTAACTACTTATATGCAATTTTCCTTTAAGAAATTATTGTTCTTGTTTATTGTGATATATGCATTGTATCGAAACTATGAAATATTAGCGAGTAAGCCTTGTATGAAGAGTTATTGATTATGAAATCCTTGCGCTTAGAATAGTTTAGTGAATGAGAGTATTAGTAGAAGGTGGGGATCATCCCCCTCTTTGATTTAAGAATTGGGTTATGTCTTACTTGGAGTTAGAATGACTCCTTTATAGGTGAATTTCATATTTTTATTTGAGTTGCTAAGTGGGTTTCGGCGTACTATTATCCCAGGGCATTCCTTAATAGTCAAAAGTGGGGGTTATTCCCCTTTGATAAAGTACTAAATTATTATTAGTTGGCGTGACTCAACCGGATTATATCCGGTTGCTTTAGTAGTCCCCTAGGTGAGGTTCGACGGGACCACCGTAAGGGGGGTATGAGCATACTTTGTCAATTGGGCGCCGGGTGGCCAATAACGCCCCTTGACCGAGGTGTCACCAGGCGGGCCTTGCAAACCCCAATATGCTTGCCTCTCCACTGGATTAGTACCCCAGTGTTAGTTTCCCAAAGGTAGGACCCGAGAGGGTCAGCTGGAGGGGGTATGAGCTCATACTTTACCATGGGCGCCGGGTGGCCGATAACGCCCATGGCCATGTCACTATGCCATGAAGTGAAGAAGAGATTTACTGATAGAAGGTTACTTATTGATAGAAATCTTATTCTTTCATAAGAAAGCTTACACATTAATAGGCGGTTACTCATTGATTATTCAAAGATAGAGTAGTTTATGCTAGTGAGAAGTGCGCCTAAGCTAACTTACCTCAAAGGAGTTACCAGTCCCAAAGATGGGCTATGAATACGCTTACTCTGAGATTAGATAGCCTGTTAATGCCTTGGTTGAGTTGACACTACGCGTGTTTTACAAGAGTTAATGTTTGAGAAGAGAAATGTGAAGACTTGCGTTCTATCCAAGAAGCATAGGTGGACGGTAAACGGTTACTATTTGTACTTGTGTCGTATGAAGTCATCTCATGTTGTTGTATAACATAGTGTTATCTACTGGTTGGTCTTATTATATTTGATGCTAGTTACTGACGTGTACGTGTTTGTGTTTATGTTTGTTTGTTTGATGACTTTCTATGATTGTCCTGCTATGACACATTGGCCTTGGTCTGATGTCGAGCAGCAGGAGGATCATGGACAGTCGTAGCAGGTATCGAAGCTTCTTTTTGCATTGCATTGCATTGGGGAAGAGTGATAAGGGCGAAGAACAACCTGTGTCATATCATTATTCTTTGACTTTGTAATTCTTAGTTATTTTTTGCAAACTTTGGTTGAATACGTTTGTTAGGAGGCCCTGTGTCCTCCTTTGTATAGTTGTACTTCCGCTGTGTAGTTGTAACGTCGTATGGTTTAAAGTGTTAAGTCAACTTAAAACGCAAGCGTTGACATCGGAACCACGATCCATGCTTGGCATGTTGGTGTGAGAAGCCGGCGATGAATCATTCCGCCGTGATATAGTTTTGATAGGCCATTGATGCCTTTGTTTTATTAGATTTTAAATGACTTTTCTTTCTACAAAAAGGCGTATAATTTTAGGTAGATGCTGCCGAAATTTCCAATCACCTTTTTTTTAAAAATAAATCTTTAATGTTTATTTTAAATTTATTTATTTTTTTTCCTTTTCTTTTTTATGTAACACCCGAATTTCCTTCCGTGCTTTACGATTTTGGTTTCGTTTAAGTGGTCGGAAATTCAGGGGTGTTACAGTCATACTCGCTGTTGGGCCCCAATAAATCATACACCCATTGACACAACAATCAATCTTCTCTGTCAGCAATCCAAGAGCCGAAATTTGTTTCTTCGTATCATAAAAACTTGTTGTCATCCGATTATCTTTCGGCAACAATTCAATAATGAATTGACATAATTCATCATAAAGTCTCTCTGAAATACGAAAGTCTGTCTTCAAGCTAGACATACTTCATATGACCGACATCTGAATACGCGTTTCACAGCCAGGGTACAGAGGTAAGTTGGCGACTCTTAACATTTCAAAGAACTGTCTTAATTGGGGGTTCGGATCTTCATCATTATGTACGGGCGAGTATGGTACATTAGCGACGACATCATCATTTTACATCATCACGATGCGGTAGAAAATGATGATGTGTATCTGGAAAATTAATCGTTGCTGCATCGTACACCATTTGTGCATACGGATTTTGAATCGTGTTCTGTTGTGGCTCAACCGGAACCCACTCACTACAAATTGGTGCACCGTCAGAACATTTGTGCAGGTACCAATCGTAGTAGTTTTCAACAAACCCCTTCTTTAACAGATGATCTCTTACGGCATGTGGACCCCACAATCTACGATTACCACACTTTTTACACGGACAACTAACTTCAGTTGGATTTTTTTTCTTTGAAAATTGTATAAATTCTTCGACCCCTTCTAAATATCTAATATTATATACTCCTTTAGAACTTCGTTGGTACATCCAACTTCTTTCAGCTCGTAAGTCCGTTGCTCTGCAAAACAACAAATACCACGTTTATAAGAAATTGTGTCTAATTAATAACCGGTCAAAATTAAATTAAAAAAAATCAACCGGCCAAAATTCAAAAATTTCAAAATACCAACCAAACCTGTGACTATCGTTACCGTCGGCAAGTGGTCGGTGCACAAAAGTGGTCTGCATCACTTATTACCGTCAGACTACTTTTGACTGATTTGACGTGTATTACCGACTACTTAGCGACCATTATTCCAGTCGCAAGTTGGTCGGTGAATTTATAAAAAAAAATGTCAATGAGCTTTTTTGGACCATTTTTGGGTAAAAATTATAAGTACTAAGTTGAAATAGTGATTTTTCTTAATTATTCCCTCGAATGTACTATAAAAAATTAAAAACGTTTAATATATATTTCTCAAATCTGATGAAATTGATCATTGTATTTCTTAATTATTCTTTTTCAGTAGTATACATAAGTAAAATAATTCGATGCTCAATTTCATCAAATTTAGGAACATATTTTAAACGTTTTTAACACATTTTTATAGTAAGCATACAAGAGAAAAAGTAAGAAAAACAACTATTTCGGTTAAGTACAGATAATTATTACTACAAAGGCACCGAAAAAAGCTCATTAAATTTATTTTTTTTTACAATTGAAACCGTTAAATCTATATTACTCACCTTGTCCCTCCCTTCACACATTCGTACTTTATTGAAGAAACTCAAGTACGAATGTGATGAAGGAAAGGACAAAGTGAGAAACATAGCAACGAGATACTTGTTTAAAGTAACCAAAACATAGCTAATATCATACCTAAATTATTTGGATAGAATAAAATAGAGAGAGAATAGCATGAAAGTATAGATGTAAATTGTAATAAGAACAAACGTTGAGGGGGTATATCTAGGAAAACCTGTAAAACTTGCGACTATATTCCTACCAACATGCGACTGCCAAAAAGTTGGTACACTGTCGATCATAAAAAATTGTGCCAGTTGTTGGATTTTAAGACCGCTTAGGTAGTCAGAATCCAGTCGGTGGATTTATTAAAAAAAAATTTAATGAGCTTTTTTTTCGGCTATTTTGGGGTTACAATTATAAGTATTAAGTTGAAACTGTGTTTTTCCATAAATATTTCCTCGTATGTACTACAAAAATTAAAAACGTTAAATATATGTTTCTCAAAAATGAGAAAATTCAGCATCGTAAATTTTACTTTTTATGGGTCTACTAAGAATAATCACATCTTTCTATGAAGTCAGCTATATGGTCGTGTGGACTCTCACTTGGGTGACCACCGAATTGGTTCCTCTCAATCATTTGAATGAGATGGGGTTTAAGTTCGAAATTCTCGGTCCCAAAGTCCGGTTTAACTATGCAAGGTATGGAAGTTTTGGTGAGCGTGGGCGCACCCATTTGGCCAAAGGATCTATTAGCATTGTGGGCCATGTTGTCTTGTTGCTGCCTAAGTCTCCTAAGTCGGTCTGCGTTAAGTCTACGGGCGGTAGCCTCAATCTCGGGGTCGAATCGTTCGAGAGATCGAGCTCGCCTGGGCATTCAGAGACAAAGGGGCCAAAGGGTTGGGGACAACAAGCAACAGTCTAAGCAAATCAACAAACAAAACAAAAAAGGAATTATAGTCGCCTCCCCGGCAACGGCGCCAAAAACTTGATGAGCAAATTTTAATTAACCGCAAGCGCACGGTGTACGCGTAGTGCGGGTCGAACACAAGGAGGCTTAAAAATTCCAAATTGTATGCTTATGACTAGCTAAGACAAGGTTCAAACAAAAATGTAAGATGGTGTTCTAATCCTAAGATGCAATTAACTAAGACAATAATAAAAATGAGGAATAACAATGATATAAAAGACACTAGGGCGTCGGGTATTACCCAATTCTAACATGAAATTCAATCACTTTCATGATTGTATGAAATTGAGCCATGAATATGAGAGAACGTGATCTAATTAGTCTCAAGCTTCCGCTCTATTGACTAATATCGATTTAAGACCAACTAGCATTAATCCTCAAACTTCCGTTCTATTGGCTAATACTAGAAGGAATTTAACTCAAATATATCTCAATCCTAAGTTAAACCAATTCTCAAACTTCCGTTTTATTGAAAAGGCTAACAAAGATGTTTAAATCAAGACTCATTAAGCATAGGTTCAATCATCGACTCAAATCGCGCACAATCAATCAATAAAATATCAATCCATGCTTCGAATTAGGGATTTCACCCTAACCCTAGATAAAGAACTACTCACTACTCATGATCATACAAAACATATAACAAACAATAGATAATGATGTAAAAAGAAATAACGAAACAACAAAACTTACGGAATGAGAAAATAACATAAACTGAAGTGCAGAAATCTAATGCTACAATGGTTCTTCAAAGGTTAATTGAAAGAAAACTAAAAACTACTAAAGAAAAGTTACAGGAAAACGAAACTAAAACTAAAATCTGATTTTATTACAGAAATATAAACGCCACTATTTATAGTGGTTCCAAAAATTGGAAGAAAACCGTCAAAATAATGCCCGGATTGAAAATGGCGACGAGCGGCGCTCAACAGGGAGACGATCGTCCTCAGTTGCTGGAGAAATCATTGCTGCTGCTTCGATTAGGCGACGAGCGTCGCTTATAGGGCGACGACTCGTCGCTCAGCCACGGCATGATGCTTCATAATTTGCACGAAATGGCGACGAGCGTCGCCTGTGGAGCGACGACTCGTCGCTTCGCTACGGTATGCCTCTGAAGACTGCTGAATTGTGCGACGAGCGTGGCACATGAAAGCCACTCGTTGCTTGGCTCTTAGTTGCATTTCTCTCCACTTTCCTTGCTTTCTCTTCATCGGGACTAGCTTGTAGCCCGGTCTCTTCACGTGACAAGGGGTCTTAGGCTATTTCTCCAAGCCTTCACCCTCTTGTAACTCCGAAATCTACCTAAAAACTCCGATTTTGCCTCAAAAAAATCACATAAAACATGGAATCGACCTCATGAGACAAAATGTACACAAAACACTAAAAGTATACCTAAAAACCCACTAAAACTACATATAAGGAGTGTAAAATGAACACAGATAAGTGCAAATAATTGCACTTATTATAGTACAATAGGCCGTAATTGCCACTACCGAGGAAACCAACGCCCTGCAAATCGAAAATTGTTCTTTTTCAGTAGCAAATATAAGTAAAATAATACGATGCTGAATTTTCTCAGATTTGAGGAACATATTTTAATCGTTTCTAACACATTTTTATAGTAAACATACAAGACAATAAGTAAGAAAAACATATATTTCGATTAAGTACTCATAATTATTACAACAAAATGGCACGAAAAAAAAAGTTCATTAAAATTTATTTTACAATAAATACAACTATTAAATTTATGTTAATCAATTCATCCCATCCTTCTCCCGACTCGTACTCGATTGAAATTAACCAAGTACGAGTTCGGGGAAGAGTGGGACAAAGTGAAAAACAAATTTGGGGCGAGTCTCATTTGCTTAAGAACATTAAAAATTTCGTTTTATTTTTAAAGAGGAATCAAATTTGGGGATCATCAACGGGGCAAGTTAGAAACATTTACAGATGATCTGTTACCTTTAAATTTTGATATCAAATTTTGATATCTTTCCCGGATGACCCCCAAAGTTGAAACCTCTCAAAAATAAATAAAAGTTCGAACGTTTATAAACAAATGTGGCAAAGTTCGTACGTTTAATATCAAATTTTTCCATTTTTTATTACGATTGAACCGTTAAATTTATGTTTCGCAGTTTGTCCCGTTCTTTCCACACTCACACTTGAGTGAAGAAACTCGAGTGTGTGTGCGAGGAAGAACGGGGCAAGTGAGAAAGATGCCAAAGTTGAAACCTCTCAAAAATAAATAAAAGTTCCAACGTTTATAAGCAAATGTGGCAAAGTTCCTACGTTTAATATCAAATTTTGCCATTTTTTTATTACAATTGAACCGTTAAATTTATGTTTCGCAATTTGTCCCGTTCATCCTACCCTCTATACTTGAGTGAAGAAACTCGGGCATGAAGAGTGAGGATAAACGGGGCAAGTGAAAAACATGCCAAAGACCTTTAGACCACTTTTTACAATAAATGGAACCGTTAATTTTATGTTTTTCAACTTGTCCCTCTCCACCTCCATCCCCTACTTGATCAACACTCAAGCAGGAGATGGAAGAAGAGATGGACAAAAGAGAAATAGATCGAGTTTTAGAGAGAAAGTAAAGAGTATATAGAGAGAGGTGCAGGAATGAAAGTGACGTTGAGAGTGGGTATTTATAGACAAAATCAGGAACTTTCCGACTAATTAACGACCAAAACCTGGTCGGAATCCAGTCGGCACACAATGAGTTTTATTACACGTTTTTGCGGTTTTTTTTATATCTTTTGCGACTAACTACCGACAAATTAGGTAATCGGAGAACTTGCGACTAACAACTTGGTCGCAATTCCGTCGGAATCTTGCTACCATATCCTTTCAGTAGGATTTTGTCAGTATTTCCGACTACACGCTGGTAGTCGGTAAAATAGTCGGTAATTTCCGACTAAAGGTGGTAGTCGGTAATTTTAGTCGCAACTTTGCAAAATTTTTGTAGTGACATAGTTTATAGTAACATTTATGAGAAATATCACTAAATCCTATGTAGAAAGTATTTTAGTGACACTTTATTTGACCTTTAGTGTCATATGGAGAAAGTAATATATAATCACTTTTTTTATCATCTAAATTGAGAATTTTTCTAGTTAGTAGGGTGCAAACACATAAAGATAGGATAAATACATCATCAGCTAATATAGGAATAAGACATCAAACACTATAGTATAGACGCCTCTCAAAAGAGTCCAGCCGACATTCTCAATATAATAATTAAAAAAATCTAAAACTGACGCGAACGGTTGAGCCTATATCGAATTGGTGTTATAATCTATTAAGTTGGTGTTATAACCTATTAAAATTGGTACTATAACCTATTAAAGTTGGTATTTGGAGTTGGTTTTATAACCAATTAAAGTTGATATTATACCTATTTGGAGATACCAACTTTAATAGGTTATACTACCAACTCTAACATGTTTCAATACCAACTCCAATACGTTATAACACCAATTCCAAATAGGATTACACAACACGCATTTTTTTTAAAAGTTTTTTTCTAAGTAATAATGGGTCGGCGCATTTGAGACGCATCTCTTATAAAGACAATCTCATGTAAGAATTTGTGAAGACACATTGACATATTCACACAAGCATTAACTAGTATTACGAACCTTAAATATCAACTAATCTAATTAACAAAATTTTATATAATTAAGGGATATCTCAGATTTTTATGAATCATAGTGTTTCTCCCTTTATTTTATTTGATTCTTTATCTGACACATAAATTATTATTTGTTTATGTTTCCATATTGATTATTGATTTTTTGATGTGAATTAGTGAATTAGAGAATGTAAAAATATTTGAAATTAAAATAATGTTTAAGATAATGAAAATATTAATATTAATAACTGAAATAATGTACTTATGTGGAAAACATGTAAAAGTCACACCAACATAAATTTTGGTTATATGTGATAGGGAATAAATCCAATAGGTAAAAAAGGATTTTACTCAAAATATCTAAGGACAATCTTGAATATTACTACCAAAATTATATATGATAACAAAATAGATAGTCTTTGAGGAAACATGAATTGAAACACCACTAAATGATAAATATAGTAGGAATATTAAAAAGGATGGGAATCAAATAGTATATTATGCTAAGCTACTACTATCAATTAAGTAAACTTATTCTAGTCAACAACTAACTCAAATTATATTGGAAAAATTCACATTAATAATCCAACTTTTTACTTTTTACTATGGATTATTAATGTCAGTTTTTCCAATTATAAAACCAAAATGTGGTCATAAGACAATATATTAAAACTAATCATCTAAATTAAAAAAAACAGGGAAAATAAATTCTAAGGCAACATCAGAATTATTTTTGACTTTTTAACTGTTTAAATAGAAGATCAAAAATATTTTACATGCAGATTTATAATCAATTGTAATTTTTAAATTTCAATCATAACAATAATATTAAATCACAAGTTACAACCGTGAAAATGAATAGTATTTGAATTCCTCCAAATATATACATATTATAAGATAGTATGCATTTTTTTTGTTACAATATGTAAAAGGACCTTTTCGGTATCCTGCATAAGGCAGGGTCCGAATAGAAGTTTTTTTTCTTGAAAGATGCAGATAAATCATACCCATACCCCCAAGGAGGGAGTACAGAGAGATGCGCACAGTCAAAAAACCCTCAATTGATACCTACGCCTAGTAGGCTACTCCATATGCAGATGCTATATCCATTAGTCATTAACTTAAATAAAGACGATCAGAAAGTCGTTGCCCGTCGCCAAGCCGTGGCCAAAACGTAAAACATCCGCTAAAGGACGCTATGTGCCTTCCCACTGACACGGCTATTTGCGCGTATGTTTTAGTGACACCTTTTGGGCATTTTTTACATGTCATAAAATAACATGCTTCTCAATTTTAGTGGTATCAACGCAGTCGTTACGCTAAAAGCTTAACTTTTTGCAACAAGATGACGACCTCCTTTGTCATTCCACCAATACTTGTTTGCTTTCCCTTTTATAAAGTAGTGATTCAATTATACTCCAATTGATAATGACAATTCCAGCTTGGATAATACGCCTGGATATTAGTGATATACTAGTAGGACTGAATTATGTTGTGTTATCTTTGCTAATAAGTTATGATAATTACTTCGTTGAACAAGTTTATGAATAACTTGGCTAGGATTAAGATACAATCATAATTTCAGGGTTTATAGATTATAAACCAGTTTTTATTAATCATGTATGGGAGTAAGTTTCACAATTACCTTCCATATCTTTTTAATGTTAGTTTGTTTTTATTCTAAATAAAAATTCATGACATATTTTCAAAAATAAAACTTATAATAAATACTTTACAATACTATATTATCATAATAAAATTAATTCGTGCATTTTTCTAAGTTTAGCCACATCATTTAATATAACGAATAATTTTAATTTGTTTGTCCATATCGTAATATTTGCTCTTCTAGTAAAATATTTTTTATCTAAATATCCTTAATTGGTTTACAATATCGCAAAGTTGTGCTTAATCAATTCTTTAAAAATCACAATTTTTTTATAGATTATGGATGACAATCCTTGTACGTTATTGTCGGCACTAACTGCCCGTTTGGATAGTGGTACTAAATGGTGGTAATGGGAATGATTTATAGTCTAAAAATTCATCAAAAGTTCCATATCATTCCCATGGTAATGAATCTTTGATCACAAAAAAACTTTTTTGTTTACAAATTTTAAAAAGAAAATGAAATGATTGAAGATGAACAAGCATGGTCTTCAAGGTAGCCAAGAGATTTTGCAACCAAAAGTACACTAGTTTTTTATTACCATTACCACCATTTATTACCACCTACCAAACGGGTCGTAAGGGTTAATTACATCACCAAACGCCCACTCTAAGATCAATTTCAGCAAGAGAATCAACCAAAGCAAGACAAAACCCTAATTCACTTCAATTACCAAGAATAACCAACAATGAGCATAAATGGCACAAACAATAACGGACAATAGCCAATAACAACACACAAGGATTTTTATATGGAATTACCTTCGGTGTGAAGGATAAAAATTGGGTAGGTCCAATCAAGAGAGTCCACCCAAGTCACTCTTATTATAATAAAATATGAGTACAAGCACCAATAGCAAACTAACAAAGTGCACTACCCACCATCAAGTATCAACAATAAGAGAAATACAATAAGAGAAGGAAAATTGAAAAAACTTCACCTAAAACAGTGCAGCCTCTGTTCAGTCAGAATTTTTGGCACAACTAACCACCAAATTCGATCACCATTGTTCATATTGAAGCCCCACGTGTCCCAACAACATACTAAAAAAAGAGCCACAATAGGCCACATCAGCCCTTCAATTAAAGCCATTTGATGAAGACTGTATGTGCAGGCTGAATTTTGGATTGAACTCACTTACTCTCTCCTTACTCTCTCCTTACTCTTTTATTGATTTGTCGCCCATAGTTATATTGCAACACCCCGATATTTTCCCGATATATTAAATAATTTACTGGTAATATTATTTTTTTTTATTTGGAAGAGTGGTTTTTTTTAATTGGGTTGGACCATGAGATGTAAATTCTTTAAGGAAATTAAAACCCTTTTAAGCCCAAACCTTTTTCTCTTATCAATTTTTAATTTAAAAAAAAATAAAATAAAAAATAAAGAAGGGAAATGGAGAGTCTTTGACTGGCACTATGGGAGGTATTATGGGGTTTTATAACTCCTATTTGGGTGATTAAAAGGTTATGCAATTATCTCAAATATTAATTCCAGGTATTTCCTTAAGCATTCTTACATAGAAATCCTCCATTTCAAAAATTGCAAGAAAACCTTACACAAACCATTCTTCCCTTCCACACACCTAAAATCATCAACCTTCATCAATTGGTATTTTGTTCTTTGGCAAATTGTGAGTAAAATTCTTAATCTAATTTTATTTTTAAGTTTTAAATTAAATTTCTATGATGATTATGTGTGTTATTTTGTAATTTATGACTAATTCATGATTTAAAATATGTATGAGATTGTAATATATTTTTCTATTTAAATAAATGTGTGGTATGTAAATTTTAATGTGTTGATGAATGGTTTGTTTAGGAAAATTCTATTTGTAAGAAATAAATTATTTTGAAATTATGAAAATGATTTTTAATATGTGGGCATGAGTTTATGATTTTGATGGTATGAATTTAATAGGAAATGTGAACATTGGAATTTGTATGTATTTTAAATGAAAATTGACAAAATCCCGTAGGTTTAAAATGGTGAAAAAAGGGTATTTTTGGAGCATTTTTAGATTTGAAATTAGGTTTAAAATACTTATACTATGTTATAAATCATGAAAGTTAGTACTCGGAGGTTTTGATGCCTTCTGGACGTAACGATGAAGTCGGATTTTCAGTTTGACAGTTTTAAAAAGGGTTTCTTGACAGAATATGTATGCTATTTTTTTTTTGGATGTTTAACATGTCATAGTAATGTGATGAATGTTCATGATGTGTGTAGTGTTCTAAGTGTGGTGGTAGTTGTATGTATGTGTTATGGTTTGATTTGAGGAAAGTGTGAATGTGTGCTTATTTCCCGAATACGATTGAACCTTGTAGGAAGTCGATTCGTGACGGGAAATTGTTTAAGACGTTTGAGAATTGGTTGTCTTGTTTAAGGTACGTACACGCAGCGACGTTTCGTATTATGTGATACATACTATATATATTTATGGTAATAAAGGTAAAGTACGAACGAAGAATATGAATAATATTATGTTTTCCGAATAAGTAGTTTCAACATACTACTTTTGATAAGCAGAGGTTGTATGACCTCACTAACTTTAAAGTGAACGTAATATGACGTTAATTGGTGGAAAGAATTACTCGCGGCACATGGGGGCATTATGAGCCACTGCGGGGGTATGCATACTTAACCATAGACTCCGAGTAGGACATGTGTCTATGGTAGAGGCTTGCTTAGGGGTTAGGTCCCCCTAATATATTGTCTCACCTATGGAGGTTGAAGTTGAACCGGCAGTATGGCTGGAAAAAGGATACAGCAGTATGGCTAACTAACAGATAATTGAAATTGATTTAAATTTATTATATTAAATGATATGCAACTTTTTGCTGATGTGTACTTTTGGTCTTAACGATCCTGCGATGATGTTGTTTCCTTTTTGCAAATGACTAGCAGGTAAGTTAAATTGCAGGTGTGGGGAGTGAGGATTATCCCGTGAGAAATAAACTGTTAGATTACAGAAGTCATGACATGAACTTTAATTTACGTATTATGGATATTTGGTTTTATGAGGCGTTCACGTTCTCAAGTTGTAATAAGTAGACGTGTCTTTAGAATCTTATTCGCTGCTAAGATTTCCTTTATGATAACTCTAATAGAACTCGATCCGCAAGTTTGTTTGGTTTCAAAAATACGTTTTAAACTATCTTCTAACATCCTGGTTTGACTCGGACCATATTTAGTTTCTTCAAAAAGTCGTTTTCTCTTTTAAAACGACGTTCCGAGTTTTGCCGGGATGTTACATATATTTTTTGGGCGACACAAGTATATGTGTAGCCCATAGTCAAATATAGCAGATATAAATTTATAATATTACCCATATTGGAGCTTGAGTTATTCCCCAAAGAGTAATTTGGGTACTTATTGTCATGAAGCCCATAATTATTAATTGCACACTGATAATAATAATAATAATAATAATAATAATAATAATAATAATAATAATAATAATAATAATAATAATAATAATAATAATAATAATAATAATAATAATAGTTTTGAACTTGCTTCTCCCTCTAGTTTCTCTCTCCTCTATTTTCTCTCTCGGACTCACTGGCACTTCATGTCTTTATTGCTCCTGCCATGGCGAGAGGGAGGGGACGCCGAGGAAACAACCGGCACAGAGGGGATGCCCCAGTTTCTGTCCCTCCCTCAAAGGATGCTTCGTCATCCTCCTCTGTTCATTCTTTGAAGATGGCGACGCCTAGGGTTTCCACAAACCCAGATTTGACTATACTCGAAAATGAGGTTTTAAGCCCTCGTTCTTCCCTCATTCAACTCCAATCTCAGAGTTTATACTCTAGTTGGGCTAAGAATTTGTTTGGGCCACAGAACACCAATGTCAAGCAACCTACAATAGCTAATGTTAATGTTCCATTGCCGAACAATAGCCACGACCACATTACTGCTCCTCTGTCTGCCTCAGGATGATTACTCCTCCTACCATTAAAATTGACCATGAGGATATAGCTGATGAACTTGCTTATTGGGAATCGGCCGTTATTTGTTATGTTTTGGGATTGAACCCTCCTTTTCATGTCATTGAGGGGTTCGTTCGACGTATTTGGAATTCTGAGGATATAGATAAGATTGGTCTTGCTAGGAAGGGTGTTTTTCTGGTGAGAATGAAATCTATGGAGGGTATGTTATCTGCTTGTGGTTCTAATGGAATGTTGTTTGATAAAATGCCTTTCAACGTTAAACCATGGACCAAAAATGCCTCGTTTGAGAATGAGACCTTGAACTCTATATGTATTTGGGTACGTTTTCCAGGGCTTGGGAAACATAACTAGGGTGAGAAATGTTTGAGGAAGATTGCAGGCATGCTAGGTGTAGTAGTGAAAATTGATAATGCCACTCTAAACATGGACCGTCTCTTATTTTCTCGTGTCTTGATTGAGATGAAGCTGAATGGGGGGTTTTCTGAGACCTTAGCTTTCACTAATGAGGATAATGAGCTGGTGACGTTTCATGTAACGTATGATTGGAAACCACTAGTGTGTGACAAGTGTAAACAGATAGGTCATGTGTGGGAACACTGTAAAATGGGTACTACTAGACAATGGGTCCCCAGGGTTGCAACTACTACTACTGACACTTCTATTGAGGCCCTAGTTGACACATCTATTACTGCTCCTACTAGAGGAGCTGCTAACCCTGCTCTTGGTAAGGTCATCTATACTTCTGATGTGCTAGTAATGCAAAATGACTCAGCTAAATCTGATGACCCTCCAAGTTGTGAGGATGGTTTCACTATGGTGCGTGGAAGGTCTCGACCTAGATATGAAGTAGGGGAGGGCAGTAGACTTGCTACTGCGGCTCTCTTAACTACTAGCAATGGTTTTGAGTCTTTAGCGGAACATGATACTCATCAAGCGCTGGGAGCTATATCCCATCCTTCCAATGAATAGTGTTCTATGTTGGAATGTGAGAGAGTTAAACATGGCTAAGGAACAGCTTGAAGTGGCTAGACTCATATCCCAGAATAATGTTAGCTTCTTTGCCCTACTCGAAACAAAGGTGAAGCAACAAGGTCTTGGTTAGCTTTACCAAAAAGTATTTCCTGGTTGGTGTTCATCAAATAACTTGCATCATCATAAAAATGGTAGAATCTTTATTTGCTGGAAACATGAGGAGATTTTTCACTTGGACTAACAAACGAGCAGGTTGTCATCGGGTTTTATCCAAGAATGACAGCAATGATCTCTGGGAGTCCTCCTACCCCACTGCTGTAGCATCCATCTTGCTAGAGGGAGACTTTGATCACTCTCCAATGGTCGTACACTTCTACCCCCCCCCCCCCCCCCCCCCCCCACTAGTAGACATAAACCTTTTAAGTTCTTCAACTTCTGGGCGGGGAGGGAAACGTTTATTGAGATTGTCAAAGATACATGGAACATGCATGTGCCGGGAAATGTTAGCTACCAACTCCAGGACAAGCTCAAGGCTCTTAAGTATAAACTGAAGCAAGCCTTTCAGCATACCCCTATAGAAGCCTCACTTGCTCATGCTGAACAGGCTCTTGCTCAGGGTCAGGAGGCCCTTCATCAAAACCCTACATGTTCTGATTTGGTGGATATTGAATGTGAAAAGTCTTACGCCTCAAACTGGTTAAAGATGATTACAGGTCCTTTCTTCAGCAAAAAGCCAAAGTTGATTGGTCGTATCATGGGGATGATAATATTGCGTTTTTCTTCTATAGCATCAAGCATCGAAGAATTACTAATAGAATCAAACTCATTTTTGTGGATGGAAAGATGTGAGTAACCCTTTACTAATTCAGGATGCTTTTTATCCTTTTACTCTAACCTTCTTTGTTCGCCTCTGGAAAATAGAAAGAGAGTTAAGATGCAGGTTATTCATGCTGGCCCTGTACTATCTCCTTCTTGTTGCCACATTCTCTACATGTGCATCTCGAAACTACTATGCTCTAGATTGAAGCTAGTGTTAAATGATGTGATCT
Organism: Amaranthus palmeri; assembly: GCA_019776075.1. Classification (NCBI taxonomy): domain Eukaryota; kingdom Viridiplantae; phylum Streptophyta; class Magnoliopsida; order Caryophyllales; family Amaranthaceae; genus Amaranthus; species Amaranthus palmeri. The sequence continues at coordinate 149,717 of JAAKBH010000386.1, forward strand.
GTCAGACCCAAGGGGGTTTTTGCTGGGAGGAATATCTCTCATAACATTCTTCTATGTAAGGATTTGGTGCGACATTATACAAGGAAAAACTGCTTGCCTAGCTGACTTATCAAAGGTGGACATGAGGAAAGCGTATGACTCTTTGGACTGGGATTTTCTACAGGATATGCTACTTGCTCTTAACTTCCCCACCCACTTTGTTAGAGCTGTTATGACTTGTATTACATCCACGCAGTATTCACTACTTGTAAATGGTAGCCCATCCGACATCTTCCACCCTTAGAGGGGGCTTCGGCAAGGCGATCATCTCTCCCCCTTATTGTTTATGATAGGGATGGAATACCTCTCGCGCCTTCTTATTCATCAGGGTGAGGTCGCCGATTTCAAATTCCACCCCCGATGTAAGAAGCTCAAACTCAATCATTTATGCTTCGCGGATGATTTGATGTTGTTTCGTAAAGGCGATTTGTGCTCCATGAAACATTTTTGCCAAAGTCTTGATGTGTTCTCTCAGTCATCTGGGCTTCAAGCTAATCTTAATAAATCTGTTGTGTACATTGCTGGGTTACCACAACATGTGAAGGAGACTTTTGCGTCTGATGTGGGCTTATCGCTTGGAAACCTTCCATTTAGATACCTGGGAATCCCTCTTACTACGAAGAAAATATCTATTGCTGACTGCGATACACTTGTCGATAAAATGACAGCTAGGATACGATTGTGGTACTCTAAGAATTTATCTTATGCAGGCCGACTTCAATTGGTCTCTTCCATTCTTATGAGCATATCTTCTTATTGGTGCCAGCTTTTCATCCTCCCTAAAGCTTTTATCAATAAGGTAAACTCCATTTGTAGATCGTTTCTTTGGTTTGCTGATCATAGTAACCCAAGTCCTGGTAACATCAACTGACTTTGTAAACCTAAAAAGGAAGGAGGGTCTTGGTCTCAGACATCTGGAAACCTGGAATATTTTTACGGTAAGGAAATTGGCATGGCATGTTAGCTCTCTTCAAAAGTCGCTCTGGGTCCACTGGGCTCATGGGGTTTACACCAAAGGGGCATCTTAGAGATTGTTTAATTCCCCAATTACTTCCAGTTGGTCTTTCAAAAAGCTATGTAAAGTGAAAGACAAACTACACTTTGGGTCCATCAACCTAGTTATCGCATTGGTAATGTTTATAAATTGTTGCCTGGGTCAGGGCGAGCTGTACGATGGGATGCTTTTGTTTGGAATAGGCTTTCTGTCCCTAAGGCGCGATTCATTACTTGGTTGGCTCTATCCGGAAAGCTCAAAACCAAGGATAGGCTAGTCCAGATGGGAGTCCTAACTGAGAATTTATGCCCTCTGTGTGGTGTGCATCCTAAATCTGTGGAGCACCTGTTTTTTGATTGTCGTTTTAGTATGCTTTGCCTTCTTAAGTTGCAATCTTGGCTTGGTTTTCAATTTCGCTCCTCCTCGTTACTTGTGATGGCTACTAAGCGTTGGCGAGTTGAGAAGATACGTAGGAAACTACTACTAGCTTATGCAGTCTTTGTTATCATGTGTGGAAGGTACAAAATGATTCTGTCTGGAAATTTTGTGTTAGTTATATGGATTTGATTATGTATAGGGTTAAGTCTGAGGTGAAATGGAGGATAATCTCCCTCCAACCTCAAGTTTGTCTCATTGTAGTTGGATCAAGGATACTCTAGATCGTATCTAGGGTGTTTCCCTCCCTTTGTTTCTTTGGGTCCTCCCCTCTCCCTCCTGCACATGAAGAGTGAGTCGGTTCAACCCTTCCTAGAAGGTGGGTTCCTTTCTCATACTAATGCACTTTTTGTGGGGGTTAGGGTTGGTCCTCGTTTGGTGTTTGTATGGTTTTGTTTTGGTTTACTGATAAGATCATTCTCCAAAATAATAATAATAATAATAATAATAATAATAATAATAATAATAATAATAATAATAATAATAATAATAATAATAATAATAATAATAATAATAATAATAATAGGTCTCTAGAGCCGGTTCCCCCTTTCTCTCTCTTGCGATTTCTCAAGCGCCACTTTGGGCGACTCTACTGTGCTTCCCGGAGCACCGCCATGGCTGGTAGAGGACGAGGAAGACCTCCAAAGAAGAAAGGAGACCACCGTGCTAAAGGTAAAAGTACAAAGCCTCGGTCTGCATCATCTTCTACAGATTACTCGAGTCAATCGAACTCGGATGTTGAAACCCTAATTTCAACCCCAAATCAATTTTTGATTCCAAAATCGAGCACGAAGGCCACTCTGTCTAATTGGATTAATGCAGCAAGCAAAGACAAGGAGACAAGGCCAACATCAATGGATTATCCGCCGCAGCTTACAGATAAACAAGCTCCTCTCACAAAATCGGGCAACCTTGTTAAAATTAGCAAAGAAGATGTTAAGAACAAAATTTTATTCTGGGAATCATCTGTGGTTTGTTATGTCCTTAGAGCTAACCCACCTCTTCAAGTAATTGATGGATTTGTTAAAAGAGTATGGGAAAACATAGAAATTGACAAGGTAGGGTTATTAGGTAAAGGTGTCTTTATAATACGCCTGAATTCCATCTCGGATAGGGATAAGGCTTGTGACATGAGTGGAATTCTGTTTAACAAAAAGCCGTTCGTGGTAAAGCCCTGGACCCCTAAGACCCCTGCCAACAAGACACACTTGACATCCATGCCTATTTGGGTGAAACTACCAGCTCTAAAGCTTGAGTATTGGAGTGAAGCTACACTGAGGAAGATTGTAAGCACACTATGCCCCCTCATTCGTGTGGATAACGCAACATCTAAACACGAAAGAATGCTATATGCTAGGGTTCTAGTTGAAATGAGTATAACTGGTGATTTCCCCGACGAGATCTACTTCATAAACGAACTAGATGAGTTGACGAGTCAAGATGTGGTGTATGATTGGAAACCAATCTTCTGCATCAAATGTAAAGAAATGGGCCACGTAGAGCACAAATGTAGCATGAATGAACCATCCAAGAAGGTCATTAAACCCACACCAAAACCATAAGAAAAGGGCAAGGTGTGTACTCCTCAAGGGGAGGATGCGCTGAGATCAGTTTTAAGTGAGGCTCCAACCCAACAGGCCCCCCAAAAAGTCTCTCAGCCTTTGGTGCTAAGTCAGGAACGCTCTCAAGGGACCCTTGCAACCCGCTCACATTCTCCACGCCAAACCACTGAAATTTTCTCAACCAATGCAGCCGGGGAAGTGGTTATAACCTCTGTAGAGGTGAATACCATCATTAGAAGGCGAGATGCACCCCCAAATGGGTAACCCCTGCTTCTAGGGCTGGTAGTAGGGCTACCCCCTGAACTGTAAGGCTTTTAAGGTCCCATTCCCCTTAAGCCTAATGGTAAGACTCTATGGAATGGCATTTGGGTGTTGTTGAATTGATTGCTGGTTTCTTGTGATATTGATAAATAGTTGTTAATACTAAATATAGGTATAGTTGGACACTGATTATATATGTGATGTTAATTTATGATCTCTGTTGAATGGTGGGTGTGGATTGTTACACCCTGCTATTTTGGTCTGTCTTGGCTTGGTTAGCTGTTTGATCACAGGGACCCTACAAAGGCGCCTACTATCTAAATGGCTAGCAGATATCACCCCAGGGTAGGTAGATAGTCTACCCCCTGGAATGAAAGGCTTCTTAGGTCTCCCACTCCCTTAAAGCCTCCAGTTAATGTCAGAGAGGGATTTCTAACTTCCTTATACATACTGTTGGGCGTCTACTGATTGCTACTGCAAAATGTAATGGTAAGGGTTTTGAGTATGGTCTAATACTATAGAGATTGTTACATTGCTGGTCTTGGAAGTCTGGTGCAGTCCTATGGACATTTTGAGACTTAACAGTGCTCTGATAACCTGCTGAGTATTTTCCTGTTCTGAAGCAATCTCATTGCTACTCTTTGTGGCTGGCGGAGATGATAGTTTTTAAAGTCTTGAACTACTGCTGGATTGCCGATTATTTGATGGCTTGATTTTTGAATTATTGCTGGTCTGCCGCTTATTTGCTGTTCTGTTGTTTGAAGTCTTGAACTTCGTTTTGGTGGCTGCCCTGTTAGGAATGTTGACCGGTTATTTGGCACTTTGAAGAACATGCTACTGCTGGATCGTGGCTGATATGGAAATGATCCATGAATCGTGATACTAAATAGTAAAAGATTAATCTTTGTTTTTTGCACAGTTATAGTTTGTAAAGAGTATCACTTGTAAATTCTTTTAGTGATCTAGCATCATTGTTTAGGCTAGGAGATACTCTCTCTTTTTGGAGGCGTCATTCCCGACCTCGCGGATGACAAGGGGCTTGTCCATTGGAGCTTCGTTTGGATAGACCTCTCAGTCAGTTGAACCTTTTGTAAGTCTCGGCTATTTTTCTGGCATTTTATAATATTTACTTTGCCAAAAAAAAAAAAAAAAACAACAACAACAACAACAACAAAAATAATAATAATAATAATAATAATAATAATAATAATAATAATAATAATAATAATAATAATAATAATAATAATAATAATATTGGTAAACAAAAGAGCAAGTATTTTGCTTGTATTTGTATATACACTTTTTTTTTTTGAAATGTGTATGTGTATGTACACTTAATTTGAGTTCTTTTCATAAAAGTTCGACTCATAAAAATATTACAAAAATTGTAATGGCTATGAACTTGCTCAAAATAATCATTATATATAAAAAAAAGATTATCAAACTACTTCTTTACTAAAGCCAAATGTTATCATATTCAGTATTACACCATTGATTGACCTGAAAATATTCAAAAAAGTAAATTAGCATATCATTAAAATCTAGTCTTATAACTAAAACAAATAATAAAACCCATATACCTTAAACGTAACTTTGGCGAGCAAAAAATTTATCCAGAAGCACCTTCACAAAGGCAAAGAATAAATCATACACACAATAAACTACACACACATATAAGTGATCTCCAATAGAAATAAAACTCAATGATATATTCATACCAAATTATGTTGAACCACGCATCATTTTTTCCATCTCGACCATGATATCTTGCCTTAATTTGTTCTCTCTGTCGATCATTTCTTGTTTTAATCGTTCAATTTCACTTCGTAGAGAAGCTTCTCGTTTAACTGATGCTTGTTGTATTTATTGGATTTCTTCCCTTACCTCAGCAACCCCATTCAATGGTCTTTTTGAGCATCTTGGCCTGAAACCAAAACCTCTTATATAACCATTACAGTTCTTGAAGACCTTTGGATATGCTTCTAGAGGTGTGAGATTATCGACACTATTTTGTTCAATTTCCTTACAATGAAGTTCTTTTTATGCTTGAAGATTGGCCTCTGCTTAAGGCTTAATCATGTTTTGGCATGCCTATTATTCAAATAAAACATTGTTTAATCACATTATTTTTAATTAGCAATTGAACTTAATCAAAGTATTTTCTATCACATCTAAAAAAAAAGTAGATTCTATCACAATACCTATGAGTTCTTTCATATAATCTCACATAAAGGGGTTCTTCATCAATGTGTGCTTGAGATCCTTACATCTTTCTTCACCAACTTGTTGCGAACCTTGAGGTGTAGAAAGAATTTCATTCATCTAAGTTACGAAGAAAAAACCGATTTTAGAACAAAAATTAAATAAAAAGTCGTTATTTGCTTCAATTTTAGTTGTCCTCACTTATCCGCACTCAGGAAAACGTCGCGGGAAGTCACCCATCCTAAAATTGCTCCCCTCCCCCCCCCCCCCCCCCCCAAGCACGCTTAACTATGGTGTTCTTAGTAAATGAGTTCCCTAGAGTTGCACTTTGTAGATATGAATAGTCTATCAATCCTTTTTAAAGCTTAATCTGGGGCATCACAACATCTCCTTTCCTGCTTCCACTGCTGCTATATACTCTACCTAAGTACTAAAAAATGCCACACACTTTTACAACTTTGATTTCCATGAAATGACTCCCCCTGAATATGTAAACAAGTAACCTAAGGAAGACTTTCTACTTGAAGAATCGGATTACCGCTCCCAAAGCATGAGCTCAAAATCTAGGTGCCCCATGAGTATCTAAAGATCCACTTCCCTACTTCCCAATGAACATTACCCAAATTGGATAAATATGGGCATACCAAACCAATGCAACAGCATTTGCAATATCTGGCCTAGTATACACCATAGCCCATAACATACATTAAAGAACCAACAATAAAAGAATAAGGAATGGAAGACATACTTGCTTTCTCCTTTTTTCTTGCAGGACAAGCTTTCTTGCTCAACTTGAAGTGTAATGCTAGTGGTGTAAGAAATGGCTTATCTTGCTTCATATTGAATCGTTCAAGCACCCGTTTAATGTAATTCTCTTGTGACAACCACAATGTCTTGGACTTCTTATCACGAGCAATTTTCATGCCTAAAACTTTCTTAGTAGGACTAAAATCCTTCATATCAAATGACTTGTGAAATTCTTCTTCGAAACTTTGAATCATGTCGGTATCTTGCTCAACTATCAGAATATCCTCAACATATAGATGAAGAATGACGAAGTTTCCATTAGAGAACTTTTTCAAGTACACAAAGGATTAATAGAAAAGTTCTCAAACTATTGCTTGTTATAAATAAATAAAATTTCCTATACCACTGCCTCGGTTCCTGCTTTAGCCTATAAAGACTCTTTTTTAACTTGTAAAACAAGTTTTTAATTCCTATAACCTCAAATTCCTCTAGCTGCTCCACATAGATCTCTTCTTGTAAATCACCATGTAAGAAAGTAGTTTTCACATCAAGCGGCTCCAATCAAGCTCAAGACTTGCAACAAATCCTTATATTATTATGAAAGAAGTCCATTTGACAACCGGTGATAAAATTTCATTAAAGTTAATACCCTAGACCTCACAAGTCTAGTTTATAGGTTTCACTCAAAACCCTTTACATATTCATAAACCTAAGGATAAAAATCAATAAGTTGCACAAAAAAAATTTACTAATCTGATTGGCAATTAAAAACGATGTAAGCTCCTTAGTTTAACTGATTTTCAATTTCCTTTTTTATATAAAAAAATCACGTAGCTTTTGTAAAATAATTAACCCACTTTAACCCTTGATCCTAAATAAAGGAGGAGTGGGTAAGTGTATAACTAAAAATGTGCTATAATTTTTATTACGAAAAGTGTAGTTTGAATTAATCAAATTAACCAGCAAAATCTACCCTTATTATGTGAGAAAAAATAGGAGTATTTACCTCCACTAAACAAGGTATATGGCTGTTATACTAGGATTAATTCAATTTTAAGTTATTTTGACAATTTACTACTATTTTAATATGCAATTCACTAAATTTACCCATACATTCAACTACATATTAAATATAAAAACTATTCTGTCTTTAGAATTTGCGAGTTGCAATCAAACTCCAGACTTGATTTGTGGGAACATTGCACTGTCTCTAAGATATCAGCTAGGAACAATAGACTATCTACTAGGAAAAATAGAACTACTGTTTACATTTCAACTTTCTGGTTACCACAGTTCATCACAATGTCCTTGACCAAGTCCTTTGGTACTATGATCAACAATCCTACTCCGGACCTTGTTGTACATGGATCCTACTCCGTCTCTTTAACTGTATGATCTCTTAAAATAAAACTTGTTCATATTATTAAACTTTAATCATCACTAAAACATAGAGGATAAAAATAAAAAAAATAAAATAAAAAAAACATAGAGGATCAATAGAAAAACATTTAATAATTAGTTTATATCTTTAAATCGATGAAGAAATTTATATTTTAAAAATAATGATGATGGATCGTTAAATTGTAAGAAAAAATAATGATAGATGGTACATTAAAAATTTTTAAAAATTAATAATAAATTTGTAGAATTGAATCGTTAAACCATAGGCTCGTAGAATTGTGTTATGATTTTACCACTACAAATTTCATTTTAATTAGAATCGTAAGATTCTACCAACTTACGATTCTACCTACGATTCGAATAACTCATTTATTTTTGGATCGTAAAATGCTAGAATCGTAGATCAAAATCGTTATTAATAACCATGGCAGTATATATAGATCATATTGTAATTACAAGGAATGATCAACATGAGATGTAAATTTAGACAAAACCTTCACAATTAAACATTTAGGAAAATTTCATTACTTCTATGGGATAGAAGTGAATTGTATTCCTGAATGTATAGTTCTTAGTCAGTCTAAGTTTGCAAAAGATTTGCTAAAAGAATATTGGATGAATATCTTTATGAGGGTTGTTACACCACTCCCTATGCATATAAAGCTATCCATACATTAAGGATGTTAGCTTGAACACCCTAAGAAATATAGATCCCTCATTGGGAAGATAAATTTCGTAATAAACACAAGGCATGATTTAGCTTTTATTGTCCAAAATCTAAGTCAATTCATGCAGTCTCCTAGTACATCTCACTGGAAAAGCCTTAACTCATACTTTAAATTATGTCTATGCTACACAAAGCCATAAGGAACAAATTAACTAAATCTACATGCCTATACTAAATATAAGTGGGCAGTCTGTCTTGGCACTAGGAGATTAATTTCATGATACATTTTTGATGTAAAATCAGTCCAAGAACATCCTAAAAACATAATCATATCTAAATCCTTTGAAGAGTCATAATTTGATTCTTACGGGTTACATGGTCCTTTTATTACAAGTCTTGCTTTGACTTGTGTCTCAAGGTCTTGAAAGACAGTTTAAAGTACAGTAGAATTTGTCCTTGTTAGTGTAAGTGATGAGCTACGATTTTATACAATAAAAGGGGATGTTTAAATAGAATTTTAACCTAAAAATATAAAGTCGAAGTCAGCGTTATTTAGTATTAAAAGGAGAGTATTCATGAGGGGAATAATTTCCTCATTTATTTGGGCAATAAATATGGTAACTTTTTATTTTCATCCTTTAAATTGCTGAATAGTGCCTTCAATATGGTTGAATTTTTTCGGCCTCTATTCTCTTCAAAAGTTGGTTGGTTCATATTCATCTTTAATGGTGGAATTCAAGAACATCAAGAGAATTGAAGCATTCTATGGCAACCAAGAGTTTTCTGATCTCAAGCATCACAAGGGACAAATTATTTTCCTTCAACGATTGGAATTTGAGGTGTTTCATTTTATGTTTTTAATAGTATGGATGTTTTGTTATCATTAATAAAGAATGATGTAATTCTTGTAGTAGAATAGGGGTAGAATTCTGGTTATGTTTAATGTAATCACTTGATTGCTTATAATTAAGTGATCACTTTTTCTAGAATTTTCTTATGGTTGTAAGCCTATTAAAGGGCATTATTTCGTTGACAATAAGATCCAATCTGAATTTCAATCAAAAGCTTTGTCTTATGCATTTGTTTTTATACTTGTGTTAAGTATTTTGAATGATTTTTCCAATTGTGAGCTTTTCTCATTATTGACGGAATTAGTGAGCTTGTGCGAGTTCCAAACATACTAATTTGTATGACTAATTCGAGTGAGTGTTCCTCAAATTAAGAATACATCCTAGCAAGATTAAGTGAGTGTTCCTTGCTTGCATATCCTTGAATCATAACAATGTAGTGAGTCTTCTTAAACTTGCATATTTGCCTCTCATCAGCAATTAGTTGATGTCTTAACCAAGATTCTGCCTTCTTCTCATTTTATAAAGCTCTTGTACAAACTAGGAATTTCAGTTCCTTCATCCCCTAGTTTGAGAGGGGATATTAAGTATAACAATAGAACCGCAACTCCTCTATATCAATAGTTAAAGATCACAAAGTTAATTTGTCCATGTGGATCAAGAGATTTCCCGCTTAGGAAAAATTTTTGGCATACAGGATGATTTTAAAAATATCTTAGCTTCATGTATACATAGAGGGTTATTTGTATAGTTTTTTATTTTATTATAAGTTAGTTACAAAGTTGTTGTAACAACTTTCTTAGTTTGGGTTTTTATATATAAGCTCCTTGTATCCTTCACTTTTCATTACATGAAATAACAATTCATTTTTATATGTACTCTTTTGTGCAATAATTAACACAAACCTAAAAGTGTTGAAACAGACTTGATGACCAAAAATTTACCCGACCTTGTAAGCAAACTTAATTTGACCAGTCAAAATGAACTTATAGTTATGTAAAAAGCAACACAAATACAAGTCCTGGCCTTGAACTAACCTCAAAACCTGACCCAAAATCGACTCGACGACCCAAATGAACACACCCAATCCTAATTATGTCTTATATAAAAAACATCTCTTTTGATGAATAAGTAAAATTTGCAGTTATGTCAAAACCATGGATTTGTTCTATGTCTATATGTTGAAGCAATAGCCAATTCCCATGATATTGAAGATGACTTTGAGCATCTTATAGCTCATGCAATGTCTTACACACTTGAGAATGGTGTAGGGTGTTCATGTGGCGAATGGAATGCTAAGCTTTGGATTACTTGATGAAGTGTTCAATGATAATGATTTGTAAAAGAATGACTTCATCAAAGCAAGAGAGCAATCAAAGAAGGATTTAGGGTGTGCCTTGAATAAGGGAAGACACGAGGAGGGTATTATTCGAAAAGGCAGTTGAACCACAAAGATAGTAGTTGGTTGGAAGCAGCCACTCGTTCGAGCACCCTTGTGGCTAGTCCGAGTGGTTCCACTAGGTTTTTTAATATGTTGTAGGCTATATAAGAGAGTCTCAAAACATCATTATAAAGCATTGAGAGAGGAAAATACACTAGAACGAACAAGGGTTTATCGCCAATAGAGTTCTTCATTGTATTAGTGTGTTTGAGAGAGAGATCACCCTTAAAGGCGAGGTCTTTTACCTTGAGAGAGTGTTCTCAAATGTTGTGACATTCCTTAAAATCGACATACGTTTCGTCTTGTTGTACCCTTGTTAGTTTCTTTTCTTTTAGACTTTATTTGTAAGTTCGAGGACGAACTTTCGTTTTAAGGAGAGGTAGATGTAATACCCCAAAAATATTGATACCAAAATATTCAAATTAGTGTGTAGAATAAAATTTTGATACCAAAATATTTACCAAAATATTTCAAATTATTGTTTAAGAATAAAATAATTTCAGAAATGCAAATCAGAATATTTTCCCCCAAATGTTTACTCTTGAAATTTTGAAATTTGAAATTTGAACAATCTTCTTCCCCAAATAAATCAGATTATTCCCCAAGTAATTTCCCCAATTAAACCAGGAATAATCATTTTCCCAGAAATCCTCCCAATCAATTACTCACCTTCCCCAATTAAACCCCCATTTTCACCTATAAATTAAGTCTAATTCTAAACCCTAAAGACACACAAAAACCATCTTTCTCTAAGTTCTGGTAAGAAAACCAAAAATCTCTAGTTCTTTCTTTAGTATTTTAAAACTCTAGAAATTTCGTTTTTAGTCTTAGTCCAGAAAGCTATGAAGGTTAAGAGTGGTGAAGAATGGTAAAGAAGGTCTGAGATACCTACCTCAAATGCTTGGTAGACGAAAATACTCTTTCTTCTTCTTCTTCTCTGTCTGCCTTCGAGATCTTGAAGCCATTTCCATGGCTTTTGAGGTTTCAAGCTTTCTCTCTCTAAGTTGTGAAATGTTTCTGGTTTTGATAAAGAGTAAACATTTAACTTTTTCTTTTTCTTTTATTTTTTTTTTCTTTCTTTTCTATTGTTGATTTTCCTTTGCCATTCCCTTACACGTGGGTTGTTGGCATGGAATTACTTTATTTTATTTTTTTTATTTCTTTTAATTCTTTTTTTTATTTATTCCTTTACCTTTTCTTTTGGCACGTAAGAATTGTTTTACTAAACTTTTCTTTTTGTTTTACTTTTAAATTTATTTGTTATATCTTTTAAAATCAACAATCTTTTTAGAAATAAAATTATACTTGTATTTTATTTTAGAGTATGACATTTGTCAAATTTCGATTTACTTATACCTTTAATCTTAAAAGAAAATTTTGATTTAGTTTAAAGTGGTATTACAAATAGTCTATCTAACCCTCCTTCCGACCTAAATATTGTAGACGGAGATTTCGGGAGATCAATAAACGCAACGAATTATTAGTTCACATCTTTCGACGCCTAATCTACTACTCGAGGTAATTTCGATGTCCACTATACTCCTATCCGTTACCCGATATAATTATAAATATATTTTATAAAGTATAATTTGGTTATTCTAATACGACTATACGTACGATTAAATACTAGTACGATTAATATGATTTTAATTTATACTCTTATAAAATATATTAATACGATCGATATTTTCATTGGCATTAATTATAAAACGATGTGAAATCTTGTATTCCTTGTGTTATATTTCTTAATTTATTTCTTTGATCTAATAAACGACTATGATTAATTTCGTTTGAAACTTAAAATAATGTTAAATCTTAAAGTGATATAAAGTGAAGTTAAATTGTGTTTGTTTTATAAAGGCTATGACGGTTAATTTTAATTAACAATAATATGTTATGAGGAAAATGTAACCCGTAGGGGTGTTGAACAGTATGTTTTGTTGGGTTAGTATAGCTACCCAGAAACTGTATTTTTACATTTATATATTCTGTTTGTCTTCCTTCTATTTGTTGTGATCCAAGTAGAAGGGGTGTGCACACTAGGGACTCTTGTGATTGGCCATTATTATTATTAAGGTGACGACCTTCGTTGAAGTAGGCGGATAACAGGGATTAGTCCCGGCCTACTAGCGTTCACATTTCTCCTCTAACTAAATTATTTATGATCTATAAATTTAAAAAGGATAAATTATTTAAAGATACTTATTTTCTTTTGAACTATTTATTTTTTTTTTTTACTTCCTCAAAGACGATTTATATTTTGAAATTATTTTGTTAAAGAATTATTTTATGGAATGGAGTCGAATTACTCAGTTTAACTGATTTTTGTTTATTTTTGTCTTCTTGTTTTCCTCTTAATTTTGCAGGTTATTCTTAAAGGGGAATTTTTGAGTGAGGATGCTTAGAATAAGATCGCATAGAATGTCATTTTGAATTTTTCCGCTATCTTTTAAAGTCTTTTCATTTATGAACTTTCTATTAAAATGTAACTTGAACTTGAGCATTTTATCTTCCGCTTTATTTTAAATAATTTTATTATGTTTTCCACTTCGTTTTTATGTCCGATAACACTCTCTAAGTTAAGTTTTGTTTTTATTAAACGAAAATATCTTTAAGTTGTACGGACTTAATTTAGAGGGTGTTACAAATGTTGAGTGAGTTTAGTCATTGATGGATGTTGATTAATTAACGATAAGAAACTGGTTTTGAGGAAGAGGTATCCATAGATGCCTTATTAATCTTTGTGTTTGCTCTTCCATTGTTTGTGCTCTGTTTTTGTGCGTCATTAACCATTTGTTCTTCACCAGATTCTATAAAACCCTTGCCATTCACTATATATGGGAAAATTTAACCAGGGCATTTCATTATATATGTACAAGTTAAGTGAAGCAGGTGAAGCTATAGAGAGTAAGGATCTAAATAATGCTACGAATTGCATTAAGAAGGCAAATTCCGCCTTCACCAAGGCCTAGATCTTTCACTCTTGGTTACCCGTGATCTAAATTCGAATCGGTGACAATGGACATGGATACTACACTTGGATGCTTCATTTTGGACCAAAAATATTGTATTTTCGAGCACATATTTGTGTTAGATATAAGTTTTAGAGTCGGGTATCAGAGCAGTATAAATATAGAAATTTTGCCAGGATTTGAGTCATCGTCATCATCATCATGAATTCACGATCATCATCATCGTACCCAGTATATTCCGCCTATAGAATACTATGGCCAGGGTCTTGGGAGGAAAGGGTGGCGACAACTCATACCCATGAAGACAATATAAGATTTAGATTCTGCAACTGCTCGAGAAAGAATCCCCCTGCTCGAGAAAGAATAATATAAGATTTAGAATCTGCAACTGCCGGAACCGAGTGCGACTACAGCAAACTACACAAGTTTGCATCTTATCAGACACAAGCATTTTGTTGAATCATTTTGAGTCATCTAATATTATTTTCTACCGATGATTTCTTGAATCATTTTGTTGTAGTCCAGAAAGATGTGGAATCATCTAAAATAGTCGTCGATAACATCAGCAAGTGCATTCAAGAAACGAACTACAATTACTGGATTACATGAAGTTCTAAAGGGGCTTTGAATCTAATTACTATAAGTTAATGTTTGACAACATAGAAATCATTTGAATATAGGGAATCAATTTTGGTATTCAAATTCAAAAATTGTAAATGACGCCTATATACTTAGAATTTTCAAATTTTGATATTTAGCTAATTTTTTACGTTGTTATTAGAATTTTATGGAATTGACCCAATTCCACATTTTCAAATTTAAGATTTGTCAAACATAATATCTAAGCCAATTTAATATTTGAAAATGAATTTCAAGTTGCCAAACATACCATAAAGGTATTTGATTTTTGAGTGAGTTAAATTCACTTCCTCTTCTCAGTGAAGGATCTTAAACTTCTTCTGTACATTTTAGGCATGTAGTCGTAAACTCGTAATAGTGAGAAATATAGGCCGATACAACCATGCAACAATCCACATAGCCCACAAGGATAACAGTCGAAACGATTGCAACTCATAGTAGATTGATTCAAATCATCCAAATATCAGTGGAAGGTAATAGAATACAGTTACAGTACATACAAGAGTTGCTTACATTACATAATACATAGAATGGTCAAAGTCATAACAGTACTAGTAAAGTAGTAAGTTGAGAACATAACATTACAGACAAATATGTATAGGAGCCAAAGTCCCCCTACTCATTGGCTAAGTCAAGACTCAGAGGCCTAATCTACAACTGTGTCTGTGTACAACAGTTATCTCCACTAAACTGCAAATCAGAATTCTAACATTAACAACATGACTACTACCCTCATCTGAATAGACCGGATATCTCGAAATGAGATGACTTAACAGCATGACAACAAATTAACTTAGTGGAAGTCCAGACTCAGCCTCAGCTGGCTGGCTTCCATTCTCCGTTACCTCGAAAACTTTCTTGCTTAGCTCACCATCCATGGTACCATCATTTCCCTTCAGCGGTTCTTCTGGTCCCACAGTAGTTGTTCCGTTATTTTTTGAATCGTTGACAGCATCAGTCTCGGGCTTCACTAGCTCTGGCAAGCCAGTCTGTTTATCTTCTCCAACTGTGTTCTCTTCACGAGCAGCGATATTTCTTGCATCTTCTGGTTCACCTTGCTCTTGTGGTCGCTTGTCCTCTCCTACCTTTGCATCTTCAATAGTCTCCACGTTATCACCGTTGCTTTCATTTAGAACATGATTCACCGTTTCCACACTTTTCTCACCCTCACCAGTAGGAGCTCCGGTCTCGTTTTGAGGCTCAATAACATCCTTAGTCTCGGAAATCACACTTGCATTCTCAGCTTCATTCTGTTTTGCTGCTTCCTTTTTTTCAGCATCAGCATCATGCTTTTCAGTCTTCCCAACTTCACCGGCTGTGTCTTCTTTCTCTATCTTTTCAGCATCTTCCATCTGAACCTCATCTGCCTTTGTTTCTTCGGCTGTGGCCTCAGCATCCTTGCTGTCCTTCTTTGAAGCCGATGATTTCCTGCTCCTTTTCTTCAGAGGTTCACTTTCAGGAGTTGGAGGAGCTGCTTTTGCTTTCTCGCTAATGCGAGATGATCTTCTCGGTGTCTCACCAGTGCCCCAATCAAAATCAGAAGCAGGTGGGCCACCGGGATGTGATTTCAGATACTGTTGTAGCTGCTTTTGGTTGTGGATCTCCTCTCCTGTTGGGGCAGTAAATACAATCTCGCTCTTTCTGGGAGTACCTCCTCTCTTAGGGAAGAACTGCAAAACTCATCAAAGATTAAGATTCAGCAAAAGTAATGAACAAGAAAATCACACTTTTCCGCCTCCAATACCTACTGCAAAAGATGCAGCTTCTCTTAACAAGACCAACGTGAAATTAAATGCAAACAATGAAAATTAACAGAAATCTGACGCTTAGTACATAAGGAGCATCCAGCACTGAATTAGCATAATCAATCAAATATGGCACAACAGATTAGAAACGACACCTTATAATTCGATATTCTCATTAATGCTGAACTGCCCAACGGAGAACCAGTCCAACATACTCACACCAAAATGAAGCATGAATCAACCCTACACCTCAATTTTGGCTAATTTCATACCGTCTCTCCAAATCCAAATTGTCACAGGCAATGGTGCCAACCCAACTCAAAAAAAAAAAAAAAAAACAATTCAGAATAAGATCACCAGTTTCCCAGTCTCTAGCAATGCATTATTTTGCTTGTTAGCAATCACCAAATATATCTGCCAATAGCCCAAGTTCCATCCATTTCAATTTTCATGTGCCGTAACAAGTGCTTAGACACACTTTACTTTATAGAATAATAAGTATCTCAAATAGTTATGTGTTTCCTCAATATGCATGAAAAGCCAAAGTTGGTAAAGAGTTCATTGACTAAAGCTGGAAAATCCTGAACATTTGGAGCTTGAAGAAAAAAGGAAAATGATACCATTGAGCAAATACAAGACTTGGCACAGAAAGTGAACGTTAGCCAAAGTATGTGGTAAAGAGTTCCGTAAGATACTAAGATGTCAACAAATTAGATAGACACAAAGAAAACCTGATTAAGTTTCCCATTAAATTATTCAATATCTAATTCCTTCATCCTCTTAACATACTAATTCCTTCCATATCCATAGCTCAATTTTGCCCCTTTCTCAGTTGCATGTAGAGATAATTATTCCTCAATGAAGTTAAGAGATTACTCCTGTTTTCCGGGCGAAGCAAATATATTTTGATACAGTTGTGGCACTTGTTGAGAAATTTAAAGATCAGTTATGATTTTGTTAGGGTAAACACGTTATGGATTTAAAGAAAATTTTACTAATAGAGTTTAATTGTCCACTTCGAAATTCAACCTGCTAACTTAATAGAACACAACATAAAAGGTTATCCTAGAAATAGACTAGGATATTTAATAAGTTCCCATAGTTAGGTATTGACGGATAGTAACAAAAGGGCTATACAATCAATTTTTTTACTTACGACTGCACATTCAAAATATCTTTTACTAAGCAGTAAGCTTCCCAAGAGAATAAAGCGTTTTGCTTAATTCTCAACATTCGAAGTTCAAGTACCCACATATCTGATTTTCCTCAATTATCCTAGAAAACAATCTATAAACCCCAAAATATCCGGTTGCCTTACTTCCATAGTTAGTAATGGAACAAAAAAGACAGCTACCCTTTGAATTACAATGATTCTCTATGGACTGAAACTATTGTGTGACAAGTGTTTCAAGCACAATAATCATGCCATATTATTCTAATCCCAAGCATTGCATTTAAGCCATTACAATTTCCAACCTCAGCAAAAAATATTTCCTTGAAATTTAGACGTTTACTTTGCGACACCATTACGCATGATAAGAAAGATAACGCATATTATCAAAACTTGAAACTTCATACACAAAAAACTTCCCAAAGCTAACTTAAATAAATTTTCCCAAAAGTCATAGCATTAGTCCTCAAGATGAATTTGCGGTAAGAAAGATAACGCATTTGGACAGTAAACTATTCCATCCACTGTTCATAAGCGAAAAATAAACGTAAAACGTCATGGAATCTAAGGGTTAAGTAAGATTGGCATAAAACAATTACTATGAGAACCCCAGAAACAGTAGGAAATCTAAGCAACAGAAGAGCATTTCTACAGTCAATACATATCGGCTCTTCAGATTACTGTAACCACCAGTAGGAAAACAATAAAAAAGCTTATCAAATTTAATCTGTATCATACCTATCAAAAGTTCAACTTCCACATATCCTCTGCAAAAAGTAGGGATCTTGATTCCAATGACAATAATTCACGGAGCTCTAAAATTTGGCTCTGCCCTGAGCTCAGCAAAATTCTCTCTATCAATAACATTAACATAACAACAGCATAGAATCAGCAGAACCAGGCCTTCTCTTATATTAGTATATTACAGACAAAAACATTAACAGCCTAGAAATAGAATTCTTCATAACAAGGACACACCATAAGAAAAAAAGGTCTCCATGACAAGGCACAGTTTACAGCATCAATTATCATAGCATATTCATCGCTTGTGATAAACGGACATCAACTAAATGGTAGCAAAATTCAACTCTCAAGGACAGATAATTAGCATTTACGTACTGCTAAGAAATTAAAGGCAACCAAATTCTGAAATACTTCCATCAAAAAGAAGACTATTACCAAAAGGCAATCAGAAAATGGGCCCATGATTTCCCAAAAGCAGGAATTTTCTATCACCAATTTAGAAGTAAGAATGGAAAATAAATTTGATTATGCTCATCATTATTTAACAAGCATCATCCAAGATTGTGTGAGCTCTAATCAGAAGTCTATAATTTTACACACTTCTCAGGGCCTCTGGTTCCAATTAATATAGTGCAGATTCCAATATTAGTTAGGCAAGTCAAGTAGCTGCTCTGAACTAAGTTTTTTAAAATGAAATTTGATTATGCTCATCATTATTCAATAATCATGCACCTTCACCAGCTTTGCACATATAGTTGGTAAGAATCTGACTTCAAAATACTTTTGTACTCGTATAACTTTGAAAAGCTAGAAAACTCCAACCTCAATTTATATTCACAATATTGAATTCATCATCTTCACAAAGTAGCAAAAAATGTGAATGGTCCCGAGAAATTCACTTTGTTTTCAGATTCGTTTAAATCCATAGACCATTGAAGACTGCAGAGTAAGCAACCACACAAACACATGCAAAAGTCACGCCAAGAATCATCTCTTTAGCATTCAATATCCAATAAAGGTCACCAGGTAATAACACCGCTTACTATAAAACAGAGTTCTTACAGCCCAAAGATGTCACTATAGCCTCTAAAAACTTTAGATAGCCTGACCAGATTTAGGAGTTGTACAACATTTTCTTTGATGCCATTGATATTTTCTCCGTAACTCCTGCATCATGCACCTCTCTAATTTGAACAGAATTACAAAGCTTATTATATAGAACGATTATTTTTCCTCTCCCTTCATTTAAAAATATCAAAACAATAACTATGCTGATTGAGATAAAATTCTTAAACTCTCCAAAAAACAAAAACTTTTGTTTCTCTAATAATTGAAAATTCCGTTGTTCTCACCTTGATTCCCAAAATAGTTACAGGTCAACCATACGACCAGTCGACCACTACTATAACCAAAATTCAAAACAAATTTTGTTGATTGTTGCTTATACCCACAACATAATCTTAATCAGGGCCAGGCTTGCAGCGCAATAAACGACCATTCATGCAGTAAACCTTGACAAGCCTTATTTAACTTTAGCAAGCATCGTTGTTTCCCAACTCTAATTTTCCTCTTAATAGCTCACAATGTTGAGTTATTTCTAATGTTATCAACTTTATTGGCCACATCTCACGCTACTATAACCGAGCAAATGGCTTTAGAGAACCAATTCACTTTTCAACTGATGCCTCATCCACAATTCCAACAAATTTTGAAGTCAGATTAACAAACCAACAGAATTTAAAACAAAT
The DNA here is from genome assembly GCA_019776075.1 of Amaranthus palmeri. Classification (NCBI taxonomy): domain Eukaryota; kingdom Viridiplantae; phylum Streptophyta; class Magnoliopsida; order Caryophyllales; family Amaranthaceae; genus Amaranthus; species Amaranthus palmeri. The sequence goes on from JAAKBH010000386.1 coordinate 169,333, forward strand.
TTAAAACGTACAGTAAAATAGCATTTAGAAAAGATAACAACTTGGGAATTGTACAAAAAATGGAAGAGGAAAAAGCCATAAAATTTTAATAATTACATAATAGTATGATTAACGCACAATTAAAAAATGTGTTCATAAAAAACTGTACAATAATGTTTTTATAAGAAAATAGTAAGTGCCTTCCCAAAAAACCCTAAAAGACAAAAACAAGTGAAATACCAAAACTGTGAAATATAGTTAGCTCCAACAAACGCTTTCTCCCATCACACATGTGAACTCAAAACACATCAATCAAACCAAATGAGTAAGAATTCCCCAAATGGAAATAACAAATAGATTTCCAAAATCAAAGGATAAACAAATGGAGCAAACTGTCGAGCACAAATGGCATAAACTTCAAAACCCTAATCAACAAAATTCCAACAATTCACTCAATGAATCCAAAATTAAACACAAACCCACAAAAATTCCTATAAAATCAACTTAATTCAACACATTAAAAAGTAAACTAATTAACAACAGAAAGTTTAATTTAAACTTAAAAATTGAAAAAAAAAAGGACCTGTTTTTTCCACCCAGAAGGAGCAGGAAGTTCCACTGAAACAACTTCTTCCTGGGAAACATTCATCTCAACTACACTTGCCATTTTTTAACTTTCCCCTGCAAATTTTAAAAATACACACAAATTAGTAATTCCCCACTAAAAATGAAAAGAAAAACAACAAGAGTATAGAAAATTTGAAAAAAAAAAAAGTAAAGATAATAATTAAAAAAGCGGTAAGAAAGAGAAAAAGAGAAATTTCAAGTCTGTACACTTGAAACTAATTTTCTCTCTTTTTTCATGTAAGAATTTCAGGTTTCTGGGTGTTTCTCTTACCTTCTTGGTGTTTTTTAGCTCTCAAAAATTAGGTGAAGAAGAAATGAAATGAGGAGAGCGAAATTGGATAAACAAAAAAAAAAAAGGTGAAGTTTGTTGAAATTTCGAGAAAAAAATAAAAAATTTGTCGCTTTTGTTTTTTTAATATAAGAATACACATGTTGAGCATTGTTGATAAGATGAGTATTATGATAAAAACAAATCTAAGATGAGCTTTAATGACAACAACTGTCAGAGGTTTAAGATCCAACGGTTGTAAGTTTGTTGCCTTTTGGGTTAGTTATGATCCTTGATCATCTTATCAACGGTGAGATATGGGTTGACAATCTTTTTGGGATATCTGGTCAAACTCTAACTAATAGTTCCTCTACAGTCTACAGTCATATCGGAAATGTCTTATCCTTCCTCAGGTTTGAAATAATCGTTACATTTTCGTTATCGACGATATTTATTGTTCAAGTTTATTTTATCTATTGCGGCTAGTGTGTAAGAAAAATTATAGTCAAGTAGGATTTTGTTTAAATCGTTTAATCGCATACTTTCATAATATTAATTTTTTAGAATTTTTAGATGTATATACTTCAATATATAAATGATCAAAATAAAGCATTGGACTGCGTAAAAAGTCAAATATAGCATTAGCAAGTATAATGGAATGGATGAAGTATGTAACTAGTGGCAATAAATATTATTGAAGTTTTTTTATGGAAAAATTACAAAAAACTACCTATTGTATAGCGCTACTTGCAAAAAACTACCTATTCTAATTTTTTTTGCAAAAAACTACCTTAATTGATACAAACGTTTTCAAAAGACTACCTGATGACGGAATCAATTAGTTGACCGTCAAAATTTTGTTTGACTTCTACGTGATTTGCACGTGACTCCCTTTTATTTCCCTAAAACGTTTAATTTCTTTATTTTTTTTCATTTCCCTCATTTCTCCTTCGATGATTGCGATCATTGTGCATAGTTGAAACCCATCAACACTCAATCACACTTAAAAGCTGCATTAATCCATACATCAAATCATCAGTTAACTTCTTTAATTGCTATTTATTGCTTTAATCTACCCAAAATTGTCTGATTTGTCTTATAAATTCTCTTATACTCATTTTTATATGCATGAGTTTATTTCACTAATCTACTCCCTAATCTCCATTCTCTGATGTTGTTTGCCCAGATGATATTATTGTTTGTGTTGATGGAAGCCATGCTAAGGTGAGAATCAGTAAAACGAGGGCAAAGAGAAAGATCAAGATGAGAGAGAAATGGGTAACGACGAGTTATGGTATGGAGAAAATCGGGTTCGGTGTTTTTGATTCAATTAAGTAAAAATTTTTGCACGTTTGTGAAAATAGTTTAATGAAAAATGGGTCTTGAAGCAAATTAAAGATCAAAAGAACAATTTATTTTTTCAACATGTTGAAAAAGTTTTCTGATTTAATGAATTTCGCCATTGGAGAAGAAATTGAAGGTGAAAATTAAAGCAATTATAGTTATTATTAAAAGTGGGCAATGATGAAGAAGAGTAATTGGGATTTGGGATGATTGAGGAATGAAGTGAAGAGAAAATGGCGGAAGTTAGGAAATGGAGAAAAGAATGATATCATCTGGGGCAGACAACATTTGAGGTAGTTGCAATTGGTAAGTACATTTGTACAAGAGGAAATCCGCAAGCACCTGCCGAGCTTTGATTTTATGGTGTGAGAAGAAGCCATGAATTGATTTGGGCTTGAAAGAGAATAGGTAAATTAGGGTTCATATGAATTAGGGGAAAGGGGAAAGGATTGTGCAAAATCGTGCTTTAAAACATATTAAATCAAAGAATTAAGTTAATCAGGTGCCCCACGTGTTGGTCAACTGACGGTCAACTAACTGATTCCGTCATCAGGTAGTCTTTTGAAAACGTTTATATCAATTAAGGTAGTTTTTTGCAAAAAAAATTAGAATAGGTAGTTTTTTGCAAGTAGCGCTATACAATAGGTAGTTTTTTGTAATTTTTCCTTTTTTTATTAAAATAGTAGAGAATTTGCTAAACACCTCCTCCGTTTTAATTCACTTGTAATATTTGTTTTTTTTCACGCAGTTCAATGTACTAATTTAATTCTTAATGTCTCTAATTATGTGTAAAAGAAAATTATAAAATTTTGATATTAAAATTTTTTACAATGAGACGAATTAAACAAGATCTAACTTGATAATATTCTTAACTATAGATTAAAAACTAATCACAAATTAAAAGTTATGCTAATGCCATTTTTACTAATGTTGTAACTAATATGGAACGAAGAAAATATTTAAGTGTAGACTAATTTTATGCAAGACTTATACTTTGATTTTAAACTCTTTATTTGAGTTAACGAGTTTACATTGGTTTGATGGCAATTGAAGTATTATTTTTAGTGGGCTTAGATCGAGTTCAAGCCTTATTTTTCATATAGGTGTCAATTGCAAGTTACTATTAACTGACTCAATATCACATTACGTTGTTTGTCGGTTTTCATTGATGTATGATCAAATGCTATTTACTTAACGAAATATTGCCACGATATTATTAATCAAGCTCGGTCTTGGGGGTAGGCCAGAGGGGTCACCACTCAGGGCCCAATCTTATGGAGCTGGAATATAGTGAGTAAATTGCCCCATAATAATAAGTGTTTAAAAGGGAAAGGAACCAGTAAACCAAAATAAAGTATACCAAATTAATTGATTGAAGAAGCTAAATAGACTAAAATATTTATGAAACAACACGCTTGCTATTTCCCAATGCAAATGGTTTTGGAAAGCCAAAGATTGAACAAAATTATTTTTCAGTTCAATTGCTCATCAATTCATTACAATTTTTTTACCTATATCGCTTATAGTTTTTTTTTTTTTTTTTTTTTTTTAATCCCTATGCTTGGCTAACGTGGGTGTAAGATGCAGGTTTTCGGATTTTTGCAGGTCCTATCCTTGAAGACTCCTCTAGAGCCGAAGGACTCTTATGACCGCCCTCTCCTTATGGGTATGAGACGCCGTCGACCTTCCTTCCCCAGACCCTGGCCATAGAGTATCTATGTGCGAGAACACTGGGTATGATGATGATGATGATGAACCAAGGTAGTACAATTTAAGTTATCCTATATTTGAGTATATTATTGGAAAATTTGATTCTAAATGTGTGAACTTCGCCTGATTTGCTTCTAAAGGTTCGAACTTTCGTTTATCTTATAAAGGTTCGAACTTTGGGGGTCATCTGCTTTTAAAGGTTCAACCGATTTTAGTAACCTGGAACAGCAGGTTACCATCTTCTTCCTCAACAACATACGTACAAATAACTAAACAAACGATAATGGAAAGATATGTGGTAGAGAATGAATAGGCCAAGAACAGAAACATACGGTGGTCGGGAAGGACAAGTCTAGTGATCTAAGACATAGATAAGGCGTCGCCAACTGGCCCTATCCTTGGTCAGGTCCTTAGAGATGTGGAGTTCGTGTAGTTCACTTTTAAACTGCTCCTCCCACGTCCTCCTTGGTCTTCCCCGGCTTCTCTTTCCCTCCACTATGATGCATTCGATCCTTCTTACTGAGGCGTCATGGGTCTTTCTCTGCATCTGTCCAAACCATCTCAACCTGTTCTCCCGCATCTTTGCAGAGAGAGGTGCGACCCCTAACTTCTCCCTGAACACCTACTTTCTTATCCTGTCCATCATAGTTTTACCACACATCCATCTAAACATACGCATCTCTATTACATCCATGCTCTATTCAAAAACCTTCTTTACAGGCCAACATTCTGTCCCGTACAGAAAAGTCGGCCTAATCGCAACACGATAAAACTTACCCTTTAGTATATTAGGGAAATTTTTATCACAAAGCACCCCGGTCGCTACTCTCCACTTAAGTCATCCCGCCTGTATACGATGAGATACATCTCCAATTCTCCATCAATCTCCCCATTACTTTAAATCACTGAACCCTACATGCAACAACTTCTCCACCTACGGTCACTTCTGGCTCCCCTATCGATTCAGTCCCACTGAAGTCGTATCGCAAGTATTCAGTCTTCGTTCGGCTTATGCGCAAACCCTTACCCTCTAAGAGTTCCCCTCCATTCTTCCAATTTTCTGTTAGCCTCTTCCTTAGTCTCTGCAGCCAAAACAATGTCATCGGCGAAAAGCATGCACCATGGTACGGTCTCCTAAATGGATTTTGAGATTTCATCCATAATGATTGTAAAAATGAAAGGGCTAAGTGCTGATCCCTGATGTAGGCCTAATCCAACAGTGAAAGACTCTGTAATACCCACCGGTGTTTGAATGTTAGTCGAAACTCTATCATACATGTCTTGTATAACCTCAAAGTACCTTTGTGAAATACCTCTCTTCTTGAGGCTATCCAAACGATGTTTTGCGGTATACTATCGTACGCTTTCTCCAGGTCAATGAACACCAGATGCAGATCCTCCTTTCGCTCCCTATACTTTTCCATCAGTCTCCTCAAAAGATGAATCGCCTCGATGGTTGATCTGCCTGGCATGGATCCAAACTGGTTCTCTCTAATCACCGTCTCACGTCTTAACAACAAATAGATACAGTAACAATGATCCTTAAAAGATTAAGCATCACTAAGCAGAGAGATTTGATCATATAATAGTTTTATCAAAGCCAAATTATATAGTATCACTTTCAAAGCCCTAATAAATTCACAACACCAACTGAACTAACTCAATAGTTTTCACAATTAATAATGCAAATATTATCAATTTTCAACACCAATTCATTTATCAATAAGTTGGTAACACCAAATGAAACCAAATCTCTTATAACAATTTAGATAAAAAAAAATAGTTCGAAGTTAGCAAAAAAAAATTTGTTCAAAAACTAAGAGTCCCAACTCCTACGTGTTTTGTTCATAAAACTGACATATTGTGGTCAATTGTCTCAATTTAATCATTAAAACACAAAAAACATAACAATTATGGTCCAGGGATATAGTTGATTAGGTGAGTTAAAACTCAATTTAGCATTTTTGCGGAGATGTATTAGAATCGTATAGAATCGATAGAATCGTACGATTCTAGTTACGATTTTAATGATTCTACTTGCGATTCTAATTGATTTCGATTCAAGTGACGATTTAAATGGTTATTGTGTATTTGAATCCTAAAATCTTACAATTCTACGATTTGAATCGCGCTTTTGACAACATTGATTGGAATGAATCAAACAAAATCTCACTTGAATATGTTAAAAATTGTAGACTAATAATAAAAAAAACAAATGAACAGTAATAAGTGAATAATATCCAAAAGTAAATGTCTTTTTTCAGTGGAATAGAGGGAGTACATCAGAAGTAACATTTACAAAATTTAAGTTAGCAGTGGCACAAAGGAGAGAAGAACCTACAAGTATGGGTTAATAAGGTGAACCAGACTATATATGTAGTTATTTTTAGCAAAACAGAAGGGCTGAATAGTAGAGTTATATACAAGACAGGGTAAAGGGTTGGAAAGGCTCAAGATTCCTTAAGAAGCAGCACTTAAAGGAGCAATGCCTTCTAAGTACGTTACTGGAATCGGACTGCTTGACATTATTGTATCTTCCTCGTCTTCCTCTTCATCGGCATCCCAAAGGAAGTGTGCGTATGATGCTTGAACGTAACTGCACAATCAAAATCACACATAAAATAAATTCAGAAATTGTACGACTCAAAACACCTGACTTAAGACCCAATTTGATTATCTGGGGGCTCACCAGTCATCAGGAGCTGCTTTGACAGCTTGCTCAAAGTAAGTCTCGGCTCTTGAAGAGTCTTTCTGAGTTTTCCAAATCAAATCAGCATAGAGAGATAACACGTTTCCATCACCGGGATTTGCAAGTATTGCTCTCCCACAATACTCTTCGGCTTTAACATAATCACCTCGAACCTGTTCGCATTACCAATAATATAAATCATTAACTCGACAACCTTATAATTTATTCATCTAATCATTTCAATGGAGATGTTGGGATGAGTTATTCCACATCGACAAATTGAAAATGGTGTGCACACTTTATAAGCTATTGGAAACCTTCTTCACATTGCCATATGGTTTTGGGATGACATATATCTCCTTGGCTTGTGAAGTGCGTGGATCTCACAAGAAGAAAATGCATAGCAAGTTTCATAGAGTTATACATTACTTATCAACTTAAGTTCTATATGCGGCTCTAATAGATGTTCAATTGATGCTTCATGGTCCATGGATCAAAACTTTTATTAAAAAGATTAATTTTTTAGACAAGAAGAAAATGCGTTTTACCCAATCATAGGAATCAAAAATCCATACTTTGATAAATTTGAGCTTTTATGCGGTACACAAGCTAAAACTAATTGGTGATATTTATAGTCCATTAAGGGCATATGTTAGCCAACTTATCTCTTCGATGTGGGTTACATCTTAGTTATTTTTTTCAACACTCCCCCTTACATATGAGCTTATTTTTTTAATTGGGCAAGAACGTCATTCTTTTGGAATCCCCACATATTGACAAATTTTTTACGTTGATCAAAATCCGTCGACTTTGACAAATTGTCATTAAACTTGTACATAATAAGATCCGCATAACAAAAGAATTGGCTGCACACTAAATGGACGAAATTTCATCATTAAACCAATTGATTATAGGAGTATTAGCCCATCTAAATTATAAATTAATCAACCTCTCGCTAATTTTTTCTATACATGGCTATTTTTTCTAACATGTTTTAGTTGATTGTTTAACTTTAACAATCAATTAAGCTAAACGAGACTTTCTTTATTCAATACACAAACTCTAGTTCTCATTTTTCATATTATAGTTGAAGAAACTTAAATCACATTTCCAATCAAATCTACTTGTAATTTTACTCAAATAACTCATTATTTAGTTTGAATATCTAGAACTTTGATCAAAACACACAAGTATATAAAAGAAGTATTTATGTAAAGATCAACTATTGCAGAATTTTTTAAAAAAAAAAAAAAGAAAAAATTACCTCTTTCAAGAATTTTGCATAATTACTCAAAAGAAGAGAATTTCCAGGATTAGCTTCAATCATTTTCTGATAATACAAATCAGTAGTAGTTTCAGCATCACTTCCATTATTCGAATCCCAACCACCAAACCCGAACCCGAATCCAAACCCATGTCCACCATCAAATCCACCACCAATACCATCGGATCCGGATCCTTCACAACCCAGCTCCTCTACATCACAATCCTCTTCTTCCTCAACAACTTTTTCTCTCAAACCCAACCCAATATTCGTCAACAACCTTGAATCTAAGCCATAATCCGACCCGAATGGATTTGACTTGGGTGATACGGCGCTAAGACGATGTAGGTCCGACTCAGAAGAAGCTCGCATGAGTTTAGTTTTAGAACAAAACGACGTCGTTAAAGAAAGAGTGGATTTGTTGGGTTCGGGTGAAGAATTTGTAGAAGTGGATGCTCCGGATGTAGTGTTATTCGGAGTCCATGAGTTCAACAATGGAGTTGATGAACTTCTTAGTAGCATTTTTTTTTGATTAATTTTTGATTTTCTTTTTCCTTATTGTTTACTGATCCAAGAAAACAAGACAGAGAAGGAATGCGTTTATAGGTAAGAGAAGAGCGTTTTGGAGCGTTGATTTTTTAAGAACACGGTACACCCAAGAATTAACGGTGCTGATTGGATTATGAATATGGGATTTTTACTCCTACAGTCCCACTATTTTGGAATGTAGGCAGATTTTTTATTGGAAAAAGCTGTATCTTTAGTGAGTGTAGCAATCATTAATTCATATCACAATAAATGTCTATTATTTTTATTTTTTTATTTTTTTTTTTTTGTTTTTTTTTAGAAAGGAAAGACTAAGATTCATATAGAAGTATATCGGAATGTAAAGCGTCCTCTAATCACGACAGATCATTAATATTAACCCACATCGAATTACAAAAACTACCCATTTTCCAACTAGCCAACCTATGGGCCACCCTATTACACCCACGGGAACAAAAAAAAGAAGAAAAAAAGAATCAAAAGCATTAGCCATAATTTTTTAAAAATTTTTAATGCAATAAAGAAATTCCTTTTTCTTAAATTTGGCCATTGTTTTTAGGCATATTTGTGGTGAACGTAGTTTTAACAAATGTCAATGGTAACAAATCATAAAAAAAAACTTTACAATGAAATATTATAATGTTGTACTTAAAGCTATCGTAATATTATTACTCAAAAAAATAAGTTCTTCCATTAATCGTGAAATTACTTATGTGATCTTGTTTTCTTTTTTTAAAACACCATTTTCATTCTTATTTCTCTTTTATCCATGCTCTTCATTCTCACTCCATTTGATAATACTCTTTACTTATGATACTTGAAAATTTTCAAACTTATTAGTATAATGTATACAGCCAGTCTTGGCCGAGACCGTCTCATTTTGAGACGAGGCGCAACCCATCTTTCTCTCTTTGATTCCATCTTATGGGCATTTTTCAATTCTAATCATAAAAGTATCAAGACCTTAAAGATATCAATTTCAATTTAATCATACCTGTATGAACTACATTAATCATGAAACTGAATACTATAAAATGAGAATTGAATAAATTAACAATGAAACTGAATACTATCACTAGTGGAAAAAAGTCTATTTGCTGCGAGACATAGGCTGCGGTTTCCAATATACGCAGCAAATAATGTGGAAAAAATAAGGCGAAAAAAAAATAACACAAAGGCTGCGGTTTTTGCCAAAAACCGCAGCCAATAATCAAAAAAAAAATTTAATTAGTTATAGGCTGCGGTCCAAGCCCAAACCGCAGCAATTAAAGAATTTTTTTTTAAAAATTTCCGCAGCAATTAAAGAAACCCTAGGGTAATATAAAACAAGTGCCTCCATATAAAAGCCCTTCCTTCTCTTCATTCTAAGAAAAACCCTTAACTTTCTTGTGTTCATTTCAAACCCTAAACCCAAGACTCCAAGAGGCGCCGTCTTTGTCTTCCATCTCTAATTTTAAATGGTCTTCTTCTTCCTCTAGCAAATAAATGGTCTTCTTCTTCCTCTAGCAAGTCTCCATTTTTTATGTTCTTGAATATTCATTCTTAAAAAATGCAAGTCTTGTTCTTGATGTAATTTCGTCTGATTTTCGTCCTTGATTCAAGATTGATTTTCGATTTTGTGATTCAAGATTAAATATTCATCATCAATGGCGCCTCTTTCATCGTTTTTTGGTAAGTTTTCTAGGTTAGTTCATCAACAATGGCGCCTCCTTCATCTCAAAACCGGCGCATCGTTTTTTTTTTTTTTAAGTTTTCTGGGTTAGTTCATCATCAATGGCGCCTCCTTCATCGTTTTTTTGTAAGTTTTATGGGTTAGTTCGAAGGAGCTTCAATGGCGTTTTTCGTTTTTTTTAAGTTTTTTTTGTAAATTCTTTCTTGTAAGGAGCATCAATGGCGTTTTTTTTAGATCTATTCGTAAGTTTTTTTTTAGATCTTGTAAGTTTTTTTTAGATCTTGTAAGTTTATTCGTAGATTCTTTTTGTAAGTTTTTTTTAAGTTTTTTTTGTATATCTTTGTAAATCATCAATGGGTTATTTTGTAAGTTTTTTTGTAAGTTTTCTTTGTAGATCTGGGTTATTTTGTAAGTTTTTTTGTAAGTTTTCTTTGTAGATCTGGGTTAATTTTAATGTTTGTTTTTTTGTTCGTTTTTTGTTCTTTTTAATGTATAAATCATTTTGTGTTCTTCTTCAATGTAGATTTGATAATTTTTATATTTGTTAGATCTTCAATGTAAAATAAAAAATAAATTTTTTTTTTTTTAAAAATGGACTTATATGCTGCGGTTTTAGGACCGAACCGCAGCCTTTAATCCTTGGAAATTTTGTTCTTAAAATGGACTTATATGCTGCGGTTTCAGGACCGCAGCTAATAAAAAAATCTTATCTGCTGCTATAATAAGTGCTGCGACCTAAAACCGCAGCCTATACTGGTCAAAAAACCGCAGCAAATGATGTTTTTTCCACTAGTGTATAAAAACTGAATACCTATATGAACTACATTAATCATGAAACTTAATGTAATCAATTGAAGAACAATCAAGCATAAATATATGAAAGCAAAAGCAACAATAACTAAATAACATGAATTGAATTCAATGTAAATAAAGATAGAAATTACTCTTTGATGAACAAAATAAATGTATGATTCAAAGTAATTCCTTCCAAAAGCTTCACTTCAATACACCAATAGTTGAAGAAATCCAAATGGCAAAGTGTTACAATAAGGAATGAAACTAAGATTGAAAATGAAATTGCAAGAGTTTGATTTGAAAGTGAGATTATACTAAATACTAACTCTCTATTGAAATAAAAGCTAAGCAAATGAAGAATACATAAAGATTACTCTAAGTGATGGTGATATCTGAGATTGCTAAATTGAGATGAAAGCTGAGATGAAAGCTGAGATCTCCACTCCTTCCTCTTCTCTATTTATAAGCTTCAAGGCATTTGGGGGTGGTGGTTTCATGATTGCTCCACATCCCTAAGGTGTAGGAGGGAGGTGCCACCCCTAAAGATAGGGTAGGGTGGCTAGCAAAGTCCTTTCAGCAGTAAAAATAAGGAAACAAATCTAATTGGACCAAAATGCTTCTTATAAGGATCGCGAAAAGCTGCTGCCGCCCATTTCGCTCGACCCGAGCAAGCTAGCTCGACCTGGTCGAGCGAGCATCAGGTACTTGGTCAGAAACATCAGAATGTGGACAGAAGGTGTGAATTTGGTCTGCTCGACTCGAGCCATCTCGCTCGACCGGTCGAGTGGGTACCCTGTGCCTCTATCTTGAGTTCTGCTAGTGTTTAGAAGCTACTGGAAGTTGGAGAAAAGTTTGCTCGACCCGAGCCATGTTGCTCGACCTGTCGAGCGGCCTTCAGAAGGGCTTTAATCAGCTTCTGATCTCAAGTGTGGGTCTAAGCTTGCTCGAGCCACCTTGGCTCGACCCAGATTTGGTCGAGTGGCTTCCAAATATATGGCCTATTTTGGCTCTCGTTTCGACTCATCTTCTTGACTTGACTTATCATGCCTTGCTTCCTTAAGTTTTGAATGAGTAGCGTATGCATCAAAAGTGCTTGAGTTTTACTTGAAATTCAACAAAACAACAAAACACCAAACCAAGCGTAAAATCTTATATAAAACAAGCATCGCTGCATCAAATTTCAACATAATTCAATTAAACAATGGGGATAAAGTATGAATAAAATGTAGCTAACAGAGTTAATAAGATAATTGAAAAGGACAGTAATGAAATTGAAGATGGGGCAGAAAATTCACAAGCTTCAACAGCATTGAATAGCAAGAATTATGCTTAAAATCTTGCGCAATGAAGAATTGAACAATTTAATAATGAAACAGAACAATTTAATGAAAAATTGATTACACTTTGTATGAACTACATTAATGTAATTCAATATACATATTCTAAACTTGAATGCAAAACTGAGCAAAGCAAGAGCAAATTGATATCTTCAAGGGCAAAATTGATACCTTTAAGGTCCAAATTAAAATTTTTCCAGAAAAATGAAAAAACAAAAAAAGAAATTTGAAGGGCATCCCGCGCGCGTACAACCCACGCGCCTATCATTGGGCCAGCCCATCTCCCGTCTCATAATGAGACGGTCTCGGCCAAGTTTTTGTGTAATGTGTATATGTAGAAACATGTAGAGATGATGAATGCAACAAGAGGGGGGGTGAATTGTGGTATTGTATACTTTTAAGTATTTTACCCCTGTTTTTGCGGAATATTAAGTAATCAAAAATACTTAAACGAAGAGCTAAACAGATAATGGAGACAAGGATTTTACGTGAAAAATTTCTAGGCCTAATAGAAAGAAAAACCACGACCACTAGGGATTTTAAGCTTCTCTTAATAAGTTTTAGGCAATTAATACATTTACATAAAACACTTCTTTTATCTTCTCAACTAGGCCACTTCTCTTCTCTTCTCTTTCTCATGGTTCCCCCTAGATTTCCCTTAAGTCTAGTTACAAACTCTCAAAAACCCTTACAAATAAATTTCTCTAGAACGGATAAAAACTAAGATATTGCATAAGAAAAATATTACTAATTAATTGGCAAAAAGAAATAATGAATATTTTTCTCACTTGAGTGATCTCTCTTGAATATTTTTTAGAGATATGATGTGTTCCTGCTGGAAAGAACAATCAACACCCTCTTCAAAAGATGAAAAGAATGTCTTTTACGATTCACAGTAGATGTAAATTACTGGGGAGGCACGAGATGCGTTCTAGCTTACTTCTCCAAGGTATCTACACAAAGTAACAAACGAGGGCCGGAGAGGGGACTTTCAAGGGTCCTCCTCCGATGGTAAAGTCAAAATGGAACTGAGAATATGGCTTAGAAGCTATTAAAGTGTAAGAGTTCTCTTGCTTAGTACAATTTTAGGTATTGGATGCAAAGAGTTACGTTATCGTTGGTAGAGCATGCCATTGTGTATTTATAGTAGTGGGTTTAGGAGAGAGATCCCTAAACCCTAAGGGCCGTTTTGGCTTTTACCTTGAATAGGATCTTTTTGGTGTCAGCAGAGAGGAGACAAAGAATATACTTTTGTCTGTCGTGGCCTCCATGGATTGGCAGACATTCGTGTGAGGGTCCCCTTCTGTGATTTCTGAAATACTCAACTTTAATCGAGTTGAATTTTTAGAAATGGAACTATTACTCTAAATTTGTATTATGGGGTGGTTAAGAAGAACCAATGAATTATACCTTTTTAGACAAAATGTAGAAAAAATTAGAAATGAGAAAGCAAGTTATTCATGTAATGAATCCATCATCAAGTATAACCATTGGTTCCATGTTTGTTTCGATTTAGTTTAGGTCATACTTAAATTGTATATAAAGGCAGATGTCAAGTACTATTGCCTACTGGTTCATTAGTCATTAAACATTAGTCGTTGATTTTTGGTCAGATTAAATTCAGAATAGTTCATATTCAACTCTATTGCAACATAGTTTCAGATAAATAAGGGTGTTGTTATGAAAATTTGATATGCAATTCAATATAGACCATTTTGACCAGTATTCAAGAGTTAATGTTGACCTTGTATATGACATCTTACATAATGATAATGGCAATAAGTGAGTCTCATCAATACTCTTCAATCTCTTCATTCTCACTCCATTTGATAATACTCTTTACTTATGAAGTTATGATACTTGAAAATTTTCAAACTTATTAGTATAATGTATATATGTAGAAACACGTAGAGATGATGAATGCAACAAGAGGGGGGTGAGTGGTTGTATTGTACGTTTAAGTATTTTAGCCCTGTTTTGCGGAATATAAACTAATTAAAAATACTTAAACGAATAGCTAAACAGATAAATGGAGACAAGGATTTTACGTGGAAACTTTCTAGGCCTAATAGAAAAAAAAACCCACGACCAATAGGGATTTTAAGCTTTTCTTAATAAGTTTTAGGCAATTAATACAATTATATAAAACACTTCTTTTATCTTCTCAACTAGGCCACTTCTCTTCTCCTTCTCCTTCTCTTCTGTTCTCTTTCTCACGGTTCCCCCTAGATTTCCCTTAAGTCTAGTAACACATTCTCAAAAACCCTTACAAATAAATTTCTCTAGAATGGATAAAAACTAAATACTGCATAAGAAAAATATTACTAATTAATTGGCAAAAAGAAATAATGAATATTTTTCTCACTTGAGTGATCTCTCTTGAATATTTTTTAGAGATATGATGTGTTCCTGCTGGAAAGAACAATCAACACCCTCTTCAAAAGATGAAAAGAACGTCTTTTACGATTCACAGTAGATGTAAATTACTAGGGAGGGACGAGATGCGTTCTAGCTTACTTCTCCAAGGTATCTACACAAAGTAACAAACGAGGGCCGGAGAGGGGACTTTCGGGGGTCATCCTCCGATGGTAAAGTCAAAATGGAACTGAGAATATGGCTTAGAAGCTATTAAAGTGTAAGAGTTCTCTTGCTTAGTACAATTTTAGGTATTGGATGCAAAGAGTTACGTTATCGTTGGTAGAGCATGCCATTGTGTATTTATAGTAGTGGGTTTAGGAGAGAGATCCCTAAACCCTAAGGGCCGTTTTGGCTTTTACCTTGAATAGGATCTTTTTGGTGTCAGCAGAGAGGAGACAAAGAATATACTTTTGTCTGTCGTGGCCTCTATGGATTGGCAGACATTCGTGTGAGGGTCCCCTTCTGTGATTTCTGGTACGTGGTAGTACAGTAATATACGAGGTAGGTGTGGTGCCTCACCTTATACAAGTCGCAGCAAATACTTTTACAGTTGTCTTCTTGCCACGTCATCATATTTGTCATTGTCATTATGCAAGATAAGTTATCCTGCAGGTATCTTGGTTCTTTCTTTTTTCTACAGGGTTTGTTGTGATACCCCAGATTTAGCTTGAAAAGAGATTGATAGACTACTCATATAAACAAGGTGCATCTTCTTTTCTAGGGAGCCCATTTACTAAGAACTCCACAGTTAAGCGTGCTTGGTGGGGAGCAATCTTAGGATGGGTGACCTCCTGGGAAGTTTTCCGGGTGCGCACGAGTGGGGCCAAAGTGCGCTGGAAAGACTTGTGTTGGTCTGTGGGGCTAGTCTACAGTCTCCATGAGTAGTCACCGGTGGTCCGTTGGGCCGGGGTGTTACAAATGGTATCAGAGCAACCCTGCGACCGTGGCTGATTGTGTGTTCAGCGCACCTAGCGAGGGAAAAGATCCTGAAGTGACGGTCCAACGAGGACGTTGTATTCTTAAGTGGGGGTGAATGTGATACCCCAGATTTAGCTTGAAAAGAGATTGATAGACTACTCATATAAACAAGGTGCATTCTCTTTTCTAGGGAGCCCATTTACTAAGAACTCCACAGTTAAGCGTGCTTGGTGGGGAGCAATCTTAGGATGGGTGACCTCCTGGGAAGTTTTCCGGGTGCGCACGAGTGGGGCCAAAGTGCGCTGGAAAGACTTGTGTTGGTCTGTGGGGCTAGTCTACAGTCTCCATGAGTAGTCACCGGTGGTCCGTTGGGCCGGGGTGTTACATTTGTAGCCTTGCAGGTGTGCAGGCTTTGTAGTCTTTCCATAGGACTGATTGTCCTGGGGGAAATGGTGTGGTTTCTTCATTCTACAGGACTGAACGTCCTGTAGGTATTTATCCTACTTATTTCCTTTGATCTCTTGATTAGGGTTATGTGTTCCAACACATACATGACGTAAATAAAATATATTTATTATGTGGGATTCTTAACGCATAGTTTTGTATCATATACTCTCGAATTCCATAATGCTATATTATACACTTCTATTAATGATAATATGAATGAAAATATTAAATTGTCAATTATTGTAAAGGTGTGAAGGATGCATGTAAAGGCTAGAGATGTATATTTGTGAAAACAATTAACTTAGGCGTATAAAATTAGGAATAAAAAATCCCATTTGAATTTAAAAAGTAATTTAGATCGAAATACTCAACTTTAATCGAGTTGAATTTTTAGAAATGGAACTATTACACTAAATTTGTATTATGGGAGGGTTAAGAAGAACCAATGAATTATACCTTTTTAGACAAAATGTAGAAAAAATTAGAAATGAGAAAGCAAGTTATTCATATAATGAATCCATCATCAAGTATAACCATTGGTTCCATGTTTGTTTCGACTTAGTTTAGGTCTTGGCTTAGGTCATACTTAAATTGTATATTAAGGCAGATGTCAAGTACTATTGCTTACCGGTTCATTAGTCATTAAACATTAGTCGTTGAGTTTTGGTCAGATTAAATTCAGAATAGTTCATATTCAACTCTATTGCAACATAGTTTCAGATAAATAAGGGTGTTGTTATGAAAATTTGATATGCAATTCGATATAGACCATTTTGACCAGTATTCAAGAGTTAATGTTGGCCTTGTATATGACATCTTACATGATGATAATGGCAATAAGTGAGTCTCATCAAAAAATAGTGACAAACAAAAACATGAGACCTACATGATATGCATGTTTATCAAGTTTTAGATGGTGCAGACGTGCAGCAGAATTCAAGCCAGCCACAATGTACTTGTTTGTCAACATAAAGTTGAATTGAACAATTTCAAAAAAAAAATCTTAAAATAACAACATAGGGCAAAATTTTTCTTTTTAAAAAGTGCAACACACACTAGCACAAAAGGTTCCTAGTCCTAGGCGCAAAGCGTAGGGCGAAGGGGCGAGCTGGTTGTAGAGAAGCACACTTTTTCTCTAATTAAAAGTTTATTATCATACTCCATAATACTTTAAACAACATAACATTCATATTATTAAGACTACTTAGTCGACGGAAGTCAACAATGAAAGTCATTTAGTTTTCACTTTGTTTCACATATAACAAAAAGCTTCAAAACATTAATTATTATTGCGATAAACACTACTATAGCACATAAGCAATGATTTCTTAAACTTCATATTTAAGTGAATTTGGGTTTTAAGTTGTATTTCTTTTTAAACAAACAAACTAACTTAAGTTGATTACCCAAATCAATAAGGACGCGCACCGGGGTGCAACTTATGAAATGCATCGAGGCATCCCATGGTACACGCCTTTTTTAGTGAGATTTGGGCGTTTCCAAGCGAGCCTAAGCTCAAGGCGCACATGGCTCAAGTGAGTCGCGCTTTTAAAAAATAAGGCTCAATTACATTATTTTGATAAATAATTCTTTCGTTACTCAAAATAATGAAAATAACTCAAACAAACACTACTTCTTCAACTCATTCACATCATTTAGCTCAAATAAAATCTTTGGATAATCAAGTCTTCTATAATTTGAAAAATGAAAATTCCATTTCAATTCATCAACTCATACTTCGAACTTTTAATAGTATATGTTAGGAAAAATTACCTAGAATAATCCAACTATTCGTGATTTTCTTACAATAATCTCACTTATTGATTAACCATGAATAATCCCAACTTTGAGGGGCATTTTCCTAGAGTAAACCCAGTGACCGGATGACTTGTTATAGCAAGTTTTATTTTTTAAAAAAAATTAAATTAAAATAAAATGTCAAAAAAAATGTTAAAAATATTTTTTTTATTTTAAATTAATATTTAATTTATTTTTTTGGTGAATTATCTACTATAGCAAGTCAATGGATTACCCAAGTTTACTCTAGGAAAATGCCCCTTAAAGTTGAGATTATTCATTGTTAATCAAAATGTGGGATTATTGTAGGAAAATCATGAATAGTTTTGATTATTCTAGGTAATTTTTCCTATATTTTATAGTCTCATCTAAAGTTTTTAATGATGGTCAAATTAATCATCTTATAAACATCATTAATATTTAATATTCTTATATTCACCCTTATTCAATGACAACATCAATAATGTAAATAAAATAAAACATATTCTAATTCTAATTTTTTGTATTGCTTATGTCAGCTATGTTTTGTTTTAGTACATATTATAGATATATATGTAACCCTTAATATGTACTTTATATTCTAATTCTATATAGGCACTACTTTGTATTCTAAAATAAAATCATTTAGAGTAATTTACATTGTATACTTCATACTTCATACTTCATACTTCATACTTTATATTCTAATTCTATATAACAAAACATATTCTAATTCTATACTTCATACTTCAATAATAAGCACTACATTGTAAATAAAATTATATTCAAAATATGAATTATAAAGTAAATTATTTACCCTAAAAATATGTGTATTCTAATTTTTAATAATTAAAACATATGTACAACAAACCACATTTTTAACAAAATACACAAATAATTAACAAATTAATAACATTAACTTGAACATGTCAAACTCACAAATAATTGATATCTTTAGCACTAAATTACGAGTAAAACCATAAAAATATAAACTTTGAAGTTAAAAAAATAAATAAAATTACATTGATTTCATGGGTTAAGTAATCTACAATGAAAACAAAAACAAACCTAAATTTTGTGGGTTAAGGGTTTAATCATATAATCTAATAAATAGAATGTAAAATTCCACATGGCATTCTCATACGGATTTACCATATGAAATAACTAGATACTGCCCGTGCGATGCACGACTTTATTAAATTTACTGGCATATCATTTAACAAATTAAAATTTTAAGAAATAAATTTTACATTATGGTTATATCTCATTTCGTACTTCTAAATAGTTGTATACATTACTTACATTGTTTGATTTGTATCATACTAATTTACATTGTGCGTAGATGATTGAGAAAATTTAGTCATAGATTTAACATAAATATTTATGTAAAAATATTTTATAAAATTTTTTTAAAAAATTGTTTGTCATAAAAAATATAAGAGACTTGCATAAAGGTAGTGACAACCTAAAAATCCTATTAGACTTATGCATTGCATTTAAGTAACTAATTTAATTAGTATAAATAAAAAATCATCTTAAAAATATATTATCTTTTAACCAATTTAAAATATCCAATACACTTAAATAAAACTCATTTAATAGATAAAATTAATAAGATTTTATAAATAATTGAAAAAAACGAAATAAATATATATAAATTTCTAATACATTAAATTATGTGCCTTAAAAAATATATAACATCAATATGAATACTTTATAGTCATAGTTAAAAACTAAAATAATTAAGTCAAATATATTAATTAGTGGTGATGTGAGTTTTGGAGAGAAATTTTTTGTTGAGGTTGCGACACGTGAGCAATATTAATTGGTGATGATGTCAGTAATAGTTATAGATTCTTACCTTATGATCAACTTATTCTTATAGTATATGAGTGGTACATCATAATCATATATCATATCATACATATTAATAAAAAAGTTGGAAAATGACAAATGTCATCCTTAGGGAGCTTTGACAAATGGAATCATACATCATATCATACATACATATTAATAAAAAAGCTGGAAAATGACAAATGTCATCCTTAGGGAGCTTTGACAAATGGAATTATTTTATGAATAATGTTTGATTACATGATAATATTTACCTTATTTAGAATCTGGTTTTTTTTATAAAATTACATCTAAATTAGGTAAATATTTATTTAAGTTATTCAAGCAATTTATATACCTGACCTACAATTTGATAAATTTGATTGAATGAAAAAGTGATATATCTGATAAATAATTTTTTTAAAAATCATTATTTAATTTTTGCGTTAAAAAAATCATGTATTCGATAAATTTAATCACGATAATATATACCTGCATTATTATTTGAAATTTTATTTTATATTTTATATTCATAAATCGTGCATTGCACGAGTTTCTATACTAGTTAGATGTACTCTGTTAAATTTTCTTGGCATATTATATTTTTGAATTTAAAAGCTACTCATATAAGATTTCCATTTAAAGTTTCTTAGAATATATAAATGTTTTTGTTATGGTAACATTCTAATTTATTTATTTAATGTCATTTATTTCAATTCACCTGAGCACCTTCCCCTATCGTTGACCACCCTTGACTTCAGTCTAAGTCAGTTTCCATCTGATTCTCCAACTGTCACATACCACTTCCTAGTAACTTCCATGTAACTTACCACCACTATCACACTCTTCCCAAAAAGTAACCGTTCCTCAGAATCTAAGTAAGGAACTTCTAAGTCATTCAGCAATCCAACCAACCACAAGACACCAATCATAAATATACTAATTGAGAAACACATTTGCCATTTGTCACTTCATAAGCTCATTATGCCAAATGTCATCAATTTATGAATTAATAGTAAATAGTTTTGCCATTTGTCCATTTGACATTTGTCACTTCATGAATCCATTGTGTCAAATGTTATTTGTCCATTAAAATCAATTCGATGAAAAATTCTATGGTTGATGTAATAAATAGCATAAAATTCTTAATTTATGTTACTTACATGGAATGGAATCTGAAACATAGAGTAAGATAAAAGACAAGCAATAAGCATAGTAGACTACACAATAAATATAAAATAATAACATATGCAAGTAATAGAGTTACAATGCAAATTTAATGTAAAAGAGAAGGGTTAAGAGAAAATTGTACAAAGAATTAGAATTTCAAGTGGAGTTTCCAACTTGTGCCGCTTACTTATGCTTTCACACTTAATCTTACGTTACATGAATAATTCTTATTCATACAACAATTAGTATTATTAAGTGATACTAACATTTTGTATTATTATTATGATGTGGTATGCAAAATTGAAAGCTAAATATACATTCATTACTTGATAATAATATATCACTTAAAATATTGGTCAAATTACAAAGCTTTATTTATTTGTTGATGCAAAAATGAGTTTACCCTTTATAAAACTTTCTGAAATTACAGAAACAAAGAGTTTATTCGAAATTAAGACTAAAGTCATATATACATGGATGTCAATGGAAGACATGGGTAAGGGACAAGGTAAATGAACTGCGTTACACATGATCTTGATAGATGATGAGGTAAATTATTTTGGTACCTAACAAAGGGAATCATATCATTTATCAACAAATTTAAAAGGTTTACTCTCACTAATTACTGCTATGATATTGTATTAATCAATGTCTCTTATATCTTTTTTACAATCACAAATGTCGTTTACAAAGAAATTTTTTCCCATATTTGAGGTTTGTTTTTCTACGTCAATATACATGTCTCAATATTGCTATCTACCCTAAAATGTTTTGATTCTTACATCCATTGTAGTATAATTTCGCAGGGACTGTACACATGATCAACTTGATATGTGATTCAATAAATGAAAATGTTTTGATTCCACTATATTATATCGCTAACATTTAGTAAATATTAAACTTCCGATTTGACACCTGTACACAATAATATTACTGCTAACATTAAAAAAAATTTTTAACGAAATCCGTGCATAGCACGGGTATAATCCTAGTACTCTGTAAAAATAAATACTCACAAACACATATAGTGATCTCCCAATTCACCACCATTGATCTTCACCCTTTACTATCATTGCAATCACTACAATCTGATATCATTCATTATTGATCATACTACTCCCGTCTGACTTGAGCGTCGGAGGGGTTTTCCGGCAGATCACCCCCCGGGCTAGGCTAACTTGTTGTGTGTAGGTACAAACTACAGGCGAAATCACTCGACGTCAACGGAGAAGCGATTTAACTTCCATCACACTTCCTCCTCAGGAAGTTTCCGAGTAGTGACATTGATTCAGGTTTCTTCAAAGAAACAAGTTTTTTTTATTAAAAGTTTAGTTTCTAAAATATTTCAACAAGAATTAAAATATACATGATAATCAAAAATTATTTTGACAATAACAAAAAATATTATAATAACATTGTTGGAAGATAACCCAAATTTGCCTTGAAAAGTATGAGAGCTTTAAATAATACTTATGTTAATTAACGATCAAATTTTTTCATTAGAAGCACTATATATTCTAAAATTCTCTATTTTATAAGAAATATTATAATTTTATATTAATAGCATGTAATTGCATCTCTATTAAAAAGTTTGTGCATTGCACGAGTTTCTATAGTAGTATATATATATAAAGAGAAATTATACCTTAATTTTGTGGGTTTTGAAGATGAACAAGAACAATGCTTAAACGTTTCAAAGGGTTTCAAAGAGTTTCGAATAGCAATTGTTCGTGGGTTTTGAAGAACACAACAAGTTTGTATTAATTTTCGAAAATGGAAGATGAATGAAATAGGAGCAGCAGTGGGTTTTGTATTAATTTTCATGGGTTCCCATGAAAAAGGAAGGAATAGTATAGAGTTGTTCAAAGTAACCCTACCCAAAAACCCAAACCCAAACCGAACCGAAAATGTGTTCCTGTTTTAAGTTTATTGAACTGGCTTTACCGGACCCGAACCGGTTGACAAACAAAAACGGGGAAACTGAACCCGGGGTGTAACCCATTTTCTAACCAACACGTAACCACTAACCGAGATTACCCGAACCTAATAATGACCGGCCCGAGTCATATCCGACCCGAATCATTCTTGAAACCGAACTCGATCCGGCTAAAACCGACTTAATCGACTCATATTCAATCATCTTATTAGTTATTCTAATAATGTGATAAATGTTTTAATAAAATACATTTTATAAATACATGGTTTCATAATATTAGAGTTTATAATCAATGGTCAATGTTTATTTAACTACTTTTAATCAAATTAGATGAAAATTGAAAGAACTTTATAATTTTAATTTCCGGTCAAACAAGTAAAAGTAACAATGAAATAATGAATATCACTAATTGATTTGCATTTTAACTATTTTGCTTTAAGTAAAGGAAACCTATCATCTATTAAAAAATGACTAATGTACAACTCAATCTGATACTGACTCGATCAATAGTAATTAATAATTCGTGATTCGTAGCCAAATTCTACTTGAAAAATACCCGAATCTGATCTATACCCGGTAAAATCGAACCAATTATTAACCTATGATAAGACCGATTGATACTCAATGCGAACTTCAACCGACACCGAACTGATGCTAACCCGATAGCTCGAATAACCGATCTTCAACCGAACCATGAATAACCGTCCTGACCCGAGTGTGACCCGTCGTAACATGCATATGAAATATAACCAATTTGAAATACAACTGAACCGAATGAGATAGATATTTTAATAAACTAAATTTTATAAATACATGGTTTCATATATTTAGAGTTGATATATTTAACTACTTTTAATCGCATTAGATAAAAATTGATAGAACTTTATAATTTTAATTTCCGGTCAAACAAATAACCGTTTGGTTAGTGGTACTAAATGGTGGTAATAGGAATGATTTATAGTGCAAAATTTCATCAAAACTTTCATGTCATTCCCATAGTAATGAAACTTTGATAACAAAAATATTTTTTTGTTCACAAATTTTCATTACCTCCTAATACCACCTCTCCCATTGGTAAAGCATTGGAATGAATTTTATGAACAAAATGAGATGATTGAAGGTTGTCAAGCATCACCATCAAGATAGCCAAAAGATTTTTTAACCAAAATTACACTAGTTTTTCATTCCTATTGCCATGATTTATTACCATCTACCAAACGAGCCGTTAGTAACAAAGTAATAATGATCACTAGTTGATTTGCATTTTAACTATTTTGCTTTAAGTAAAGGGAATCTTGTCATCAATTAAAAAATGACTAACAACTTAATTTGATATTGACTCGATCGATAGTAATTAGTAATAAGTAGCTGATAGTAATTAAAACCCGAACCCCATTTGTACTCGAAAAAACCGAACCAATTATTAACCGATGACAACCCGACACTGATTAACACTCGACACGGAACCGATGCTAACCCGATAGCTCAAATAACCGATCTTTAACCGAACCGCGGCTAACAGACCCGACCCGAGTATGACCCACCGTGCCGCGCAATCGAAAAATAGCCGATCCGAAATACAACCGAACCGAATGACACCTGTCCGAAACCGACCCGATCACTCGAATGAACACCTCTAAGTAAACCTAATAACCAGATGACTTATAATAGAAAGTTTTATTAAAAAAAGACAAATTGAAAAAAATGTCAAATTTTTTTTTCAAAAAGTGTTGAAACTTTTTTTGATTTTTTTTAATTATTTTTAATTTTTCATGTTAAATTTTAAAACTATCCTCTAATTTTAAATTTATTTTCATTTTATTATTGTTTTTAGTGAATTATCTATTATAGGAGGAAGTCGGGTTACCTAAGCTTATTCGAGGCAAATACTTCATAAAATTGAGATTATTTATAATTAATAACAAATGAAATTATTATAAAAAAAATAAAAAATAATAAAAAAATTGAATTATTTTAGACAATTTATTTTTATCAGACACTCCGAATAGACAATTTTTTCAATTTTCCACAATAAAGCAACCAAAACAAAGTGTTTGCCTTGATACCCGCCTATTTTACCAGCTCAACTTTGCTGTACTACTGTATCTGTATCTCATCATTCCATTTTAAAACCCTAGAGATTAAATTAAATTAAATTAAATTAATTAAAAAACACCTAATCAAATTTCTATCCACAATTGAATTTCAATTTCGATAAAATAATTCGGCGATCATTAGAAATTAGGTTTCGCCGATAAGCTTGAAATTCGTGATTATTGCCATGGTGGTTTAAGGTGATAGAGGAGAGAGAAAATGGCGGCGATGATGACTATGACGAGGAGAGTAGGGAAATATGAATTAGGGAGAACAATTGGAGAAGGAACTTTTGCGAAGGTAAAATTTGCAATCAATACGGAAACTGGAGAAAGTGTTGCCGTGAAAGTTTTGGCGAAAACTACTATTCTTAAACATAGGATGGTTGATCAGGTATAGAAGTGTTGTGGTTTTTTGTATTTGGTTTTTATCATGATGATATGATTTATGTATTTTTATTTTGGCCTATAAATTGGCAATAATTATGATGGATTTTATATTTGTGTGATTGTTTCAAATTATTTTTTGGTATTGCACCTTTTGGTTTATGGTTAAAAGTATACGAATGATTTGGATGTACAAATTTTGGATGGTAGAAAATGAAAATAACTGGAGGAGAGTTGTGTGGATGACCATTGAAATTGATATATTGATGTTCAAAACACACGATTTTTCACAATAGGTATCAATTTGCAGATCAATATTAAGATACAGGAATAGTAATTGATTTGTGGATTGATATATCTAATCACTTCTTTTATTTTTTATTTTTTTTAACTCTTAGTTCACACTAAATTGAATTTGAAAGAGTATACTTTAGTTAGACAAAAGGAGTAGAGGAGAATGTTGTGGATGATCATAGGAGTTGATGTCTAAGGCTTGTGAAGGTGAAAGAGTCAAATGTGATGCTTCATTTGGTTCAAATAAAGGAGTGTTAGTGTTGCTTACCAAGCAGTCACTTACAATGATTTAATACTAAAATTGTTTAACTATATAGGATGTTCTTAATTTGAGGCGAAAGTTTGGATAAAATTGGAAAATTTTGCAGCTTATATTTTAAGATAGACAGAGAAAACAAGTTTCCGAATCTAATAATCTCTATTTAATAAGGAAATATATGTTTCTTTATTTAACTAATAAAGATATCATACAAGATTTAGGAAATAAATAATTATTACAATTCTAATTCTACTTATATTATTGTCCACCATTCCCCCTCAAGTTGCGTTGTGGAATCTTGAACACCCAACTTGCATTAAGTATCTTCAAATGCTTGGGCTTCGGCTGCTTTAGTTAGAATATTAAAACATCTTCACAATTTTCAGATCAAACGTGAGATATCTATAATGAAGATTGTTCGACATCCTTTCATCGTTAGGCTGCATGAGGTATGCTATTATTTTAGCCTAATTGGAATGATTGGAATTTTCAATGGGAGCTTCTTGTTCACACCCTAGCTAATATTATTTGCACGTTTGAAGGTCTTAGCAAGCAGGACCAAGATATACATAATTTTGGAGTTTGTGCCAGGTGGGGAGCTATTTGATAAAATTGTAAGGCTCTACCACTGTTGTAATGAAACTTATTCACATTCCGTGGATGACTTATGTTGAATATTAATAGAGCTCTTGAGAAAACTTTCCCTACTTATGTAATTCACTTGATAGCATCATCTTGATTATTGTTTCAGACCAAGCAGGTTCTTATTTTTTATTTCGTTGCCTTTGCTTTAAGTGTTTAGGTTCACAAAGGCAAGTTGTCTGAGATGGAGTCTCGAAAATATTTTCAACAGCTTGTTGATGCAATCTCTCATTGTCATAGAAAGGGTGTTTATCACCGAGATTTGAAGGTAGATATTTTTTGTTGCTTCAAATGATTGGCATCCTTCTGAAGTGAAGAATTTTGTTTCCCTTGAAGATTCACAATTGCTTCTTTTCTGATTGATTTTTTTTTTTGATGTCTGCACAATTTGACCCTTCTTTATTTAATCTCGCAAATGCTAGCCAGAAAACCTCCTCCTTGATGCTCGTGAAAACTTGAAGGTTTCTGATTTTGGGCTTAGTGCCTTACCTCAAGAAGTAAGCATGATCAAGTTGCTTGACTTGAAATACTGAGGTTTATTCTTATTTCTGTTGGTGTATTTTTTGATGATATCTATTTCGTGCAGGGAGTTAAACTTCTTTACACCACATGTGGAACTCCTAACTATGTTGCACCCGAGGTACCTTTTAATTTACCGTTGCAATTTTTGTATTTTCTCCTTGAAAAACTATGCTCTCTTTTGAAGTCATTTAGGTACCTTATTTACCTTTTTTATGCTATTGAGTCTGACTTTGGTGCACAATGATGTGATGCTTGAAAACATTTAGTGGAGGAAATTAATAACAAAGTTTGTTGATGCTTATTAGTATTTACATACTACAGATACAAATTGGAAGTATCTTTGTAGGAGACTAGGAGTTATTTAAGATAATTCCGTTTGGACTATTTTGGCATAAATAAAAAGGGAAAATATCTATGCCTACTTAGCCTTGATTATGAGTACAATGTATGCAAGAGCGAGATGTGTTAAGCCTCAATATTTTGGGCGTGGGCTTTGATTTGAGGACTCTCTAAAATCGAAGAAATATAAGCAATGCAACTTTGTTCAGATTTTTTAGGGTTAAAGCTTTAATGGTGGTGTTGTAACTTGTATGCAATAATCATTTCATCAGGATTTTACTATTTCTATTTGACAATGTATAAACAACATTCTAGGGGATAAATTATGACTAATTTTTGCATTGGAGTAATTTTACAAGCTATAAGAAGTGACACTAGAATTAACTGTAGCTTGTAATTGTGAGTCAATATCATCCGGTGGGAGAAGGAAGGTGTTTTATCCTATCATGATAAATGTCTCACCTTTTTATAGGCCAAGACGACCAACTGCAATTTGATTATGGGTTGAAGCGTTACAAGAAAAGGATAGGGATTATGGGTTGAAGCGTTAAAAAGAAAAGGATTGGGAAATGCTAGCAAAAGAAAGAGTTTTACTCAGTTTCTTACCCAATTGTTTTGTTTAATCCTAGCTATTTGGATTTCTTGCTTGGACCTCCATTCTTTCAAATGTCAAAATGTAGTATAAAATAAAAAATATAAGGTTACCTTCTGGTTTGGGTATTGAGCGATACAGGGGAACACATGGATTTGTTCTTTTCTTTAAAGAGATTGTTGCTTATGTTGTTCTTAGTTTTACTCAGTTTCTGAAGGATTTGTTCTTTTCTTTGAGCGTGTTGTTAAATATTTACCTATAATAGTATGTTACTTATTTAGGGTATGCTAAAGGAATGTTGTGATGGCTTTAGGTGCGTGATAAGTTTAGGGTATCCCAAAGGAAGGATGTGACGATGAGTAATGAATGATCAAGAAAGGTTGTTTGTGATGATCATAAAGTTTAATAGATGATAATGGTGATAATCGAAGATGATTGTAGTAGGTGAAAGGAAGATTGTAATCAGATGTTGGGTTGATTAAACAAATAGCTTGAAGATGGTTATGATCTTGGTTCGACTAAAGTGTGGTTTAACTAATGTTAATGATGTTTTGATTAAGGTGGGCGATCATCCATGATGATCATTTGATTATGTAAGTTGATGATCAAGGAATTTAGGCATATATGCTTCTATATGTATGACGTTCAAAGAATTAGGCTATTATACAATGTTATTTCATCACTTATCTTTCTTTTTTTTAAAATAATTTTTATTGTACAATCAGTTAATTTCATAGAAAAAAATCGCGGAAAATGTTATTTCATCACTTTTCTTTCTTTTCTTTTACTATTTTTTGGAAAGTACATCATATAAGGGGTTTTGAACTTATAATTGCATTTTTGTTGTTGAACTACTATTATTATGCAATAATATGCAACTAGCTATTATGCAATATTTGATTCTTTTACTGAATAATTAATTAACTTATTAGTTACTTCCTCCGTTCTTAAAAGACTGTCTACTGTGGGTTTTGCACACAAATTAAAAAAGCTAAAATCTTTGTAGTAAGTGGGTATTAATTTAATTAAATAGTAGTGTAAAGTAATGATTGTATTGGTATTATAGAGAGAAAAGACATTTAAATTAAAGATAAGATAAAGAAAAAAAAGGAAATTATCATCATCATTATTATAGAGAGAGTATATTTGGGGAAAATAGGAGGGATTATGAGGGCATATTTGGGAAAAAAGATTTTAAGAAAATGGATAGTATTTTAAAGTGGACAAACACTTGAAACTACCCGTTATAATAAGGTGGACAAACATAAAAGAACGGATGGAGTATTAGTTAATTATTTTGTTTATCAACTAAAATTATGAGTAACTATAAATTAATTAATCGTAATAATTAAAGTTTGGGTATTAATAAAATTTTAACGGGAAGACAAATAATGTTGTAACGATGAAATATCATTATAACGGTGAATAAGGGCCGTTACACGTTATATAACAGCCAACGTGGCGTTTTGACCGTGAAATTTCATGAATCCTTATCATAACAGGATTTAACGTCGCGACAACTTTCAAACAGGTAATATATCGGGCGTTACGTAATGTAACGGGGAAGTTTTTATTCTATGGTTAAGTTACTTCATTGATTTAGTAACTAATAAGGTGGATTGGTTTCTTAATTTTTGTATCAAGTGTCTATACATTTTGGACTTACTATATAGTCTAATGGTGATGAATTATATTTTAAGTAGCCAACTTTCATAGGTTAATAAGTAACCTTGTGTGTTCAAAGTTAACAGCCTCAATACTTTGGTTTATTTTGAGTTAAAAATTAAGTTTAAGGGGAGGGAGATGGTGAAACTTGATTACATTGCTATGTTAAGCTTTTGGGTTTTTTTTAAATGAAAGAATTTCTGTGTATATAATTAATATATTTTTGTGGACTTTTTATTTGTCTTGTTTTCCATACTTCATTGCTATATTTATAAATTAGATGACTTTTATCAGAAAGTACAAGTGGTATGCTATTTGATTATATTTGTTGTATTATAGTTAGATGATTAAAGCACATGATGAATTTCTTTTGAAAGTTGGGTCATGACTTTTTGTTTGTATTGGATGGTAATTGGTATGATGTAAATTGTTTCCTCCTCTATATATGAATTATATCTCAATTTCTTTATTTAAATTTTGGAGAAATTTCATCACTAAAAAGCATATGTTCATTCTTCAAACAATGAATCATTTCAGTGATGTTATTTTCTTGTGCTTTTTTTTTGAAAGGTCCTAAATCATTGTTTTGCCTAGGGCCCTCAAAAGTTTAGATGATTAAATCATTGTTTTGCCTGCAAACGGTATATTAATTATGGAATGTCAATAAGGCTGTTACGAGTAACAATCGCCTTATAACAAATTTTGAGCTTACCAAACCGTAAAACAACTTTATATAACTTGTGATTCGAAATCATGAAATAACAGCCATTATATTTTAAGTTATTATTATAACATATTAGCTATTTTTATTTTCTTAAAGTGTGTTAGGGTCTGAAGGACTTTCATATACTTTAATTGATATATATGTCCTTAAAAACTTAAATTACTATGAGAAAAAAAATTTTTTTTTAGTTAACGCTTTACATTGCAATGTAACACAACAAGGTATCGTGTTCGGTTAACGCAATCACGACAATATCCATGATTTTTTTTCAATGGTATTGATTGCAATCGCGTTTAACGTGTTTTTTTCTTCAAATTAAAGTTTTTCCATGGGAGCATTTTGGATTTTTCATATAATAATCTATCCTTGTGTTATGTCTTGCATATGAGTGTTTCACAAAATTTCGAGTAGAATTTAGAACTAAAGCCCTTCAATCATTTGCAATTTTCTATTTGTTTTTGTTTTCTTTGTTTTAGTTGTGATTTCTTATATTATGCACCAGTCACGATCACTTCTCATATGTGACTTCAAAATCTTTGATGTACTGTGTTGACATGACTCGGACACGGGATGATATATTGGGCCACTTTAGGTTTAAGAACTTTAGAAAGTTCTATTAGAGAGGAGAAAAAAAGTTGAGAGGAGGAAGAATAGGAGTGAGAAAGAGAAAGCAAGAAGAGAATGAGGAATACCTTTGGTTTCATGGAGCTGAAGTGATAAGAATGCAAGAAGACGACCCATCATCGCAATTCCATACAAAGAGGAATAGCTTTGATTTTGTGATTATGTAAATTTGGCTAAAGTAAATTTTTGGGCGTGGTCCATTCATTTTCCTTTCTCATACGTGATCTCTTTCTCTCTTTTTTTCTTATTCCTTTTCTTTCTTTTTCATATTTCTTGTTTTTCTTCTTATATCCTTCATTTTTTAAATTCATTTTCTCTTCTAATATGTCCTTTTTTTTGTTATTGTTATTAGGGTTTTAATTAAATTATGAACTTTAGAATTCTAGTATCTACTTAGGCCTGATATATTTTATTATTTAATGCTATCCAAATTATGTTATATATAAGTAATCAAACGTTAAATATGAAAAACTTTTCTTTAAGATATATAAAAAAAGTTACTAATTTTATAATTTTTCAACAGAAAACAAAAAGACTGAAAATAATATCTTTATAAGTTTTATCATTAACAAGGGTAAGGTTGCGTGCCCCCGACCCTCCCAGACCCCACCCTAGGTGGGAGCCACTTAAAAACATAGGGTAATGGAATGGAGTTGTGATAATAGAAGAAAAAAAAAGATTAATTTCTATTGTTATAAAATATATTCATGTAGATGCTCATTGCCATGCACACAGTGGCGGATGTACATTCAGGCACACGGGGTCACGTGCCCCTAGGCGTTTTTTTAAAATTTAAGTTAGACTTTTCTATTGATCAGTGTAAAAATATAAAATTAATATTGAATTCTTTTGATGATAAATATTTTCTCATTTTAGTAAGTTTGTCTTATTTATTTGTTTATTTTGTCCCATTTTTTTATTAGGTCAGTTGATTTAATTTGTTTTATTTTCTTTATTTTAAGGTATTTTATATTTAAAATTTTAGCAAGTTTTGTATGAGACCGTCTCACCATGAGACTGGCCCATACAAGCAGCTCATTAGTGAAATAAATAAATAAATATATGAAAACTGAAATTCCACTTGGACGAGAAGCATTTTTTTAATAATACTTTAAGCTGACCCAATTGAGGTCGTCTCATGGTGAGACAACCTTAACAAAGAACATGCACTATAGTAGATCAATTCACTATTCATTTACAACATACACATTATTTTTAGAGTATATTTAACTTTTTTCTCTAGTTACATTATTTTAAATAAAGTGAAATGAATTTAATAAAATTATTATTAATTAAGGTAATGCATATGATTAAGATAGATGTTAATTACTAGCATTCTTTTATTCAAAAATGCTAGTATTTAATTACGAAAAACTATTTCAAGAATGAGATCACAATTTTGATAAATTTATTGTGATTCTACTTGTCATTTCTTCAAAATTTTAAAAAATTAGTTGTTAATTTTACAAATGAAACTGCGCCAAAATTTCGTCTGTTAGTTGGTGCCCCCTGGGACTCCGAACCCTGGATCAGCCACTGCATGCACATGTCCGTGTCTGTGTTTGAAATTCGGACATTGTCCTGGTGTTCAATAATTTGAAGCATTGCCAAGTCGACTCTCGGACATGTGTTGGACACTGACACCCGGATCAATGTATAAATAACGTAGCTTCTGATTAGGATGATTCTAGACCAGAATTAGATTGAATAAAGTAATTCTCCACAGGTCTAGAAGGTTAGGGTAGTATGTAAACAAGACCTTTGAATTATTGTTATTACTTGCTTTAGATTTTTCAGATGCTTGTGTGGTGTCTCTTGTTATGATGGTGTTTAAACATTGATGCCATTCACAAATGAAATTATTGCCATGACCTTGATACTTCTTTTGGTTTTTAACCTCTTGTCTCTCTCTGAAGCTATCAACTAGAGTTTTCTAAACACTTAGTTGTTGAATGCTAGTGCCATTATCAAGTGTATTTCTTGCAGCTGTAATTGATAATAAGTTGATGATTCATTGTCTTCTACCTTGGCTTTCTTTTTCCTGCATGAATCATAGGTTTTGAATGGCCAAGGATATGATGGGGCTGCTGCAGATATTTGGTCTTGTGGAGTCATTCTTTATGTTCTATTAGCTGGATTTCTCCCTTTTGAAGAAACAACTCTTGCTACCTTGTACAAAAAGGTGACTATTTTATGTTTTTGCTTTATCCCATAATCTCACTTAGAATATTATATAAATTGCATTTAGATGTTCTTTAATGTTCTTTGACTGTTAGATTTTTTTTTTTTTTTTTTTTTTTTTTTTTTTTTTTTTTTTTTTTTTTTGCTTTATCCCAGATATTTAGGTGATGATTTCTCCCTTTTGAAGAAACAACTCTTGCTATCTGTTATTTTCTTTGAGATGCTTTTTTTTAGGACTTGAGGTGTATATCTGTATTTAGTTCTCTCACCCCTCGTCTTGCTGGAGTCATAATCTGTCCAGAATGGTCTTTTTATACAGCTGCTTTTGTTTTAAGGTTGATTCATGATACTGGAGTTTCAGGTTTCCTAAATGCTTAGGTGTTTTATTGTCCATTACTAAGGGTTTTGCTAATTTTTGAAACGTGATGATTATAAGGAAGTATTCCCTACTTACTTTCTGGTTTGCTAATTTTTATATTTGTGATAACAATATGGAAGCAATTCCCTGTTTTCTTCCCTTCTAATCCCATGTTGACCTTTTCTGTTACTCTATCCCAAAATAAATGTTTCTCTTAATTTTCTAGTTGTTGATTTATATGACGACAAGGATGAAAAAATCAGACACTCTGTCCTTTCAGTAAGACTATAGCTCATAGTGCATCATAAAATTCATATGTCTTCCTCATTAGTCTGTTGTATGATTTGATCTTTGGAAACACCCTTGTTTATGGTTAATGCTTGACGTCTTCAGTTAAAAAGTGTTCTCTTAATTAGGTGATGTATATTGTTTTGGGACATTGAGCTGTGTTGTGAATTGAAGCTTGAAAAATCATGTAAAACTTGTTCAATTTCAGAGTGGCAGCAGATTGAATTTGTTGGATACATGGATTTGATGTGGAGTCCATGAGTTCCTTGAACACGTTTTGTGTACATTGGCTTCTAATTCTAATGGTCAACAATGAACCTTAGGTTACTCTGTGAACCACATCACATTGGCTTCATGAGATTTAATAATTTAGGCTGTTCATTGCAGTCCCATTATCTCTTGGATTCTGAAACATAATTATACCCAACTGATTCAGTCGATTGTAGTACCTCTTGTGTGGATTTATTGTGCTTCTTGTGCTCTTATAAAGTTAATAGATTTAAATGCAATGTAAGCCATTACAATTCTTCAATTACTAAGAGTGGTAGTTGTATGCTTTTTGTACAGTTGGGGTCTTTACTAATTTAAACAAAACATATATCCCTTTTCTTATAAACATCCCTTTTCTTATAAATAAATAAAAATTCCTTTTCTTATAAAGAAATATAGTTAAATGTGATGTTTTCTGTGATGTACCTGCAGATTAATTCTGCTGCATTTTCTTGCCCGTTCTGGTTTTCACCTGATGCAAAATCATTGATAGAAAGATTGCTCGATCCCAATCCCAAAACTGTAAGTATACAGCTTTTATTCAGCGAAAAAAAAGTAGAAAAATTTTCTCTTCATCCTTCTCCGTTTTCCTCTGCCAATATCTTGACTTAATATCAGAAACATCTGTGTGCAACTATTTAAGGGAACTGTGATCTTGTTATATGATATATTTCTATTCTAATATACTTTTTATAAATACATTGAAAGAAACTCTTCATTGAAGAAAAGTCTTTGACTTTCCTTTACAAAGCTATTAAAAAAGAGGTTGTTTCCGATTGACCTTTGTAGCAATTAACGCGGTCAATAAACTTGCTATAACTCAAGATTTTGAAAGTTGAAACTTTGCTGACTGTCCATCATATTTCATATGTTCTTTTGATGATACAGCGTATTACAATTGAAGAAATTAGAAATGACCCTTGGTTTCTAGTGAACTACATCCCTGCACGACAAAGTGCAGAAGAAGAAGTAAACTTAGATGATGTTCGTGCTGCTTTTGATGATATTGAGGTCAGGTTTCTCCCACTTGGTCTATTCCGTTCTATACTTCAATATTTCCGGGCATTCCTGTGCATACATATGTTAATAATTCTTGCTGCATCTTATTTGTCTTGATTCTGTAACAAGTTGTCTTATCAATGTATGTTACTTTTCAGTTTTAGTTATGTTGCAGCTGGTCCCTGCCTTTGTATTTTGCCTGATTCTGTAACTTATTATCTTTTCTTGGAAATTATACTGCAGGACCATTATGTAACTGAACAGTCTAGGCATATGGAGGGGGGACCCCTGATTATGAATGCATTTGAGATGATTACCCTATCTCAAGGTCTAAATCTGTCAGCTCTCTTTGACAGGCGCCAGGTATATTCATGTTCAAATAAATTGATATAATCTAGTTTAAAGAAACTAAATTTCAGTTTGTGGCTGTGTTGGTATCTTGCAAGTTTTCTTGAACATATACTAATTTCTGCCTTTCTACACATTTCACTCTTGTTTTTATAGGATTATGTAAAGAGACAAACCCGTTTTGTTTCACGAGAATCTCCAAAGAATATAATTTCGACAATTGAAACTGTTGCTGAATCAATGGGTCTCAAGGTTCATACACGTAACTACAAGGTGTACATCTTAACTTAGCACAAATTTTTTTCTTGAGGCAGAGGTGCAAGTTTGCATATATACTGCTCTATGCTGATTTAGGTTTATACCAAGTGATAAATGAACTCAGTTTCTTGTCCTTTCATACCGTTAGTATTCCATAGCTCTTGATTAGTATGTAATCAAAGCCATATTTTGAAATTTGTTAAGCTGTGTCTACTTTAGAAGTTCATTTTTGCTAGATGAATGGAGTAATGCTTAACACTGTATTCTGAGGAGGGGATTCATAGTGAAATGAAGTGGATGGAGAGTGATGGATCTTTTTTTTCTTATGTAGATATATATTCGAGGAAGCAAAGGGAAAGACATAGAATCCCTTTTTCGTATGATACATCTTACATTGTGGTTGGATAAAAATGGTGTGGGAAACAGTTGGATAAATCTATAACTATAATAAAATAAACCACTGTTGATGTCATCACTTTTAAAGTTGCTTACGTGTCACTTCCTCAATAAAAATTTTCCCTCTAAACTCCATGACAATTTCATTGTTATCATGACTAATGTTTAGACCTTTGACTTTTCTACTTTCCAATTATGACTATAATATTATCCATATTAATTGAGTTTTTTTTTTTTTTTTTTTACTTTTTAGATCCCATCATTTAATGTATTAGAAAATCAATTATTTGATTTTTTTTCAATTATTTATAAAATTTGTATAATATTATGTATAAAATGAGTATAGGATAATTTGAGATGATTAAAACATAAAGCCGTAAATTTAAATTTTTTGTTTATTCAAATATGTCAGAATATTTAATAAAGTCGTGCATCGCACGGGTATTATCTTGTATTTAATAAAGAGAAAAAGGGATGGAAGGGACGGTTTACATTATGGTCACCCAAATGAAGGATCTCATGATATTTGTACCAAGGCAAGTTATCAAATCGGAGGACGTTTTTGGTTTCTTGATGAATGATGAAAATAACATTATATGAAATTGAAATAAAATTATAGGATTGCATGAAGCTGTTTTTTTTTTTTTTTTTTTTTTGGAAATGCATGAAGCTGTTTGATCCGGGAATATGCCTAATTACCAATGAGGTAAATACTTATTGAAAATTGTCATCAACCTGATTACAATTTGAGAAACCCTTTTTATATAAGTAGATTACATTTTTGAATAATTACTCTCTTAATGACCCTATTAGGGCATGCTTGGATTAAGGGTAAAAGTCGAACCAGCAAAATGAGTGTGAATTGAGATAATAATAGATGATGAGATGGGGGTGAAGAGGGGTGAAGAGATTAATATCGTGAAAGTATGATGAAAGTGACTGACGGGGATTTATTACTTCCATTGAGTGGGAAAGGAGGTAATGGAATACCACCACCTCCATAAGGTAACATATTAGCCCCTAAATGCAAGCAACAATTCCCCCTTTCTCCATTTTCTTCACATCCCCGCCATCCTATGATCTTTATAGTAACCTTTATTTTCTTTGCAACCACCACTATTGTTCTTTATTGTTGTTGTTTTGACTTTTGTTACTCCCCTGACGCCTTATCCTCAATCCATTATGCCCTTAATGACCATCAAGTTACAGAATGAGTACTTAAATTAAGTTGCAATTTACAAGAGCTTTCAAGATATAAAAACGCATGCAAATGATACAATAGCTGTACAGGGTTCACACCTTTGAGGAATTTCAATGTTTATGAACTTATATTATTTAAAAAGTATATACACTGAGCTGAAAACTCAGTCTGGATGGATCAAACTGAAAAGGCCATATTTCCCTTGATAATTTTTATTTTTTATTTATTTATCTATTTTTTTTGTACAGTGCTTGTTCATAAGCTTTTAGACTCCACTTTTGTATCTTCATATGATTTGTAAGATGTAATCCTAAGCTTGACATGTCTGTAAACAATTCTTTCAAAGACATTCTTTGTATATTAGTAGCCACAACTTAGTCTCTAAATTGCACCCTAAGCCACTATCAACTCAAACATTCTTTTAACAATAGTAAAACCATCCAATTATACTTTTAGTCACCATATTGACACCAAATAGAAATTATATATCCGCTTTGACATTTGTGAAGAAATGATGTTGATACATGCTATTTTCCATTGGTGTTATAATGCTATTGACAAAATTACATTGTTCTTTTTGTTTTTTACTGGGTGAGGTTGATATTTCTTTGGAACTAGGATCCTCTCCATTACTAAAATGTAATGGAGGATTCATTACAAAATTCAATGGCTATAA
Source organism: Amaranthus palmeri (assembly GCA_019776075.1). Classification (NCBI taxonomy): domain Eukaryota; kingdom Viridiplantae; phylum Streptophyta; class Magnoliopsida; order Caryophyllales; family Amaranthaceae; genus Amaranthus; species Amaranthus palmeri. Next base: position 207,178 of record JAAKBH010000386.1, read on the forward strand.
TTGACACATATTTTAGAATAAAAAATAAAATATCATAATTCCTCTTATATAAACAAAATCAAGCAATTATAGCCAATAAATTTTGTAATGGATTCTCCATTACATTTTAGTAATGGAGAGGATACTAATTCAGGTTAAAGGTATGGAAGGCAGTTTTGCATGGCTTAAACTAAATAATTTTCGAGCACTATTTCCCTTGAATTTAGTTAGTTGGCTGAGCTTTCATGTCACAGTTTCAATTAGTGTACTATAAAATCAATTTTTTAATTAATTCAATTTTGACCTTTCTTTTTCACTATCTTGGTTGCTTCAGACAAGACTTGAAGGAGTATCTTCAAATAGGGGTGGCCCATTCGCTGTGGTGCTGGAGGTAAGTTGCTTTTTTTGCTGAACTATTTTAGTTCTGAGATACGTTTCATGGAGTCTTAACGATTAATAGTATCTTAAACATCTCTTTGTTATTGCAGGTCTATGAAGTTGCACCCTCACTATTCATGGTGGATGTTCGCAAAGCTGCTGGTGACACCCTTGAATACCACAAGGTTAGCATGGATCAGTGGCCTTTTTTTTAGTAGGCACTATGTTTGGTACTACATATAAAGGATAAGCTTGTCATAACATGAGTATATCTAACATTCATAACTTCAACTCAACGTCTGTGATATCTGCTAACTTCAATGGGTCATTCTCCATTGTATCTACAAATCCACATATTGACTGTTCAAAGCTGTCATTTATCATCAATATCACTGTAAATCCGCTCAGTAAAATAAGATATAATGTAGGAGTTTTCACCTTCAATTTTTTCTTTCACAGTGAAACCTTTATCATCATAGGGAGCTACATTTCACTATAGCCTCATTTATTACGTTTTGTACAAGTCTTTCTTGGACTATCCATCTGAAAAACTACTGGGAGTATTTTACCTTTTGAAATGCATCCCTGCTACCTGTCCACTTGTTGCTCCAACATTGTCACTGCCATTTAGTAACTATTGAAATATCCATAGCCTGCTAGTCCTTAATGCTCTCATTTTGTCCTTATGGCAATGTGTACTATGTTGCATATTGCAATCCTCTAGAATTACAATATTATGAGTTCTTCGTTCCTTAGCTTGGTGAAAATGGTTTGCCATCTCTACTAGAGTGGCTTGTGCAAATTAAGGCTGCCATAACTCGCCCACTTATTGCCACTTTAAGACGAGAAAATTTCTTGGTAGAAATCATTAATTTACCTTATACCTAAAAACCAATTCCCTCCATCTTAGCACAAGTGTCTGATTTACATATTAAGTCGGTTCACCGCAAGTTTCCTATTTTCTTATTTAGAAAGCTATTTGTGAGGTTTACATCTATACGCCCCACAAGATTCCTCAACTTTACCTCTATCGACCAACTTACTTTTTCTTAAAATTTGTGCAAAATTAAATAGGACATTTGTGTTGAGATACAAATGAGTATATTTTCGAATATTGTACAATTTTTTAATAATTAAAATCAACTAAACTTAATTATTGAGATCCAACTCAAACTATGATGTGTATCCGACATTCCAACTGAGTCATTATAAGCTCTATCCAATCTTGTATGATGAACATTTATTTATACAGTTCTCAAAAAAAAATTATTTATACAGCAAGAATCCAAGTATCATACAAAGACTTGAAATTCATGATGTGTTGAGCCATCATCGGTCATGCCGAAGCGGGGCACGTGACTAATGTTCTGTCTTGGCCAGTCGCAAACAGTTTTAGACCGTGTTGTGTTATGTTGGCCATCTTCAAACAGTGGCCTGTGAAAACTAGCTCGCGGGCAATAGTGTGAGCCACAACACTTTTTTGCTTTTTTTTTTTTTTTATTTTGTCCTAAAATATGTTATAAAATGATGGGCCATGCTATTGCCCAACAAATAGAGAGCATGGTCCACCCATGGCCCACTGTAGCTGTTGGAGAGTCGTGCCTGCATACCTGCCCTGTCTCGTGTCCATGTCCAGTCATACATGCATTCACTATTTGAGATCTAGAAAGAACACCTTTTACCTTGTCATTTTGGGTTGGATACTTGGATTGTCTACTACCTGGTTATATTCAATGTTCGTCAAAGTCATGACTGAGTAATAATCAGTAAATACTATTTTTTTTTTGAAAACCCTCTAGCTGTGAAGTTCCTGCCTTCTTGCCATGCATGAGAAGTGATTATAGAGTTTTTACTTCATCGCAATCTATGGGAAGGATTCACGATCTTTTTGCTCCTTAATTTGGCGTTCCTTGGCATCTGAAAATTATGTGCATGAACTGAATTGATACTTTACACTCGATTCTTGAGTTGGAACATATGCATAAATGCAGTTCTTTCCTTAACCAGTATCTATGGCACCCACGCAGACTGTCAATTTCTAAAATTTTCTTTTGCTTTTGGCCTGCAGTTTTACAAGTTTTTCTGTGCTAAACTGGACAACATCATTTGGAAACCAAAAGAACATTTGGCACATCCAAGTTTACTTAAAGCAATGTCATCTTGACCTGGTTCAATCTAATGGAGCAAAATCAAGCAGCTGAGCAGAGAATAACAGCAGAACAAGTTTATGAACGGACCTACTCTCCAAGGTAGTTGCCATCGAGAGGCCAGTAATTGTTGGGGATTTTTTGTCTGTTATTAGATAAACAAATATGCTTGGTAATGTACCAATGGAGTATGTTAAGAAAAACCACTGTAAATTTGGCATCTCTTTTTTGGGATTAGGCTGAGTTGTGTACAGACAATTGAAGCGGGTATGTATATCACGGTGTACTAAGAGGTGGTGAGTCTCAAAGCAATGTTTCTACAAGAACTTTGTGAAGTTGTCTTGAAGTGTTCTGTTAATAAATTAGGAGAAGGTGAGTCAAATCCATTGAATGTACTTCTGTGCTGCAAGAATTCAAGAACATTGTATGCCGTTTTCAATAATGTATATGCAGGTTGGTTGTTACATCTTAAGATTAAGCTTGTAGAGAAAAATCTTATCAATGTCCAATGATCATGATTTATTCTTTTTCACGAATATATTGTAATGACATAATTAAAAAAAAAAAAAAAGCAATTGACTTTTTATTTAATTTAATAATAAAAAATTTAATTTTGTAAGGAGATATCACAAAAGTCGTTAAAATTGAGATTCTACTTTGAATTATTAAGACATGTAAAATCGAATTGGTAGAATCTAATTGTAGAATCGTAAGATTTTACAATAAACTTAAATTTGCTCTCTAGTTATAATTATTCACCTTAAAAGTTTAAGTTTACTGATTAAAGTTTCATTCAATTCATTTTAAGAATGACATAGAAAGATATTTAATGGGAGTAATTAGTCAAAATCTTAATACCAATGAAGAAATTTATTTTTTTTTAAATGAAGATGATGGATAGTTAAATTGTAAGAAAAATTAATAAAAGATAATACATAAGAAAAATTAAAAAAAAATTAAGAATACATTTGTAGAATCAAATTGTTAAATTGTAGGATCTTATAATCATGTTATGATTTCACCTCTATAAGTTTTATTTTAATTTGAATCGTAAAATTCTACAAACTTATGATTCTACCTACGATTCGAGTTCTCACTTATTGTTAGATTGTAAAATTGTAGGATCGTAGATTAGAATCGTGATTTTAATAACCGTGGACATCATTAATATAAAAAAAAAGGAAAATTTATCTTGGTTAGGCTTAGCTCGTCACATTATTAGGTTTAACTTTGCAAATTGCACTTGGCACCTTTGTGGGTTGAACTTTGAAATTGTTTTTTTTTTTTTTTTTTTTTTTTTTTAATTATTGGGTAGTGACCTGCTAGTTATTGATTATAAAATTTAGAAATATTTTAATAAAAATGTTAAAAATTAAAGAAAATTAAATTTAAAAGGAAAAATTACCGTGAATAACATGACATTTCATTGATTTCTCTACAATAATACGAACTTTCAATTAACTTTGAATAATATGAAGTTTGACCACATTTTTTCCACTAGCATACCTTACTGGTTTGTAACCGGTAGAAGAGGTCAAATATGACAGTTCCACTATAATCTTGTCATCCCCTAACTTTATATTCTTCACTTTATGCAGCCATCTCTTCATATTTCCAGTTACATTCTCCAATTTCTTCCATTTTTCTCCCTTTTTATTTTTAATAGTAAATTTATTTATTTTGAAGATGTATTCCCCATTCATCATCATATCAATACAAAACATCAATTGCAAAAGGAGTCTTAGTTAATTTTTTTAAATACTTCACCATACCAAAATTTCAATGTTATTGAATCAATAAGATTAGCTTAAAAACAAGCAAGACAACAATAAAACCATTTTAGGATGAAATCAACCCCTTAAATTGAACAAGTAATTAAGAAATGCAATAAATTTTCAATTTTAAAACCTTAATTTTGGTACATCAACGAATTTGGAGAAAATAATACAATGAAGATGAATAAACTAACTATTATTTGTGGTGATGAAGCTTGATTAAGCTTGGAGATATCATCTTCAAGCATCCTTCGTCTTGTTCGATGTAGGTGCAAGTGTAGGTGTGAAGAAGTGAATGAGTAAATGGAAATATGAACCAGCAAAGGAGTTTAGTTGATTTGTTTACAAAAAAAATAAATAATGAAGGAAAATGCTTTAACCGGTTACAAGTAAAAAGGTATTATAGTGGAAAAATGATATCAAACGTTGTATTATTCAGGACTAATTGAAAGTTCGTATTATTGTGGGGAAACTAGTAAAAGGTCGTATTATTCACGGTAATTTTTCCAATTTAAAAATATGTTTACCTCTTGCTCATTCGATGAAGTAGCTATCCTATCTTTTTCTCTATTCTTGGTTTATTCTCAACAATTCACAAGCTACATTAAATGTTTTACTTGTATGAGTTGTATCATCAATTCTAAAGTTTAAAATGCAAAATCATAATGGTTCATTGATGACTATTATTATAATCACTAAATAATATGTTGAAGTAAATTGTGTCTTGAGTGCAAAATCAAGTCTATGCATTCTTGTGTGCATAGAGATGAAATCTTATATAATATGTTAATAAATGATTGAGTATGTCTTAATGTTGATGTGTTTATGTTTGTGTTTAAGTGTGTGGATTAATGTTGAACATTTAGTGTCTAATAATCTTAAGTATATAATCACCTAGTACTACAAATAGTAGTGGGACAATATCCTTTATGTATAAAACGTTTGTAAAGAGTGAATATTGTTCATCAAACCCCCGATGAACAGTGAAATCACTGTATATGCTCTGCTTTTCCACTTTTCTTTTCATCCTCCATTTCCACTTTCTTTTTCTTTTGCTTTTTGTCGTTCTTACTCTTCTACTCACTCAACTTTTTTCAATCCCTCTTTCCTCTTTCCTCTTTGGTTTTTTCGAATGTCTTGAATAGTTGCATATAAAGTATTAGCCTACTATGGGTAGTTTCTGAATCTGTTTAGGGTCTTTAATTCTGTATAGTTGCTTTACATTGAGAATCTTTTATGTGATTCTATCTACAACAAATGAAAATGAATTCCATTTTTGTTGCTGGATAAGGGGAGTTCTTAAAATTCCTATACAAACTAGGAGTTTTTAAGCAATATATTTTTCGTGGTATAGTTTGGTTATTGATTTTTCTTTTAAATGGCACTGTTAAAGTTAGAACATATAATACGTAAGCAGTCAAATTTTTTATGTGGTTTGCCGAGTAGTGGAAATTCAACATTTGTACTCTCTTTTCATTCTTTTGTTGCATACACATGACAATCCCATAAATGAATGATCACACTTTCATCTCTTATTTTTTTTCCATGTAGTTTTACTAAAACAGTAAGTCTCATGGGAGACGGTCTATCCTATAGACGGGTACCACCAAAGCCCAACCCAAACAAAAATCAACATCTTTAGTTTTGTAGAAAAAGGAAAAAAGAAAAAAAATTATGTCAATCGTTTACTTAGGAAAACCAACCGTCCCTCTCTTCCCCAAAAAGACATCATCTTAACTGCCATTAGAATCCTATTCATCTCTTCCCCAAAATCATTAGAATGCCAAAAGACAATCTTCATTGATATTGAAACTGAACACCAAAAACGTTAAGAACACCAAAAACCATTTGATCACCAAAAACATGCAACAACAATGGAAGACATAATGTGTGAACCTCCTCCCCAAAACCATTTAAACACCAAAAAGACAATGGCGATTCATCCATGGCGAAAGGTATGTTATTGAATTTATTTTTATTGTTCATGATTTGTTCATCATTTCTCTTAAATTTGTTATTGTTCATGATTTGTTCTTCATTTATTTTTGTTTTGTTCATCATACTCTGAAAGAGGAGGACTTGGACCTCTTAGGTGGAACTGTGGAGGAAGAAGGAAGTGTAAAAGAGTAAAGAAAAACAGAGTATGAAATCAAGAGACAAAAACACACAATATATGAGGTATCTTATGATACCTCCCCCTCAAACAAGTATCTTATCATTAGCTTAATCAACATTACAACCAATGACTCAACTCTAACTTGAGAACAACCTCTCAAGCTTGTGAATCCATTCAACAATGGAGTTCACCTCTAAACTACCACAAAGATGAAGAAGACTCTATTGGTTTACAAACCCTAGTATTCTCACTTGTGTAGTCTCTCTCACAGTGGTTAAGAGCCCACTCTTAAGCCATAAAGGTTTCACCTTTAATGGTGAAACTCCCACAAAGACACTAATACAAGAAGAACACTCTTATGGCCTATGCCCTAGTATTACTCAAGTATTTGTCTCTCTACATGTTCTAATCATATTCTAAGCCCTATTATATAGACTATCAATACATTAGAAACCCTAGAAACAAGTGGGCAAAGGCCCACAAAGGACCACGAACAAAACAGAAAAGTCACATAAAAGTTCTGCTGGAGTCCGCTCGGTCGAGCCCACCCGCTCGACCCGGTCGAGCGACTCATGCTGCAGCTTCTGCCTTCTTCTGTTTTGATGGCTCGACTGTGACTCGACCATGCCTTCATGGCTCGACCCACTCGAGCAGCTTCAAGGCTCCTTTGCTGCTGCTGCCATGCTCACATGGCCATCATCACTTTGATTCATCATCATCAATCATCACATGATCGATGCTCTTGTTCTTTGTCGCACCCTTATCACGACACCCGAAGACCCACCACATGAGGGTGATTTGGCGCTTGCTCTAACATACTCCAAAATTTAGATTTTTCCACTGATACGACTCACGTCGACGATTGGGAGAAATCGATCTTTTTCTCATGGTGATGATGAGGTCAGTGAATTTTCATGGTGAAAACACAAAGCACTTACATGTAAACAACGAAGGTAATGAATTTCCATGCACACATGACTTATTTATTATTTTTTTCTTTATTTTATCTTCATCAATGGCGGTTGGAGATGACGATGCTGCAAAAAAATCGAATGAAAACGGAGACAAAGAAGATGAAGATCTATATGACCGACAGTTATATTTGGAACTATATTGTATTATATTTGGAACTATAATGTACTATATTTGGGACTATAATATATTATATTTGGAACTGTAATGTGGTATATTTGAAACTATAATGTACTATATTTAGAACTATAGTTTTTTATATATGAAACTATAATGTACTATATTTGGAACTGTAATGTAATATATTTGGAACTATAATCTATTGAGTTTGGAATTATAATACATTATATTTGGAACTATATTGTACTATATTTGAAACTATAATATATTGAATTTGGAACTATAATCTTTTATATTTGGAACTATATATTACTATATTTGAAACTATGATGTACTATATTTGAAACCATAATGACTAAGTTTTGGAGTTATAATGACTAAGTTTGGGAATTATAATGACTGAGTTCTGGATTTATAATGACTAAGTTTTTGAGTTATAATGACTAAGTTTTGGAGTTATAATGACTAACTTTTGGAATTATAATGAATGAGTTTTGGATTTATAATGACTAGGTTTTAGAGTTATAATGACTACGTTTTGAAGTTATAATGACTACGTTTTGGAATTATAATGACTGAGTTTTGGATTTATAATGACTAAGTTTTGGAGTTATAATGACTAAGTTTTGGAGTTATAATGACTAAGTTTTGGAATTATAATGACTGAGTTTTGGATTTATAATGACTAAGTTTTGGAGTTATAATGACTAAGTTTTGGAGTTATAATGACTAAGTTTTGGAATTATAATGACTGAGTTTTGGATTTATAATGACTAAGTTTTTGAGTTATAATGACAATAAGCACGTAATTGTTTGAGTCCGGACGTTCAACTTTGTGTCAAGTACTCAATTATAATACCAAATGTAATTGTATATAAATCCCAATAAGCAACTATATGTCCCAAAAGATCATCAAACAACGAAGTCTGCTGATTCAATTGGGCGGTTGGGAGACTATCACTAATGGTAACACCTTTGCGATTGGGAAAGTGTACGCGCGTTTAATTGCGGATGAGCCTCATGTTAATTGGGGTCATATTATGATTAGGAACGCAGCGAGTCCTAGTGCTCGCTTCATTACGTGGCTAGCCATCCAGGATAGACTCGCTACCAAAGATCGTCTAGGTAAATGGATGAATCTGCCTGATGATTTATGCGTCTTGTGTAACGAGACAACCGAAACAGCTCAGCATCTTTTTGTGGATTGTAATAGAACAAAGGAGATTAGAGATAGCCTGTTCAGTTTCCTTCCTAGGGGCCTCAACGAAACGAGTTTTCAAGAAGAGATCCGACAGATGAGCAAGCTTAATAGAAAGAAGACAGATAGGGCCAAGCTGATTGTGGGCCTATGGACTGAGATGATTTACTGTATCTGGATGCAAAGAAACAAAAAAGTTTTTGAGAATCACACATTCAAGTTGAAGGATGTAGTGGATTGTATAGTTTTTAGAATGGCTAGTAGAGCAAACAGTAGAATGTTAGATATGATTGTATCTAGGTAGGTTTTCTTTTGGGGTTTTTGGGCTCGCGCTCGGCTTTTTGTGAGCGTTAGCGTTTTTGGTGGCTCGTCTTGGGGTTAAGTCCCAACCGAGCTTCTGTTTGTCTCTTCTTTTGGTATATATATATATATATATATATATATATATACAAATCATTTGGCAAAAAAAAAAAAAAAAAAAACTATATGTCCCAAAATATGAATACATAATAATACGACAAAATATCATTATTATAAACCCAAATATACAATATTATGAAGGGAAATTATCATTGGTGCCCCTGAGGTATGCGTGTTTATCAATGGTGTATAAACTTATTTTTTTATTCCACTGGCACCCCTGAGGTTTAGTGTTATTAACAACTGTGACACTTTTGTAATTTTTTATGTTAAATACACGTTAAGTTTGAAATCTAACTTAACCATGGTTACTTTTTTGATGTTTATATACCCAGGTTTTTGTTCATTTCAGTAGCTCGATAATCCCTCTTCTCTCTTCCTTATCATCTTCCTTCTCCTTCCATGGCTACCTCATCCAAGACTCATCTTTTTGCGGCAAAGTGTACTCTGGTACCTCCAAAAGACACCAGGAAATCCCTAGAGTTGCAACTGGTGATAGCTGGGTAAGGTTGAAGAAATGCGACTGTGACCCGTCTAAGTTTTATGATGTTAGGGTTTCCGGTTCAGTTACCAATCTTGGAAGAATCTACGACAAATGTATTTCGTGCCAAGCATTTGAATGGGGGTATTCGTATGATTTGAAGGAAAATCTTCATGAAGCTACACTTGCAGATGCTCAAGGTCCTGCTCCTGATGCCAAGAATATAGATGAATTCAGTGAACTCAAAGCTACTGTTTTAGGGTTGTGTGATAAGGTTGATGGCTTAGTTAGGGTTGCTGAATTCATGAAATATATTGTAATGTTTCTATTGTTATTGTTGGTTGTTGCTATTATTAAGCCCTAAATTATGTATTTTATTCCATTAGGGCTATTGAGATTAAGCCTTAAACTATGTACTGTTGGATGTTGGTATTATTAAGCTAATGAAATGGTTGTTGTATGTAAACACTGTTGTTAAATATTACTTCTTGCAGATTCTAACTTAAATTGCTTCCAATGATTAAGTTCAATACAACCACATACAATACAAACAAAAGTTAGTTAATTGCCATACAACCATATATAATACAAACAAAAGTTAGTTCCAAAAGCTAATACTATAACATGACAGTAATCACAGGTGGACTTTGCCCTTTCCCTTCTTTGATGTCTTGGACTTTAGCACTGCTTTCTTAGTATTGCCTTTGGATGTTGATGCTTCATCAGTCTTTTTCGTAGCCTTTGTTTCTTGGTTGCCCCTCCTTTGCAAGTGGACTTGTTGTGCCCAAACTACCCACATTTACCACACTTAACAGTCTTGCTCCTTTTTCCCTTCCTCTCCTCCATCAGCTCTCCTCCTATTCCTACAAGGTCTTCCAATCCCTCTTTTAATCATAGGTGGCATGATGGTAGGATTATTTGAAGCTGGCCACTTATCTTGATCAGGGATGGGCTTAATGCTTTCACCATAAGCCAGCTCGTACTTTTCAACCGAGTAACATTCACACACAAAGGACTGTGGATCAAGACCCTCATGAAGAATAGCACTCATTGCATGCTTACAAGGTATACCAGATAGTTGCCACACATTGCAAAGGCATGTGTGGTTGTTCAAAGAGACTGCAAGAACGGATTTACCCTCCATTACTTCATACTCACCTACACTAGACATGAAAGCCCTACATGACCTACTGTCATTACACAACTGTTGCACTCTCTTCACAATATTTGGACACAAATTCTCCCAATTAGCACATTTCTGCCTCCTAGTAGCCAACCTAACCATTGTTACCCTCCTAATTCCTTCTAACAAAGTAAGAACATGCTTGCACCTATCAGTTCCTAAGGTTGCATTAAAGCTTTCAACAAAATTTGTTTTGTTAACATCACACTTCAACTGTGGATCAAATTTATGCTTTGTCCACCTATCTTGTGGACCCAAGTCAGCCAACCATTTCCTTGCATCAGCATCTTCTTTGTCAAGCTCCTTCATTGCCTTGGCAAAAGTGAATGTGGAGAAAGCCCCACATGCCAGCTAGAATAGTTGCCACATCTTTGGACTAGGGAAAATTTTCTTCCAATTGGCACTAAGGTGCTTGCAACAATACCTCCTTTGCACCTTAGGCCATAAATCAGTAATTTCTTTGTCAATACCCTCCATATGTAAATAACTGTTAGTCAAAACAAAGAAAAGTTGAAGGTATAAACACAAATTAATGAAACACATTACATACCTTTTGCCTGTCAGATTTGATGCACCAGCTGTCTCCTCTTTGACTTGGTTCAAGAACATGTTTCAGATGCCAAATGAAAAACTTCGAGCTCTCTTCATCCTTACTTGAAATAATAGCCCATGCTACTGGAAAAAGTTCATTGTTGCCATCCAGGGCAATTGCGCGCAGATAACAAAACTCCTCCATAATTACCCTTTAAATGAGCCTCATCAACTCCAATCAAACTCCTACAACCAACAAAAAGGCCATCCAATGAAGCCTTGAAAGAAATGAAGATGCTCTTAAAAACCAATGGTGTCTCAGAATGAGTATTGGGATACCAAGCAGATAACAAAACTCCTCCATAATTACCCTTTAAGAATGTTGCCAAATGTCCTTTCTTTATACAATTGTCCATTCTTATACAACTTATTAAATAACTGTCAAAACTATCACAATGATCATCCCAAACTGGACCATCAAATGGATCAAAGTTATCTCCAACAACATCATCATCAAGCTCAACCTCTTCATCACTATCAACCAATGACACACTCTCACTGTCACTAGTGTGCACTGACATGGATGGAATAAAGGATTCATCCTCACTTTCACTTAGTAAGTGTCCTGAAGTAGATGCAACACATTCTTTTTCCTTACTCGGTTCTACTAGCCTTAGAGACCTTCTAGTAACCACCTGCTTTATACCTTTTCTCCTCATAGTACTCTTAGGAATTCTTTTGGTTATAGTACCCTTTGGTGTTTTGGTTGGGGTTTTCCTAGGCTAGATAGGTTTGTTGACTGGTTTTTTGGGTGATTTCTTGGGCGCTTTTTTTGGGTGTTTTTTTCAGGGTTTTTTTGGGTGTTTTTTTGGGTGATTTCTTGGGTGTTTTGGTTGGGGTTTCCTCATTGTTAGCCTCCTCAGTAACTTCATTTATCTCATTCAAGAACTCCACATTTTCAAGTATGACATCATTGATGTCACCAGGAGATGGTGGAGTCTCCAATACAATGCTCTCCATAGGTTTCTTCCTTGGTCTAAGGACAGGGAGTTTGGGTCTGAAGTAACCCTTTGGTTTTTGGGGTGTCTTGGGCTTTGCAATCTGTAATGGGGTTGGAATGGGATCCACTAGTGGTTCATCAGGTTGTATAGGTTCACCAACTGGATCAACAACCATATCCTCAATCATTGGTTCACCAACTGGATCAACAGCTTCTACAGGTTCACTAACATCATCAACAATCATTTCCTCCATCACAGGTTCATCAGGCTGTATAGGTTCACCAACTGGGTCAACAACCATATCCTCAATCACATCTTGATCAGGTTCAACAACTGGATCAACTACCATATCATCAACATGCTCAACAGCTTCCTCAACATGGTCTACATCTTGTTCAGGTTCTACAGCTTCTACAGGGTTGGGGTCTACATCATCATCTACATTCAAAACAGGCTTCTCATGGGGTAGACTAAGGGTTGGAATTATCATGACAACATCATCATTAGATTCAACAGGTTTTTGTTTGGCCTCCAACTCTCTCTTCTGTGCATTTTGCTTTAGGGTTTCCCTAAGTCTCCTAGCATTATCTAACAACAAACTAGGTTTAGAGTCTCCAACTTTGATGCAAATACTTTCAACTCCCCTATTTCTGCTAAACATCTCCAACTATGCTTTGTCATCAACAATCTAAACGTGTTTCTTTTTGTACACATAACTGAAACTAGGATGCTCAGGCATCAAATGTCCCAAAGACTCAGCTTTATCCCAATAATTTATGATCATGTCCAAAAAGTTCACTAAGTCTACATCCTCAACAAATACTTCTGTCTCAATACCCTTATACACAAACTTCAACAACACACAGTCATCCATTTACAATCTATCAACAAAAAAACCAAAAAAAAAACCATCAACAATCATAAATTGCACCAAAATTTCAAAATTCAAAAAAGCCCTAATTTCGAGGGTTCATTCTTACAGAGAATGACTTAGAACAACTGTAAAAACCATAATTCAACAAAAAATCCCTAATGCTACCAAATTTTAAGAAGAAAAATGGAAAAAATTGTACCATTACAGTCGACATTTAGGGAAAAAAACAACAAAGACCAAGTACTTGCATGTACAGAAAGAAAAGTAAAGTACATTCGACAACTTACCAGCGAGAATTCGAGCAGCAAAGAGGAGGAAAAATCGACAATAATGGCGTGTTCAAGCAAGGAGATGAAGATGATGATGAACAACACAGAGAATGATCGAGGAGGGAAAATGAAGAGCCAAAACAATTCACTTAATCAGATACAAACCATGGTTTGGTTTTTTTTTTTCAAACTTAACGGTTAGTTACCGGAAAAAGTACAAAAGTGTCACGGTTTGTATTACCATTAAACCTCAGGGGTGCCAATGAAATAAAAAAATAAGTTTATACACCATTGATAAAAACACATACCGCAGGGGCACCAACACTAGTGGAAAAATCTCTAAGGGCTGCGGGCTTTTTATGGGTATGGGCTTGGAGTAGCAGCAAATAAGATCAAGTTATGGGCTGCGGACATAATGCCCGCAGCCCTTAACCCATTTTCAAAAATTTTTTTTTTTTTAATTTTCGTTTTAAATCTTTTTGCATTTCATTGAAGATCGAAAATAAATCTAAAAATTAAAGAAACCCAAAATGAATAAAGAACAACGAACATATATTACTAGATCTAAAAACGAATTTGCCCAGATATTACAAGAAATAAGTTGATACTACAAATCTAATTTAAAGAACAACAAAATGAATAAAGAACAACGAAAAATCCAGAGATTAGGCTCGAAATTACAGATCTAAAAACGAAATCTATTTCTAAGTTGATATTACAGATCTAAAAACGAAAATGAACCCAGAAATTAACTTGTGACTTGTGAGATTAAGATGACGAGCAACGAAAACAATTAGAAATTCAGATTGAAAACTAAAACCAATTCATCATTAGAATTGTTGTTGATTCCTCAGAAATTAGGCGCTCTTATTTCAATCTTCAATTTTCTTTACTCGATTCGCTGCTTCAAGCCGTTTCTTTATCACATCCCTGCGCTTCAATCTCGAACAAAAATCTTCAAGATTACTCGATGGACAAAAACGAACAAAAACCAGAGACAAAAACGAAATTATCTTCAATCTTAAAACGAAATTATCTTCAATCTCGAAACGTCTTCAAAAGGATGAAGGTGCAGCTTTGAAATCGATCTCGAAGGTGCAGCTTTGAAATCGAAAAAGGATGAAGGAACTCGATGGCTTCAAAAGGATCTCGAAAAAAATCTGAAGTACTAGAGAAAGGAAGATGAAGGAACTCACAAGATCTTTGAGGATGAAGAAAGAAGGAATTTTTTAGGGTTTCTTGGCTTTTTTTAGGAAGAAGGAAGATGAAGGAATTTTTAGAGGAAACGGCTGTGTGCGTGTGAATGTGATAATAACTAAGGGTTTCTTGGCTTTTTTAGGGTTTTTTATTAGGGAATGGGCTTATTGGGTTGTTTAGGGCTGCGGACATACCCATAAACCGCAGCCCATTGATTCATTTTTTTTTTAATTTTCTTTATTATTTTGGAATTATTAAGGGCTGCGGACATTCATAAGAACCGCAGCCCCTTTAGTATTTTTTTTTGCTAAATTTTTTAAGGGGTTAAGGGCTGCGGTCAATGCCAAAAACCGCAGCCCCTTAGTAATTTTCTTTTTTCCAGGTTTTTTATTACTCACATGGGCTGCGTTTTCCTAACAACCGAACCCAATAAGCAGCAGCCAATAGCTTTTTTTCCACTAGTGCAATGATAATTTCCATATTATAAATCCAAATACATAATATTATAACTCCAACTATTATAAGCTCTTTGTTTGGATACTTAATCGACCACTTTTGACTCTTGAGGGTTGTCATTTTGATCCTTAGAAGGAATCTTTGTTGTCTTCTTCAACATTAAGAACAAACTTTAAACCCTAAAATCAAGAACAAGTCAAATCAAAAAACAAACAAATTTAAAATTTTAAAATATTAAACTACAAACTTTAATTCACTCATGAGATTTTTTGATTTCGAAATGGTGAAATAACAAAAATTGTGAAATAACAAAACCCATTAAAATGGTGAATGTTCACCCATGAGACTTACTGATTTCGAAATGGTGAAATAACAAAAATGGTAAATAACAAAATCCATTAAAATTCAGTGGAAAATTCAAAAAGAACATTACTGTAATTGATGAAAAAATCCCAATTTTGAAAACGAATTGATGAAACATGGTGAACTTGATTACTTGTTTTGCATACTTCATAAATTAAAATAAACCCAATTTTGAAAACCCAATTCTCGATATTCATATATTAAGGAATTAAAAGTAAATGCTTATGTTGAGATTCCATTAAACCCATTAAAATAAGGAATTAAAAGTTAAAAAAAAAAAAAACAAACCCAAATTTGAAAACCCAATTCTCGAAATTCATAAAAAAATTAACAAAACCGATTAAAATAAGGAATTAAAAATAAAAAAGAATGTTGAGATTCCATTTAAATTCATAAATTAAGGATATTTTGGGTAAATTTCAACCTTAAAACCCATTAAAATGAACATACCTAGAATGATGAATATTGGATGAGTTATCTCTGAAGATGGCAAAAATGGCGACACTGGAGTGAAATGACAAGACTGCGCGCGATGAAGATGGAGATGAAAGAGCAAGGGTCTCTGAAACTGGCGAAAATGGCGAAAATGGGGATGATGATGAAAGTGCAATGGTCTCATCAACTAATGAGTAATGATAAGTTGCATGGGAAGTTGAAATGATGAGTAATGATGAGTTACATTGGAATTAGTTTATTTTTTTCTTTTTCTTTTTTTTTTTGTGTTTTTTTAAATAATCAAAAAAAAAATCATTTCTCCTAAAATGGGCTGGCCAAAAATCTCTGGTCTATAGGATAGACCGTCTTTTAGGAGATTTTGTGTTACTAAAATGCTTAAGCTTTTCGAACCAACATTGCAGTCTCTTCCTCATTACATTCTGACTCTTCTTGTTCATTCGCTGCCAGAGCCAAGCCTTTATTTCGAGAATTGTCAGCTGTTCCCAGATGTGATTCATGAGTCATAAGGGAACCACAACCAGCTAACTCTTCCAGATTGAACTTTGTGAAATCTTTGGATTCCTTTATGGCTGTGACTTTAGCTCTCCAGCGATCATCTTGAGGTAGACTCTTGAGGATTTTCCTGACCTGTTCATCTGAAGGAATAAGCCTTCCAAGTGAGACAAGTTCGTTTGTTATGTTGGTGAACTTATTGAACATTTCTTGAATACTTTCTCTAGGTTCCATAACAAATCTTTCATATTTTGACATCAGAAAGTCAATCTTAGAACGCTTCACTTCACTGGTTCCTTCATGGGTAACTTCTAGCAGATCCCAAATCTGATTGGCTGTTTTGCAACCCATAATGCAATTGTGCTCATTCGGTCCAAGACCATAGTGAAGTAATTTGATGGCAAGAACATTCATCTCCATTTTCTGAAAATCTTCTTTCTCATATTCAGTTATCGATTTGGGGACAGTTTCGTTATTGGAGTTGGTAGTTGTTACCTCGAAATCTCCAATTTCGATGACTCTCCAAACTTGATAATTTTCGACTTCGATAAAGATTTTCATCCTATTCTTCCAATATGTGTAGAATTTTCCATCGAACATGGGCGGTCTTTGAGTGGAGTAACCTTCTTCCATTCGTTCATTCATTTTCAACATCTCTAAAATACCAAGATACGGCTCTCAGGGTTTCCTGATCAAATGAGGAATAGGGCTCTGATACCAATTATAGAAACACTTATTATGAATGCAATAAGAGGGGGGTGAATTATTGTATAGCTTTTTTTTTAAGTATTTTTGCATTGTTTTGCGAGAATTAAACTCAATCAAAATACTTAAGCAAAAAGCAAGAAGGTAAAACGAAGACAAGAACTTTTGCATGGAAACTTTCTAGGCCTAATAGAAAGAAAACCACGTCCACTTCGGATTTTAAACTTCTCTTAATATGTTTTAGGCAATTAATACAATTACATAAAACAATTCTCTTCTCTTCTCTTCTCTTCCAGGCCACTTATCTTCTTCTTCTCCTTCTCTTTCTCTTCTCTTTCTATTGTTCTTTCTCACGGTTCCCCTTTAGACTTCCCAACTCTAATTTACAAACTCTCAAAAACCCTTTACAAAATAATTCTCTAAATTAGATAAAGACTAAAAGATTGCATAAGAAAAATATTGAGAATTAATTGGCAATTAACGAGTGAATATTTTTATCTTCTTGAAGGATGTCTCTTGAATTCTTGATTAAGGCACACCACACTAGCCGGTTATGAAAATCTCTTTTATAAGAGATTAACCGTGCACTTACTTCCCTTATTTCCCTTAATCTAAGGTGTGGGAATAGTGGAGAAAAGCCTTGGAGGTTATTCCAAGTCATTCGGTTATAATTAGCTAAAAATAGTAATTTTAATTAATCCCTAACTAACTGCCTATTATTGTGGAGAGCAATAAGGAGTTTAAATCTTAATTTTTAGATTAATTTTAATTAGTTTGCCAATTAATTTCTTATGCAATTTTTAGTATTTAACCGTACAAACAACTAAAATAAAGAAAAACTTATTTTCCTACGTTTTTAGTTGACTATCTTCTCAGACCTGCTTTGTTGGGAACACTGTATTGTCTCCATCTGCTCATTTTAGTTTATCAATCTTGGAACTGTAGTGATCGATTCATCATTTGACTTTCCATGTGAACTTCAAGATTGACTATTTTGATTTTGACTTTAACATTGACTTTGACAAGCACAACATTCTTTAAACAAGTTTCTTAGGTGCCATCTACGATTTTGACCTACAACACAATCTGTAAAATTTTGTTTGTTTATAAAACGTTAAGTCATCATCAAAACTCAATTGGGCCAACAACTCACAATAACCCACGCGGCATGTTGACCTTATGAAAGAACATTAACTAATCAAATGACAGGTTAAAATCCCAATTACATTTCTTGTGAACATCATAAAGTGAGAATGTCATCAGAAACAACAAATCAAATGATTAACTTATTAATGCTTTTTCATTGGTGTTATGCCCTAAACCAACATCGATGATTGGTTGACCCTGATAGTTAATGGTCAATTAAAAAAATTGTCATTTTTAATGGAAAATGCAACCAGAGAAGAATTAAAGGTAGTAGTTTGACCTCCTTTTAGTAAACTGAAACTCCTACAAGCTGTTAGTCATGTACTTTTTAATAAAGATCAACAGAGACAATTGATTTTTGGTTAGTCAAAACACAGGATTAGAATACTTGGACATCCATGATTACTACACTCATCGAACTACAATCATCAAACTAAAACATCCAAAATACTGACATTAACTGCATTCCTCCGTTCTCAATTAGACAACGTAGACAAGGGTACATCATGTTAGTTTGATTTGTCGACAAATGTCCTCCAAAGGATCAGAGTTCAGACTCTGATTGGCTATCCTTGGTTAAAATAGTTACATTTGCTAGAAGTCTCATCAAGCCTACAGCTCATAACTTCTCTCATAACATCTGCCATTGTTGTTGCATTAATTAACTGTAGAGATTCTTCTGTTGCCTTTCTCTTTTCAATCTCCAGCATCAAGCTCAGGCTCATTTCTTGTAACTCAGTCTCAATATCATCAAGTATATGTTGTACACTATATGTTACTTCATCATCTAATAAATTAGGAAACTTACTATCAAGGTCATGCACAAGATCTTCATTGCAATTTACAGTATCTTACTTTTTTTATAAAAGAAAGCTTTTTTATGAAAGGAAGCTTCTGAGATGCTTGATCACTGAATGAACACCCTACTTTAACCATAAAAAATAAAACACAGACCATCAAATAAAAACCCCAACTTTTTACGGGTGATGAACATATGATCTCCTTTTTGATTTATTTGAAAACTGAACAGATTCTAATAGAAATTTCATCCTAGAAATTTGTCGTCCCAGATGGAAAAGCAAGAACCCCAGAAGAGAAAAATTATCATCCTAGAAAAGTTATCATTCCAGAAGGAAAATTTATCATCCCAGGAATTTTCCCACCAAGATTCTTTTTACCCAGAAATCTTTGTTCCCAGATTAATTTTTTCAAGATTTTTATTCCTGAAGATTTTCTTCCCAGATTACTTAGTCCTAGATTTTTATTACTCTCAAAAGAAATTTCTGATAGATTTTTATTACAAGGAATTGGGAGTATATTGTATGAATTCCCAACACTCAAATCCCAATCGCAATCCCATATTTTTATCCTCAAATTCCCATTCCCATATACCAAACACCCCGTCAAGAAATTGTTGAAAGACACGGAGGTTGAAAAGCAAAGATGTCATTCACATATTTTAACCCAAGCCTTATTTGGATGTGGTTGTTGAATATATGGAGTGCGGTTATAGATTGAGGATATAGGGGGAAATATATTCACTTGCTCTAATCATATCATATCATACAAAACTATAAAAGAACTGTAAAATTCCACATGGCGAATTTACAAAGTTTTGCATTAATTATGATTTTAAGTATTAAAGGTAAGTTTTCAAAAAAATTTTATTAGATCTAATCATCATACAATCATATCATATCATATCATACAATCATATCATACAATACTATAAAAGAACTGTAAAATTTCACATGACGAATTTACAAAGTTTTGCTTTAATTATGATTTTAAGTATTAAAGGTAAGTTTTCAAAAAGATTTTATTAGATCTAATCATACAATTATAAAATACTATAAAAGAATAAAAAAATTACAAAGGACGATTTTACATAACTTTACCAACTGAAATCATTTTTACAGTTAAAATGTGATTGTGGGATATTCAAATCATATTCAGTATAATATGCAATTGTATCTTTCTTAAAAAAATTATTTATAGACATTTCTATACTAGAAAATTTCGTGCAATGCACGAGTTTGTATACTAGTTTGTTATATTGGCATAGATTTAGGGTTCCTTATTTTATTCGAACTTGCAATCGATTTGGCCATACTGTCATTTGTTAACCTTCAAACTTGGACCGGAATCTCGAATATGGAACCAGTCCGGTCTTGGTCTAACCCGGATTCCATAATTTTTATACCAAAAATAAAATAAAAATGGAAGATTTAAAAATAATTTAGCAAATTAATTTTTATAAAATTAAAATATTTGAATTAAAAAATTATTGTGTCGAAAATAAAATATTTAAAGCCCTTTAAATAAGTATATACATAATAACTGTAAATATTATTCACTTTCAAAATCACTTTTATGTGCATCCGATCGACAATAGGTTTAAAAAATCACTTTTTCCCCTCTAATTTCAAATAAGCATAAAATAGGTTTAAAAAAAAGGAACATTTGCTCAAAATAATCCCAACTATCACCCGTTGGCCAAAAATAATCCCAACTATCAATTATTTTTTAATAATTCCAACTATTCTCATAATTTGTTGAAAACATACCCACCCCCTTTTTACCGGCCAGAAAATGTAACTTTTCCACTTTTTTTCTTATATTTTTCCACTTAATATTCAAAATTAACCCTTCCCCTACATCTATTAATCAAAAAAGAAAGAAAAAAGTGGAAAAATTACTTGTTGCATACGGTTAAAAGTGAGGCTGGTACATTTTCAACAAATTATAACAATAGTTGGGATTATTAAAAAATAATTAATAGTTGGGATTATTTTTTGCCAACGGGTGATAATTGGGATTATTTTGAGCAAATTTTCCTTAAAAAAATACATATAATACTAATATACCCTTCAAGTTAAATGATTTAAATTAAAATCCCTAATTGAAACCTAAGTCGATTCATGCTCTTCACCTTTGTGCCTTGCTCGCTCGTCGACATCTTCATCTTCCCTATTCTCCTTCTGCCTTTCTGCCTTGCTGATCGAACCAGGTATGCTCTTCCTTCCTTTCTTCCTTTTTCTTCTTTTCATTCTGTCGGTGTTCGAATGTCGCCAGCCATCTTTTTTTTTCTCTTTCGTTTTTTCGAGTGTCGCCAGCCATCTCCTCCTGATTTTCTTTTTTCTCTTTTTTCTTCTAATTTTCTGTCGTGTATAGCTGTAGCCAGCCATCTCTTTTTTTTACTTCTCCGGTTCTTCTTCATGAGAGTACCTTTTGTCTTCTGATTTTCTGTCAATATATATCTTCTAGTGTTACCTTTTTATCTTTAATTGTTATTTTATTATTATTATGTTTAACTAGTGTAATTGTGTTACTAATTATTGATTATTATTTTTTATAGCTTGAATTTTGAACAAAACTGTGTGAGTAATTGTTGATTATTATTTTTTTACAGCTTGAACTTGAACAAAACTACTGTAATGGTGTTAGTAATTGTTGATTATTATTTATTTATAGCTTGGATTTTGAACAAAACTAGTGTAATTGTGTGAGTAATTGTTGATTATTATTTTTTTTATAGCTTGAATTTTGAACAAAACTAGTGTAATTGTGTGAGTAATTGTTGATTATTATTTTTTAATAGCTTGAATTTTAAATTGTGTCACTCAAAACTCAATTCAATTGTTTGCTTTCTTTATCTTTGTCAATATTCTAATTTTCTTGTTAATTTTAGAGTCTAGACTATGTTATCGAGATATCGTATGACTTTATGTGTTAAAGTAGTGTTTATCACTTTATCTTACTTCTATGTTGTTTTAATATGAAATTTATGTTGTTTTAAGTGTCAAATATGCTTTAAAATTGATTTTGGAGTGCGCCTCGCATACAAAAAGCCCGCGCCTCCGCCTCATGCATCGCGTCTCGGAAATAGGACCGTTTGCGCCTCGGTGCGCCTCGCGCCTCTTAAAACTAAGGTATGGCCGAAATACCTTGTTCATGAGGGATTGGAAGGTAGTCAGGGCGTTTGTTAGGCCAAAGGGCATAACCGAAAATTCATAATTGTCGTCGTGAGTACGAAATGCCATTTTGCACACATCCTCGACTTTCATACGAATTTGGTGATAGCTTGACTTAAGATCAAGGTTGGTGAAGAAATTAGCTCCTTCCAATTCATTCAACAAATCGTCAATAACAGGAACAAGAAATTTATTTGGCACTGTGGCTTTGTTGGTAATCGACACAAAAGCACCAAGAGCCATCCTTTTCTTAACTAGAAGAACGAGGCAAGCCAAGGGGCTTTAGAGGGTTGAATAATGCTTGCTTTTAACATATCATGTACCATACGTTCGATTTCCGCCCTTTGTGCATATGGGTATCTGCATGGTCATGTACTCATAGAATCACTCCCCTCCTTAAGAACTATAGTGTGATCCTGGGAGCAAGGTGGGGGTAGGTTTATAAGGGGTTGGGTTACTTGAGGATATTTGGCCTAGGTAAAGTTTAGGAAAGTAGGGTATGGTATTTTTGGTATCATATACTGACTCTATTAATCCGTTGCACTCCACCAAAATTCCATTCTTCTCAACCCGTAACATTCTCACCGTGAATTTTAATGATATTTTGGAACATTGAAGGCCCAGATTTCCTAGAAGTGTCACTCTCTGACTCTTCTACATAAACCACATGGTCTGAGTCTTCCAATTGAGTGCAACTGTCCCCAATTGTTCAAACCATTGAATTCCCATAATGGCATTCAAACTTCCCAGTTCAAGGGCAAAAAATTGATCACAAGTTTTGATACCCTGCAACGACAACACCACATCGGTACAAATACCATCAGCAAAGACTTCCAATCCCATACCCAAGGTAACCCCAAACGTCTTACATGGAGAGATCTCAAGTCCCAATTGTCGAGCCGTAGATGTGGAAATAAAATTTTTGCTAACCCCTTAATCAATCAACACCAAGTTTTCCTTTCCTTCAATTGGGACCACTAACTTCATAGTTTTGGGTTTTGTAAACTCGATTAGGGATTGTAACAACAAACCAACCATAGGGTCTTCCAGGTCGGTGCGATTTTCGACTTCCACTATATCTTCCTTGTGAAGTTCATCTTCCTCCTCAATCATAACCAACTGCAGTTCTTTATTCTTACAAATATGGTTGTAAGACGATCGTTCATTGCATTTAAAGCTCACTCCACGAGATTGTTTTTCACACATCTCCTTCTCAATGAGAAGTAATTGTTTGGTTCGAAAATCAGAATTTGGTTATGGAAGGTGTAAGTTAGGTTTAGTTGAGGAAATGGGTCGAGGAAAATTATGTGGGTTATGTGTTTGTGGGTAAGATTTTGGAAATTTTGTAGAATCAGTGGACCCTATCTATTATACTCTCTGGGTCTCCTATAATAGGATTTGGCCCAATCTTTTTGCTCTATCTTTTCAGCCTACTCCATAGCAATTTTTAAATTAGTAGGGTCAATTAGCGTAAGCTCACTCCTCACCAACTCCTTAAGCCCAAACATGAAAACTCCTAAGGAAATCTCCATAGGCACTCGACCCAATGGAGTTATCTTCTCTACAAAATTTTTATAGTAGTCCTCCACTATGAATATGCTTTATAGCCAACCAGTGTTCCACCAAGCTACCTTGATTATGATGACAAAACCTCCTGAGCAACAAAATTTTAAGATCTCGCCACCTAGTTATAGGGCTTTCTAGATCTTCCCATTGAAGCCAAAATTGTGCATCACCTTCCTTACTAATGGCAGCTGCTTCTAACTTCACTTGATCTGTGAGATTATAGTATGAGACGTATCATTCAGCTCAGAAGATCTCCGGGTTACTGCCAGAATAAGTGGGTAACTCCAATTTTCGTATCTTCCAGCCACCATTTCCCGAATTCAGGTTAACCCCACCTTGTTCCTTTATGGAAAATGTCGGCATCTCCAGGTTAGGGTTCCATCCTGGGTTCGAAATTGGAGTTCCCGAACTAAAAATTGGAATACCCCTATCTCCAAGAGTTGGAGGTGGGTTTCCCCAAATACGAGGTCGGGTTTATGGTCTTTGATTGCCCTGCAACATTTGATTTAAAAGGCACCTGTATTTTGAGTTGATTTTCCACCATTATCGCCATGGATTTATCAAGCCCCGATCATTTAGTTTCAATGGCAGCTTGATTGACCGCCAATTTTTCTTCCAGTTGAGACATATCAGAGTATATTGCGCGAGGTGTTCAAAAAGTTGTTGATTTGTAGGATTACCCATTTCAAGGTAAATTTTTGCGCCTGCTCTGATACAAGTTATGGTGAACCTTAGCGAGTACAACAGAATTAGGGAGAAGAGAAGAAAGAGAGAGAAGATTATAGAGAATTCTGTTAGAAAGAATAGAAAAAGCATACAGGGGAGGGAGAGTACAAAATAGAAGGTGAGGAGGGATTATCTGTGTATATTCCAATATATCCAATCACATTATTACATCATATATTTATAACTAAATAAGTATTACAAAGCATTCTGTTTAAGAGTTCGTTATAAAAATGCCTTTCTAAATATAGTTTTTAACAGATCCATGCCACCTCATCATTACCCATTTCTTGTTGTCCTTTCTCATCCACTATTCTTCTTGCATCTATGGCAAACCTTCAAACATTTAGCTGGGTTTGCTGGTATGACAATTTCATTTTCATAGTTCATGCATGTCATTTACCATTTCCATAAAAGATCTGATGCATTTTGGCACAACAATTGTATGAAGCATATGACAAGTACACTACTTTTGAGTCTCAAGCTACGTTAATTCATTAATATGAAATCTCTTTGTTTTACCTCATAGTGTTTCTAGTTTCTACCATTCCTTTCCTCGAATGGTGTTTTATTATCCGTCGTTTCTCCATCACAATCTTAATCGCCAAGAAGAAATTGAAAGCAATTATTGTCAAGCATTCGGCAGCAATGGCCAGGTGACAGTTGAAATCTAAGATGAGTAATGGGCCGAGGACTATGGAGGAAAGAAGGAGGTCAAATGTGTTAGGGTTAATATTTGCTAATACAGAGAAAAGAAAAAAATAGTAAAAGCTAAAAGAATGTAGCCCATAGGTTTTGAACCTGATATCCATTGGTTATCATATATAAGGCTTTATCAAGCCACTACCTTCTTCTCTTGTCTTATACCTTCTAGTTCTTTATACAAATTATAGTTTCGTTCGTGGCCTACCCGAATACCCCCTTAGTTTCGCCACTGTATGTTTGCATAATATTATTGAAAGGGAAGGAAAAGGAAATTGGAGTGGAAAGAAAGGAAGGGGAGGGAAGATGAGTATGTTGTCTTTCCAATATTGAAAGTATTTGTTTTATTTAAAATGCGAAGGAGCTTCTCTCTACTATTTTCTTCCCTCCATTTCCCTCCTTTCCTCTAATTGTATCCAAATGAGGAAAATACACATTTCACTCCCGTTGCTTTCCTTCCATTTCCTCTCATCCAATCAATGTTCGTTTGAAGTTTGCTTAATTTAGAAGATAATTGATTAGTTCTTTGAGTTTTCTTGTAAGATTAAATAAGAATTGAAATACATGTATAAGTATCGGCTTGATGTTACTTGAGGAAATCACGGATGGAAAGTATTTTCACACACTTATATTAGATATACATTTCTTTTTTTTTGATAGGATTGATGAGTTAAGGTGTACTTGTCTCTTTTTCAGAGGGATCAAAACATTACGTGAAACATTTGAGTTAGCTAAAGAGACATTTGATTTCAGGTTTTTGGTAGTGGAAGCTCCATTTTTTGCCGGTTTTTATTCTAGATGTTGATACTTGTTCTCTATGTTAATTCATTATTCATAAGAGGCGAATGCTTACTTTTAAACCTCGTTATGACAAATAAGCTAAAGGTTTTTATGGGCATCTAGCAAATTCAAGCCGTGATCTGCAAGGGCCTTTTGCATCCGTTTTGAGGTTGATTTTACACCTTAGTTTAGGAAGAAGAATTCCTGTGATATAAAACTAACTTCTTTGTTGTTGCCGTATTATTGGTTTTTCTCTATGTCGACTTAGAAGGCTGAATGCTATCTATGTACTTGTCCAGGCCATCTTTTTTTGAGGAATTTGTCTCTTGGGTATGATCGGAGCAGGTTGTGATCATTTTTCATTGATAAGGTTACCTGACACCTCCTACCTACCTCCTATTTTTTTTTTTTTTTGATTGAAATGACGCCTGTTGATTGGTGTATACCACATTTTCCACTCTTGCAATTTTGCAGTTTATTTACCTTATTGTTGTTTATTGGAGCTAATTATTAGTAGCACCTAGCACTGTTTTACAGTGTACATTTCTCTAGAGTGTTGAGGAAATTCAAAATGATTCAAAAGTTCTATGGAGTATTACAGTTAGAGAGCTGAGATTCGGAATACAAGGTATCTCGCTTATGAAAGAAAGATGGCTAGGTTGTAAGAAAGGGGATGGAATCACTGTTTTATGTTTGCATGAGGCCTTGAATAGATATGCTTTATTGGGTCCAGGGTTGTAACTTTTGGGTTTAGGTTGAGGAGATTAAGGGAATTGTTCTCTAAACCTTCATCTCTAGCCTGTGATACTGACATTGGTTGAGGATTCATATTCGTTTCATCGAACTTGCTCAGAAGTTTGTCATAGTGAATCGGGAGCATTTAGATTTTGATACTATTTCCTTGACTTGATGATCTGCTAGTACCTACGCCAATCGCTTTGTTCTGAAGGACAGTCATTACATTTTTTAAGTGAAAAGTTCATTTATGATAGATCTTATTGGCTTCATGTAAAATTTCATGCTGATAGTGTTCTGTTGTTTACCATGCTTACTAATCCATATCTAGTTATCTACCTAATTTAACATTGAAACTCCGTTGAAATCAGACGTGTTTAAGTGGACCTTGATATACGCTTCAACTGCAACATGTTTTATGGACATGTGATTCAACAGCTTCAACCTTTTGGGACTTGTAAATAAAATGTTAAATCACTTGAATCTCTATCTTTGCTTGAAACAAATACCCTTACAAAGTTGCTTTTGCAGTAGCCATGAAGGTTAGATCATCTGTGAGGAAGATGTGTGAGTTCTGCAAGGTGATAAAACGTCGTGGCCGTGTATATGTAACTTGCAGTGCCAAGCCCAAGCACAAACAGCGACAAGGTTTTTCTACATTCGCCCATGAAGAGCCCCTTGTTAGCATGTATGTAATTTTCTGCATTCCTTTCTCAGTTTCAGTTTTGCTCTTCTGGAATGTGCTACTATCGGAAGAACCTCATCATCAGTGGATCTAACTATTTAATTTCTAGTAATTTTCCTGGTAGAAATATGGACTTGGAAGTTGATGCATCATATTATTAGGGTAGAACTTACCAGTTAAATTTGGATTTATAATTTCCCATAGATACTCCTTTATCGTTTGGTGTGGAGTTCATATATAGTAATTTGTTAATGTGCAAATATAGTTAGCTAAGACAATTCATAGAGGGAGATAAAAACTTTAAAACCACAAATTATGACAAGAACGTCCCTTGTTATTATGGGGCCAAAGATTTGTAGTTTTTGGTTTTGGATTATAAATGAACTATATTAAAACGACTTATTATATCATTGGCACGCTTGATTTATGTGAAATTGCAGATGATGTTTGCTACCGGCAATCAACCGCAACAATCTCTTTGTTATCCTTAATAAGGGTAAGATTGTGATACATTCGACCCCGCAAACCTCCAATAGGTGGGAGTCATTTCATGACATTGGGGTAATGTAACTTTTTGATGCAAGTGTACTAGTCACTCTAAAATCTAACCTGACAAAGTATTTGATGCACATATTGATTGGAAATAGGATGCTTTTATTTCTCGCTTTGAAAGACAGCAATGATGCTACTGGCTTATTTCTTGTAATATTCAGGTCTGCATCTGCTACTATGAAGCCATTGATATCGAATAACCCAAGCTTGCGGGTCGGTCTGGCACAGATCGTGCCCAAACTACAGCAGCCTGCTGCAATGTTTGGTTGGAGGGATGCCATCGCTTCACTTTTATTCAAGAGAAACTAAAGCTTCTAGAAATGACAAATATCCAGGACAATAGTACCTCCTCAATTGTTTAGATAACAATTGCCAAAAAAATTTTTAATTACAGTTTTGTACTTTTGAACTGTTTCATTGTCCTATTACCTTCTGTTTTCTTTTTGCTGTTAGGTGGCTCCCACACACTCTATTACACTATATCTTTTTTTTATAAAGACAAATAATTGAGCAATTTTGGGAGAAATTATGTTGATCCTGATGGGAAAATTCAAAATATATGGAGAAACTTGTTATCATGTTTTAATGTTAGTTGGGAATTTAGGACTTGGGACAGTCACACCTTATTGATGGATTGCTTTGGTAGGGACTGTCCCACATGCACCGTTCTAATTGCTAGCCAACTTTTTGTTTGATTACTCTGATTCATTTTAAATGTCCACTTTCCATAATTTAGTAAAGTCGCTCTAATTGTCCACTTTCTATTTTTTGTTGAAGATTTTTTATCTAAATACCCCCAACTATCCCAACTTATATTATTTAAAATACCTCACCTGCCACCTTTTCAATTACAATAATCACTTAAATACTCTACCTACCACCTTTTCAATTATTATAATCAATTAAGATACTTCACTATTATTTTTCTTAATTTGCGTGTCAAACCTAAAGTGGACATTTAAAATGAATTGGAGAGAGAACTATTTTCGTTCAACTATACTTGTTATTAATATGTCACAATCAAATGTATTTATTTCAGAATGGAGAAAGTATTGGAAAATTTAAATTTAACAACAATTCTCCCGTGAGACAGTCTCATGTATGAGACCTAATGTTATATTTGCTTAGCCCATTTAATAAAAGAAAAAAAAATTGTTTCTTTAATTCTTCCATATTAGACTAGTTGTCATTTCTTCATTGTCTCTATTTTGATTGTCTTTTTTAATTGTCTATGTGTATATTCATTTGCTTGATTATACAAGATTGAATTGAATTTCTTTTATTTTTTTAATTGTCTATGTGTATATTCATTTGCTTGATCTAACAATCCCATTACAACCTATTTTCAAGTCATCCCCTTTTATTTTTTTGAAAAATTGTTGGGAATAATCTGAACTATTGACAAACTGCTGTGAATAATCCCAACTATTAATTATTTATGAATAATCCCACCTTTACAGTTTATTTGCTCGTGGCACCCCAAACGAAATTTGACCTATTGTAGCAAGTTTTATTAATTGTTTATAGGTTATCTTCTCCATTGTCTTCTTCATTGTCTTTTTATAAAACTCATCCACTGATTTCAAACTCTTCTCCATTGTTCTTCTGTTTCTTCCATTTTGTCCTTCCTTCTTCACCTTCCTTCTTCCATTTTGTTCTTCCTTCTTCACCTTCTTCCATAAAATTCGAAGAAGACCCAAAATTCGTCACTGATTTCGACAATAAACCCTAATTTTTTGAGGAATTGCAGTTGATGGTGGTGGAAGATGGTGACAGATTTTGAAGGTTGATAATTTCGAATGAAGATGGTGCTGCAAATTTTCGAAATTTTGAAGGAGAGAGGAAGATGGTAGACAGGAATGAAGATTGGTGAGTGTTTGTTTATTTTATGGAAAATGAAAATTAAAAGAAGATGAAAAATGAAACTCCAACATGCAATAACAGGTAATCGATGTGTTGGCGGTGCCACGAGCAAAAAAACTAGAAAGGTGGGATTATCCATAAATAATCAATAGTTGGGATTATTCACATCGGTTTGTCAATAGTTCGGATTATTGCCGACAATTTTTCGTATTTTTTTTTAGTTTTATGGTTAAAGGGTAACATTTATTGTCGTTAATTAATGTTCACCAATCTTTCAATTTCTCTCCGTATCATTTGTAATATTTCATACCTTATTCGACAAAACCACTCAATTGCTCTCCATATTTTTCACTAAACTAGGGTTGTTCAACAAATTTGGAAATTTTAATCAATAATTCTTCAAGCTTCTTTCGCAAATGGTATAATTCGCACAAGTAATTACATAATTAGTGTAATAGTCAGAGTTAAAGCAAATCGAATGTTCACATGTAAATATGAATTGGGTCACACGTTGGACATTTAAATTAAATAGTTTCTAGGAACGACGACGTTCTGGTGATAAAAAAAAATGAACAAGAATGAAAATAAAAAATCAGCAAAAGTCTAAAAGTTTACAGCTTGAGAACCTATTGATCTCGCAAAAAACTAATTAATGTCCAAAATAAAGCATAATTGCGATAAAAACACAATAAAGTCGTTCAACAAATATTATAAGTTCGGATGCGACAGTCAGCTCATTTACAGGTTCCATTGTTTGATTCCTCACACACCAGCCCCACATGCAAATTAACCTGCTAGTCATTGAATGACAACACCATAGCACGTTGTAAGGAACACAAACCAGTACACGTCAGAGACTTCATACGTTGTATTATATAAGTTACATATAAGTAATGAGTTATTCTAAACATCCAAAGGCTCTAATAGTTTTAGATGTCATATTTGATGTTTCAATCCCAACTCATGTTGTTGCCTGTCCAGTTCGGATCGCCAGAGTACTATCAAATTTTGGAGGAATACACATGGGAGAGATAATCCCAAGGCAACCACTAATATAAGACGTTGTCCATCCAATTTAGGTTGTCGAAGGGTAAAGTATGCATACCCCCACGGTGACTGTAATGATCCAAAACTGCCATTAGAACGATAATAATAATATTTTCAAATTCGATATAGAAACCCATACGGGTAATCAACACAATCATCATCAAATTTCCAAGTTTAACTCATTTCAAATTATTTTTTGTGTCTAAGCCTTAGGCTATATACAATATCAAATCATAGAATGAATACAACATTACTTTACATAATCAATTACAAAAATATGGTCTAAGCATGTACCTTAGTAGCACGACAGATCAACACATAGCACTTCACAAATAGAAATCTCATCCTCTTATGAACCGAGGTCCTAAACACAAACAAACATCCAAAAATTTATGTATTAGTACATGTTTGCACATTCAATCACTTAATACCATTGAGTAGAGCTGTTCATGGGCGGGCTTGGGCGGGTAACGGACCGGGTAGTACCTAAAAATTCTACCCGCGGGCTCAAATATTCAAAAACCCGCCCGCATTCGCGGGCATATTTTTTTGTTGCTACCCGCCCGGGTATTTTTTATATAAAAATTTAAAACATAAATCATATTATAAAGTTAAGTTTTTATAAGAACAAAAAATATATAATACATTATCTAAAATACTCTAAATATATATAAAGTATCAAAATAGTCAAATTACATGAATATTGAATATAGACGTTGGAGTCGGCTACTTGTTCGAACTTTGATAGTCGATTGCTTGAGTGCTTTGAGGG
Source organism: Amaranthus palmeri (assembly GCA_019776075.1). Taxonomy (NCBI): domain Eukaryota; kingdom Viridiplantae; phylum Streptophyta; class Magnoliopsida; order Caryophyllales; family Amaranthaceae; genus Amaranthus; species Amaranthus palmeri. The sequence continues at coordinate 238,836 of JAAKBH010000386.1, forward strand.
TTAAAAATATTAAAGTCTAAAAGAAGTAAACCTTAAGGCTAGTAGAAAAGTAATAAACTAAAGTTGGGTATGGGCCATGTAATAGTATATTTTAATATTTCATAAAATTAATTATTTAATAAATAATATATTAAACTAAGCGGACAGGCGGGTATACCCGCTGGTAATTTTTTGGTGTCGCTACCTGCCCTTTTATCTTGGCGGGCGGGTATTACCCGTCCAAACTTTAAATTTTTTTGAAAAACGTTGTCCATGCCTGCCCGTTTTTCGAGCCGGATTGGGCGGGCCTAGCGGGTAGCCCGCCCATGAACAACTCTACCATTACGGCATCACTAAACTTCATAATTTTAAATGATTACGTTGGGTATCAAATTTATTGGCCTATTTGAAAAATTCAAACAGAAAATTTGACTTCATTGCGCCCGAAAAGCATCAATTACGCTGGGTATCAAATTTCATAATTTTTGATGCCCATTTACTATTTTAATTGATTTTCGCGTTTAAACGACTTTTAATGTGATCGATGAGCACATCGACAAACCAAATGCACTAAAATCCCAAGGTTTGAGGCGCGACCTTCAAGACAGAATTTCGTTGTCCAACATTTATTTTATTTTATTTATTTATTTTATTGAAATAATTTAATCCCTCTAATCACCTTTTATAATTAAATGATTTTTATTCTCAACACATACAAATCATCATATACTACCCTAATTTAATTACAATAATGATATCAACCAAAACTTTAACAATTAAATAAAAAAAATGCCCATCTACGTTTACACAAGATTTTATCACCAAACTAAATTATAAAACAAAAATATAAATAATCATTAAATTAGGATATTCTCAACAACCATGAATTTTTTCTTACGTATGTAAATTAAACATCATGAATATTTTTGTTTGAATTAAAAACATCGTGAACATGATTCTTCAAACAAATTAAAATTTTGCTAAGAAAATCATGTGATATAACAACTAAAAAAATGTACACACATAATTCTTCTAACAAATTTGGATTTTGTTAAAGAAATATGATTTCATAAAAACTGCATCAACTAAAAGTATGAATGCAATCTTTTCTAAAAAACGGGATTCATTTAAAAAATATAAATTAATAAAAAGCTATATAATAATACATAAATGCAATCCCTCTTAAGAAATTTAAATTTTATTAAAGGAATATAAATTCATAAAAATTACACTAATAAAAGGTATTAGCATGATTCTTCTAACCATTTGAATTTTGTTAAAGAATTATGAATTGTGAAATATAATTGAAATAATACAATGAACAAAATTCTTTGGGAAATTATCATTGGTGCCCCAGAGGTATGCGTTTTTATCAATGCTGTATAAACTGATTTTTTTATTCCAATGGCACCCCTGAGGTTTGGTGGTAATTACAACCGTGACCTTTTTAAGTATTTTCCGTTAAAATTCCGTTAAGTTTCGAAATTAACCTAACTAGGGTTAGTTTCTTCTTCTTCTTCTTCTTCTTCTTCTTCTTCTTCTTCTCTTCTTCACTCCTTCCATCGCTGTCTTCCATGGCTGTCATTCTCTTCTTCACCATGGACACTAAAACGTCGACTTCAACTGGTACTCAACATTGGTTCTTCTTCCTTTGTTTGAAGAAGTCTATTTAGATTAATATTTGAAAAAACCCATTATATATTCTATATAATTTGAAAATACTCATTATATATTCTATATAATTTTAACAACAACTGGTACTCATAGTTATTTTTCATCAAATTCAATCACGTTATGTTCTTATTTTGTTCAAAAAAACTTTAGATTTGAAATTTTCTTCTCATTTTAAAACCCTTTTAAAAACCCAATGTAATTTTGTGTCAATTTTGTTAAAGTTTTGTATTAAATTTGTTAAACTTAAGACCCAATTCAAGAAAAAAGAATTAAGTTCTTACAATCAATTTGGGTTAGTATCAAGAAAAAGATTTGATTTTTTTGCTTTCCAGGTTTTTGCTTTCCAGATCGAGATTGGGTTATCTTCAATAGATTTTCACCATTGTTGTTTTCTCTATTTTCTTGGGGGTTTAAGGTTTTTTTTATATGATTGTTTGATGTAAATACATGAAAAGATAAATTAAGCTATGCGAACTTAGGAAATACAATGATAATGGAAGGAATAAATGATATCTATGAATCGAAAGATGGAAAAAAAATAAACTCAATGAACTACAGAAATTAGAGGATTTTTTCAGGGTTTTGAAGAAATGACAGCCATGGAAGACAGTCCTGGAAGGAGTGAAGAGAAGAAGAAGAAACTAACCCTAGTTAGGTTAATTTCGAAACCTAACGGAATTTTAACGGAAAATACTTAAAAAGGTCACGGTTGTAATTACCATTAAACCTCAGGGGTGCCATTGGAATAAAATAATAAGTTTATACACCATTGATAAAAACGCATACCTCAGGAGCACCAATGATAATTTCCCAAATTTTTTTCATCATCATTATCCTATCCAGTGTATCCCGCTTATAGAAAACTAAGGATAGGGTCTGGGGAGGGAAGGACCGAAGCAACTCATACCCTTAAAGGAGAGCGCGACCAAAAGGAGTCTCCCGAATCAAGAAAGATAAAGAAAAGTATCTGTCACGTGAGAGGTAAAGAAAACACATATAGATAAAAAAAAAGCGGAAAAATTATAAAACTACAAATTAAAACACAAAAAAGGAAACGAGAACTAGCAAGAGAACAAAAACACCAATCAGTACTCTAAGGAGAAATCAGTAGTCTAAAACAAGGATACGATGCCTCCAACTGCCCCTTTCTCTGGTCAGGTCCTCAGAGAGGTTTAAGTCATGCAAGTCAGCTTTGATTTGCTCATCCCAAGTTCTCCTATGTCTTCCTCGACTCCTCCTACCCTCTAATATAATGCTTTCGACCCTCCTCGCAAGGGCGTCGAAAGTCTTTCTCTGCACATGTCCAAATCACTTCGATCTATTTCGCGCATTTTTCTAGAAATAGGGGCAACCCCTAGTTTGTCTCTAAACTCTTGGTTTCTAATTTGATCCATCAATGTGCACCCGCACATCCACCTCAACATGCGTATTTCTGTTCCATCTTATGTTCAAAAACTTCTTTACAGGCCAATTAACTATCCCATATAACAAAGCAGGCCTGAATGCCACCTGGTAAAATTTTCCCTTCAATTTATTTGGGAACTTCCTATCACATAGCACCACGGTTGATGCTTACCACTTGAGCTAACCCGCCTGGATACGATGATTTACATCTCCGTCAATCTTTCCATTCCTTTGAATGATCGATCCCAAATACTTGTACTTGGTCGTACTTTTTACAGCTTCTTCACCATTGGACACCTCTGGCTCACCTACCGGTGATGTCCCACTAAAGTCACAATGCAAATAATGCGTAACCCTTTACCTTCTAAAGCTTCCCTCCACTCCTCCAATTTATTACTAACCTCCTCTTTAGATTCTGCTACCAGCAAGATATCATCAACGAATAGCATGCACTACGGTAACGACTCCTAAATAGATTTAGAAATCTCATCCATAATGACCATTAAAATGAAAGGACTTAGAGTCGAACCTTGATGTAGTCCTACTTTAACCGGGAAAGGTCAGTAATCCCCAATGGTGTTTGAATGTTAGTTAAAACTTTGTCATACATATCCCGTGTAGCCTCTATGTACACTGAAGAAATACCTTTAGCCTTGAGGCTATCCCAAATGATGCATCGTGGTATTCTATCATACGCTTTCTTCAAGTCAATGAACACCATATGCAGATCTTTCTTCCACTCCCTATATTTTCCATTAGTGTCCGTAAAACATGAATTGCCTCAATGGTTGACCTTCCTATCATAAAACCGAATTGGTCTAATCACCGTTTCCTGTCTAATACTCCTCTCTATCACTCTTTCCCACTATTTCATTGTGTTGCTTAGAAGTTTTATACATCTATAATTCTCGCGAGTTTGCGCATCCCCTTGGGTTTTAAACAGAGGTATTAGTGTGTTGTTCCTCCATTCTTCTGGCATCTAATGTGTCCTCAGTATAACATTAAAGAAGTTAATCAGCCAACGAATGTCCTCTTCTCCTAAACCCCTCGACACCTCATTCGGGATGTTATCTGGTTCGATTACTTCTACTCTCCCAATCTTTTTGAGAGCTACTTTTACTTCATTGGTGGTAATATCAATCGTTGACCCATATTCCAGTGGTCTTTGGACGTCAATTGTTTGACTATCGTCCTCCTTTGACCCCCTAGACTCATTGAGTGGTTGAGAAATATACTGACGCCATCTGGTTTTAATGTCCTTGTGTTTAAAGAGAACTCGACCTCCCTCATCTTTGATATATTTCACTGCCTCTAAGTCTTGCCGCTGTCTGGACCTGGTCCTTGCCTACTTAAAAATATCCTTCTCCCCCTCTTGGAATCAAGCTTCCGATAAAAGTCATCATAAGCAAAAATTTTTTTGCTTTTGTTATCGTTTTCTTTGTCGCCCGCTTTCTCTGTAGCTCTCTCGCTTTTCTCTCCTATCCTCCTCCTCCGTGCATGTTACAAGCTTCGTAAATCTCTTATTTTTGTCCTTTATCTTTTTCTCCACCTCATCGTTTCACCACCACGCCTCTTTGAACACTTTTGGTTTTCCCAACGACACCCCCATGTCTTTTGCCACTTTTCGAATGGTTTTTGCCATATTCACCCACATTTCCTCCGCATTCTTAGAATGATTTGGGAAGCCCAACGAACTAATCATGCTTTACAAGGTTGTGACCACATACCCTTTCAGTCTCTCCCACATAATATTTCTCCTGAGTTCGATCTTCTTCTCTACAATTTTCTTCCTCATCCTAAAACTAGCACTAAATGCCTGTGTTGCGTAGCCATCTCGGTGCCCAAGACTACTTTACAATCCAAGCAAGAGGCCCTATCTCCCTTGCGCACTAATAACTTAGACATTTAAGGATCAAAGATTGAATTAGGGCAATTTATCACCAAAAACCATTCAACAAATTTTCTCACTTTTTCTCTCTCTTTTTCTCTATGTGGCCTAAAGAAATAAGGGGAAAATGTTAATGGTTTTTTGTTTTTAAATTTTGTGATAATGTTATTCAAATGCAATATGTGACCTTTTAAAGTCTAATACTAGCAATTAAGGAGGAAATACATGACTCCTTCACAAACCTTTATACAACTGGCCACCCCCTTGAATGCCCATAATTTTTTTTATCATTTTCATAATTTATATTAATTAAATGTTAGGACTAATCGTTATGCGATAAACTTGTTACATGACGAGACGTACGCACAAAAAAAAATAAACTTATATAATTATAAAATATATAATTGACTAATTATTTATCAAATTATTTAATTCTTATAATTGTTGTACTTATCGGGTGTTACACTTAGGGTTCTTCTATTGTAATAGTAAGTCCTTTTCCCTTTATTACTCATGGTTTTGGTTGATTTTGTATTAATTTTAATAAATCATATTTGCAGGTTTAGGCTAATGGTTATGATTCATTCACCATGAAGTTTTAGTATGGGGGTAGTTTTAAAAGCAATGGGGTAGATTTGTGTTATGTGGGTGGGGAGTATAAATCATTAAATGCTGACCCTAATGTTATTTCTTGGTTTAATTTAGAGGAATTAGTTAAGAATAGAGCTGTTCATGGGCGGGCGGGCGCGGGTAGCGGGGCGGGTATTTGCTAAAAAATCTACCCGCGGGCAGAAAAATTCAAATGCCCGCCCGCGATTGCGGGCATATTTTTTTGTCGCTACCCGCCCATTTTTAAAGCGGGCGGGTGCCGCGGGCGTCGCGGGTATTTTCTCATAAATACCAAAAATACAATACAAAATATAAAATTAAGTTTTGATAATAATTAAAATACAATACATAGTCCAAAATACTACAAATACATAAAACATCTCAAAATAATCAAATTACATATATATTAAAATACTCTAAAATTAGAATGGTAATGGAAAAACTAAAAAACTAAAGTTGAAGGAATGAAATGAAATGGAGGAGTGAGTTAGTGAGGGACAGCGCAGTGTATGTAGTATGTACTAAAAACTAAAAACCTAGAATACTCTAATAGTCTAACCCTAAATAAGTAAGGAGTATTAAAATGTATTGGATATGGACTCATGAAGTAGTGGACTGAAATTGTTGGGTATTAAAAAAAAAGCCCAAAGAATATTTTTATTTATTAATATATTAAAATAAGCGGGCGGGCGGGTATACCCGCGGGTATTTTTTTATTGTCGCTACCCGCCCATTTATCTTGGCGGGCGGGTATTACCCGCCCAAACTTTAAATTTTTTTTAAAAATGCTACCCGCGCCCGCCCGTTTTTCGAGCCGGGCGGGCCGGGCCTGGCGGGTAGCCCGCCCATGAACAGCTCTAGTTAAGAATAATGTTGGTGTTAAGCATGGCCATGATTTAAATTGCTTGTTGCATGATAGTTTTCAGATAACTTTGTTATTCTGGGCTAAAGTTGAAGGTGAAAAGAAAAAATTAACACCTAGAAGGGCATAAAAGGATAAGTGTAAAAGTGGTCCCTTAAAAAAACCCACATCACACAATTAAACATAACTCTAATTTAACATCTGAAAAATAGAACCCTAGTGTAACCTCTTAAAATTATAACCTCTCAAAACAGGCATCAGAACGATGTAATGGCAAGGAATGTTCTGAAGTGAGTGTGAAAAAACTTAATGAAGAAAATAATGATGATGGAGAAGGTGATGATAGTGAGGATGAATCATATAATATGAGCAAGGAGCCTAATTATGGTGAGAGTGAGAGCTATATTGTTAGTGAAGGGAAATTGTCCGAAAATGAGGTTGATAGGCAAGCACTAAATATTGTGTGCTATTTGAAAGCTTAAAGAATGAGTGGTAAGTTCTATGCATATATGGTTACTTTATTAAGACTTCTTCGGGTGGGATATTATTATTAGCTATTGATAGAGATGCAAACGAGAAAATGTTCCCTTTGGCATGAGCCTTTGTTTAGGGTGAGATTAATGAGTATTTACAGTGCTTTTTAGCTAAGTTAAAGAAAGGTAATACGCTACAGATGCCACGAATAGAGCTAGATGGACAATAATTTCAGATGAGCATCAGGTTAGTATAATTTTACTATTGTTGATGATACTTTGGTTAAGTATCAATGCTACTCTCATTTGGTGATTATACATTTGTTAAGTATAGAAGAAATTTATATGCCAATTGGAACAAAGTATTCAAGGGAGAGGAATGTAGCTACTCATTTGGAGCTGTGCTAAGGCTTACAATGTGCCTGAATTGTTTCATTCAATCAAGGACATGGCAGAGGTGAATGCTTTGGCAGTAGAGGAATTCAAGAAGTGTTATGTGGTTGTTAACAATACGGTTGAGACCTTCAATAATTATATTATGCAAGCTAGGTCGAAGCATTTGATTGGCATGCTCGAGGAAATAAGGACTGTGTTAGTGAAGAGGTCAATGACGAAGAGAGAAGAGGCAAATAAATGGTGATGCTTATTATATCGTAAAGTTAAAAAGCTTTTGGAGAAAGAGAAGGAAGAGGTAAGCAAATGCACAATAATACTATCCACAACAACATTATTCCATGTATCTTACTACATTAATACTTTACAGGTTGACATAGAAAAGAGGTCATGTATATGTCATAGGTAGGATTTGAAAGGCATTCCATGATGTCATGCCAAAGCTGCATTGTTGTATTTGCGTAAAGATGTTGAATCTTACATTGATGAATGCTACAAAAAAGTAACATATTTGAGGGTATATAGTGGTAGTATACCCTCATTTGCTGGAGATACACATGAGCCCATTGTTGACATTCCTTGCTCCTTCCTCCTATTAAAATTGGACCTAATAAAGTCAAAAGAATTGAATTATGTCACCGCATGAAGATTCCAAAAAACCAAGCAAGTTAAATAGGCATAGCCTACAAATGACTTGCAAGCTAGGTGGTATATCCGAACATAACAAGATGAAGTGTACAAATAAGGACACCTTAACTGAACATCCACCACTAGCAAAGAGGGGTGGAGGTAGACCTAGGAAGACATGTTTTGCTCAAATATTGTTGCTGAAACAACAACACAACGAATCTGCTCAACCATCACAGAATAAAACCATTTAGGGTGGTTAGGAAAGCGGACCAAGTGCACTAGTGGAAAAAAAGCTATTGGCTGCTGCTTATTGGCTGCGGTTGTTAGGAAAACGCAGCCCATATGAGTAATAAAAAAGCTGGAAAAAAAAAATTACTAAGGGGCTGCGGTTTTTGGCATTGACCGCAGCCCTTAACCCCTTAAAAATTTTAGCAAAAAAAAATACTAAAGGGGCTGCGGTTTTTATGGATGTCCGCAGCCCTTAGTAATTCCAAAATAATAAAGAAACTTAAAAAAAATAAAATAAAGCAAGGGGCTGCGGTTTATAAGCCCTGTCCGCAGCCCGAAATGGTCAGCCCAGCCCATTTGAATATAAAAACGGCATCAGTCTCCTTTTTCTCAAAAACCCTAATAATTTGAAGATCTTCTAAAAAAACGGCATCAGTCTCCTTCTTCTCAAAAACCCTAATAAAACTGCAGTCATCCTCAAAAACGGTGGACAAGTTCATTCTTCCTTCTCTTTCTTCCTTGAGAAACCTAAGTATATCCCTCTCCCATGAGAAACCCTAATTAGCGCCGTCATCTTCACCGTGGTAACCCTATTTGCGCCGTCATCTTCACCGTGGTAACCCTAATTAGCGCCGTCATCTTCACCGTGGACAAGTTCAGCCTTCGAGTACATACGAAGATCTACAAGACTACAAGTTCATCTTTTTTGATAGTTTTTCGTTTTTTGTTAGTTTTTTTCTTTTTTTTTTTTTAATTTTTTTCGTTTTTAACAGCCTTCGAGTACCCAAAAAATCGTTCCAGATTCAAGATTATCAGCCTTCGAGTACATACGAAGATCTACAAGACTACAAGTTCATCTTTTTTGATAGTTTTTCGTTTTTTTGTTAGTTTTTTTCTTCTTTTTTTTTAATTTTTTTCGTTTTTTTTATACTTTTTTTCGATTTGCTGAGGTTAGAATTGCTCGAATGTTCGAATGTTCGAGTACCCAAAAAATCGTTCCAGATTCAAGATTGTTGAATGTTCCAGATCTGAGTTTCTATAATGTTTCGTTTTTTTTTTTTTTTATGTTTCGTTTTTTTTATTTGTAAGATAGATCTATATAATGTTCTTGTTCTTGTTCTGTAAGATCTGGGGTTTTTTTTTTATGTTTGTGTTCATCATTTGTTTTGTAAGATCTGGGTTCTTTGATGTTTGATCTATTTTCTTCAAAACAAACGATGGTCTTTGGAATGGAATTAAACTAAAAGCAAAAAAAAAAAATTTTTTTTTATTTTGAAAAAAGACTAAAGGGCTGCGGTTTTTTGACCTGTCCGCAGCCCTTTAGTCTTTTTTGGGCTGCGTATTTTGACCGCAGCCCTTATCTAATATTATTTGCTGCTACAATAATGGCTGGGGTCAAAAACTGCAGCCCATAAGGGCTAAAAAACCGCAGCCCTTAAGGTTTTTTCCACTAGTGGTGGTACAAGAGAAGGAACATAAGGTGGCAGAGGTGGCGGTGGAAGTACTATTACTAAGGTATGTTTTTGGTTTCTACATGATTATGTACGTATTTTATAGATGTAACAAATAAAATAAAAAAACCTAAAATAATGAATCTCATGACTTTAACTAAATTTGATTGTTTAATAGCTTTAATTTTAAGAGAATTAACTTGCTCCTTTATTGCTTGTTTCTTAAGCTTCACCTTTTGAATTTCATCCTTCAAAGCTTCATTCTCTGCTTATGACAATTTTAACCTTCCAAATTGAAGTTTTGTTAATAACACATCACTTTCCTACATAAAGAAATCACAAGTAGAAAATCCTACAAAGGAGAAAGATTCAATTGTGGCAATTACCATTTCTCACCATGTTTGCATAACACAAGCTGCATGAAAAACTAATTGAGTAAAAATAGGACTACCATGCCAATATGGACATCCAAAGATCTTGTCTCCAACCCAAGTATCTCTCTTAGCTGTTCACACTTTTGCCAAAAATTCATGTTGCCATCACACGTTTTTCTTTTGAATTTGTCTCTTTAATTTGAGAAGAAAAACAATGGGAATTCATTCTTGATGAAATATAGGAATTTTGAAGTGAGTTTAATAGATTTTCTCTCTCCTAAATAATTTGGGTGAAAATGGGGTACTTCTATGGATATGTGTTTGAAGGAGGAAGAAAGTTATTTTAGTAGAAGGGAGTTTTAACAAAGAAGAAGGGGGTGCAGAAGTTGTAACGACTATTGGTGACTTGCAATTGCTGGTTTCAAGATTATAGGGTATGTGGCAGCAAAAGAACATAAAATGGTTAAATATTTAAAAATAAGCCAAAGATCAGATTATTCACATAAGATACTTAATGGATTGATTATTTATATCAATTTTTCCATTAATGAATGTAACATATATTTAATAGATATTGAAAAATGCATGGAAAAGCATCCTGGATAGCTTAGTGTAACTCCTTATCTCGATTAGTCATGATTGCATTAGGAGTTCAATCACCCCCAAATAAATCTCTAAACCTTTTCAAGACCCGTGTGTACGACACTATCGTTTCATCCCTTATCAGATAGAATACTACCAATAAGTTGTGATTCGTTTGATGTATGCAGAAAATCTCAAATTAGCAGCTACTTCTTATTGTTTGTTTTGTATATGGTATTGATCAAGACAACATAAGGCCATATACAAATCAATTGAAAATACGTTGGGTTTGCAATCAATAATGGGGTCCATTGTCCATCACTATTCATATCTGTCCAAGCTACATAGCTGTACTCTGTAGTTAAGCTATAGACAATGTTGTATAAGACTTAAAAGACCTATTATTCACCTCTTCACATATAATAGCTTGCCTGAGGTTGTTATACAATTTCAATTTATAATAGAATAACCCCTATGATACTTCTGCATGATCGAATGTCATTATAAAAGCAGGTTGCACACCTGTTGTACTATGCTTTCTTTTATATTCTTAAGTGTTTATTGGCAACCTACTTAATTTTACATGAACATCTCAATAAACTGCAAACATATGTTTGTGTCTTGCTTTATTACCAGGACATAATCTCACCTTCTATGTTCTTCCTCCAGGTTTACGATAAAAACCAATAATCATAAATCGACAACCACATGCCTTACTTTTAGATCTTGGTGGAGAAACATTATCTAGGTCATGCAATTGACCTTTAAATCTACCGTAACGATGACATTGTAGACATAGACTAATAAAGGATTGACCCTCTTTTTACTTATAAGATGCTCAAATAAAATGAAAACCGATATCAATAGCTATATTGTCCGCCCAAGCATGCAATTCATCTAATAATTTAAATTTTTTATCCGTAATGAATCTAGTTGAATCATCTATGTCGTCACCACTTAAGTTCTCAAAGGTTTCCTCATATATTAATAAAAAAAATTTCAAAAATTTAAACAAAAATAAAAATCACAAAATTAAGAAAAAAAGACGAGTTGCACAAATTGTGCTACTTGGACTAGGCCATATCGCAACAAACGTATTGTGTGAGTAGACTAGGTGAAGGCGCACATTTTGTGCGGAATTCTCGAGATTACAATCAGTATCCACAATATGTTTTTTAAAGAGAAGTTAAAGAGATAAAAATTAAAAGTTTTTAAAGGCATTTGAAAATTTATAATATATGAATCATTGTACAAAAAAGATGATGAGGAGCATGAATGCCAACAAAAAAACAAATTTAGAGTTTCGTTAACAAATTGTTAATCAATAATTGTGATTTGTAAATCACCAAAAAATAAAAAAACAAATACAAGTAAAGTCAACAAAACAAAAAAAGATAATTTAAAATCCTAAAAATTCATCCTATCAAATTATTCAACATAAGGATAATTTACCAATATTATAAATCATCACTATTTACTTAGACTATCTCTTTGGTTTACATTATAATTAATTAACAAAAATCTTTAGTTTACGCTCGGAGACATTAATTGTATCAAGTTTGAACAATTCCTTTCTTCTCTTTCTAAAATACCCTAATATCTATAGTGAGTTTGGGGCTATCCTCAATTTTTAAAGATTGATGGTTAGCCCCTAATTTCTCCTTTTAAAGTTTTTTTTTAATATGATTAGAATAAATTTTTGTCTTCTCCCTGTAAGAGAGTTGTTCTATCCATTCATTGAGTTGATTCTTTCCATATATTAGGTTTTGAAGTCTTTCCATATTTAGGTCATTAGTTGATTTATTGGTAGAGATTAATGCGATGATGCAACAGGCACCAAAATTGCAATTATCATCAACTACATCAAATTCAATTCTACCTCAAGACTACAACAGATCGAGAGACCCCCTCGTAGAAGGCTGTATCAAACAACGATGTGGAAGAGGATATTCAGAATTGTCAGATCTCATACACAACAATCGTAGTTTTGTTATTTTTGAATTATATTTGGTTTTAGTTGCTATGTACTGCTAATTTTTATCTCTGTTGTAGATGTCGTATGACTCTTTATTAATGAATCAGATATTATTCAAAAAAAAAAGTTTGACAATTCAAGTCAAGAAGTCAAATTTCTTTTTTCCGTCATTAATTCATTATCAAATCATCAAATTCGCTTCGTGTGGTAGAAAACTAAAGTGGCATTTCCATATTCTAAATTTAATCTTTTAACAATTTTCTTATTTACTAGTAAATCTCATTGTACACTTAACAGTAAATCTTTAGCAACCCAATAAACTTTATTATTATTATTACACAAGAAGATACGATCTCTAATAGCGGATCCATTATATATTTTTTGGAATATATATTATAAATAGGCATTAAGAATGATATAAGTACACATTTATGAAATAATTGCTTGGATCGAAACGATGCTAAGAACTTTGATGAACGATAGAAGATGCAATGAACTAACAAATGTAAGAACGCAAATAAACTTGCAAAAGTGACACAAAGATTTAAGGAGGTTCACCCAATGTTGGCTACGTCTTTCGTGGTATGTAGTTGCGTGATTGTATTATTTCAAAGAGAAAACACTCTTATAATGAAGTATTACAATTGAGTAAGAGATAAATAAAAGACTGTGTTTAGGCTAAGGGGTTTGTGTTTGATTGATCACTCTAACTCACTATTTATAATGCTTGATTACTCTAAGAGTTATATAAGAATCAATGTAGGTAGTAAATTACGTAATAAACATCATTAATAGTCTTGACCAGCTGATATTCAATGAATTGTAACTCCCTAAAGTATTTGATCAGTCGAAAATCAACATCCAATGCTGTTAGAGGCATCGCTCGACTGGGTCGAGCGGGTGACTTGGGTCAAGCGGCTGGGTCGAGGGGCAAATCAAAAGCTACTGGATACATTCTGTTTTGTTGCTCGGCCAAACCGAGTTGTTGCTTGGTTGAGTGGTGGGTCGAGCGAGCATCAAGTAGGCTCTGGACAGATTCTCAACTTCCACATAGAAAAGAATCTTCATTTAACAATAATGATACCCATAGGATTTTAATTCATGAATGCACACAACACATGTGCACTCAAGTCACATTAAGGATATAATAAGTAAGTATTAAGGATAATATAAGTAGGTATTAAGAATACGATTAGTAGATATTAATCTTTAATGGACTGGACTTAAAATATATCTCTCAAGAGACTAGCTAGTATTACTAATGATAATGATAATAATAATAATAATAATAATAATAATAATAATAATAATAATAATAATAATAATAATAATAATAATAATAATAATAATTATTATTATTATTATTATTATTATTATTATTATTATTATTATTATTATTATTATTATTATTATTATTATTATTTATTTATTTATTTATTTATTTTTTTTGTCAAGTATTTTCTATTAAAACTAAAACAAAACCATATACATACGGGGTAAAAAACCCAAATATCCAAAAGCCCTCCCTATATACGAAAATTTGAAATAGATAAGATTCTTAATCAAAAAAGGGCATGCAATAAGATCCAAATCAAACTTATTCCAAATATAAGCGTCTGATACCCCGGAGCACAGGTTCGGGTCTGTTCGCACTTAGTAAGTGCGAACAGTAATAAACTGGTAAAAAAAAATCAAGTGTCTGTTCGCACTTAGTAACTGCGAACAGGTCAAACAGGGTAAACATGTTGATTTTAAGACAAGAAGCTGTTCGCACTTAGTAAGTGCGAACAACTTAAAAAACTGGAACAGGCTGTTAGCACTTAGTAAGTGCTAACAGCCTGTTACAGTTTTTCAGTCTGTTCGCACTTACTAAGTGTGAACAACCCGAACCTAAGGTTTGCGGATTACACGCTTAGTTTTAGAATACGTTTGATTCTGATCGTATTGTATGCTTTTTTTTGATAAATAATCTTATTTATTTCAAATTTTCCCCTATATACTACATTAGTGTGAAAAGTGAGCCCACCTTCTAGGAAGGGTTTCTCACCCTCACTCTTCATGTGCAAAGGAGACGATGGGATATCTCAAAAAACAAAAATGCCACAAACGGCTTTACAAACAAGAGTTTAGAATACGCTAATTACATCAAGTATTATTATTGTTGTTGTTATTATTATTATTATTATTATTATCATTATTATTATTATTATTATTATTATTATTATTATTATTATTATTATTATTATTATTGTGAAGAATAAGATTATTAAGCATGAACTACTCTATTAATCAAATTTTTATTTCTAATAATACTTGATTATTAATACTATCAATTAACGATTAGGAAGAAAAAGACAACCCAAATTGACCTACTCAGTAACCCCAAAAGCCAAGGCCAATCAAAAATACTTTTAAGAAAAAGTATAATACTCTCCACCTCATTATTTCAATTGATTCTTTTAATTTTTGTCATCATCAATATTTGTCTTTCCCATTTTCCCATTTATCTACTAAATAATATCATCATAAATTTTGAATAATGGACTTTTATCTTTCTTAAACCCTACAACTTCATTACACCCATCATCTGAATTCATCAATTTCTTTGATTGATTAGCTTTCTGGGTTTTTCCAATGACTGTTTATGATTCTTTTGCTTCTTGGATCAATAGCTTCCTTGCTTGTATTGGGTATTAATCTGCTTCTTTTTATTTCCTTGCGGATTTCAAACTTTATAATTTGTTTTATTAGTAAAATAGTAATTTGGGTTGTTGAGTTTTATAATTTTATTATTCTTTTTGATGATTAGATCAGTATTTTTTTAATACTTGTATAATTATTCTTTTAGCCGAATTTCTTCATTTTGATTTTATGATGGAAGGAACTGTAGCTTAGATTAGTTTTTATAGAAAACAAAACTGATGGTGAATGATGATTTTGTTTAGGTTATGTCATCTGCTTCTTTATAATTTATACTTTGTTTACAAGTAAATTATTCTATTGAATGATTTATTGTTTATTTTTGGAAAATTTAAATTATATTTTTGGCAATTCTGTTGGATGATTTGGGTGATGGGTATTGTTTAAAATTTTATACTATATCTTTAGGATCACTTTACCTTTAAGATGAATTTTTTTGATTTTGAATCTTGATTTACTGTTAGAAGGAAGAACAGTTTAGATTAGATATCAAAAAATTGGTGATGCTGATTGGAATTTTGTAAATGCTAAATAAATTTACCATTTGCTGATGATGGTGTTAGTTTATGGACTAAACTAAACTATGGTGGCTTCTTTGTTGATGAAGGAGGAGAATTGATAGATATAATGGCAAATTGAACAAAATAAGTCTGTCAATTTGGATGTAAATTTTGTGTCTAAGTACTTGTGATTTGACTCATTATATCTTAGTTTTTCTCTGATTGGAATTTTTGCAGAATACTGATGGCTTTATCCTCTTGTTTGTATGAATTAGTAAACAAAATATAAGGTATAATGTCGCTAAGAATTTTGCTTTACTTTGTAATTCTCTGTTGTGTTAATTCACTTAATCCCGTGTAACTTAGATCATGTGGGTGTCGAAGATCTAGATTAGTCGTTTGGACTTGGGAGTTCTTGAGGAAATCAAACTTTCATATACACCTTTATTCATATTGATGAATTCTTATATGTTATGTAGGAAAATATGTAAATTATACCCTTTTCTATTTGTTTATAGTTTTCTTGTACACATAAATGAATGAATGTTGTGACAGAGCAGTAGTTGTTTGGGCGGCTGTACAAAACCAAATCGTGCGCCTACTGTTGATGATAATCTACCCAAGGGACTACAATGCCAAGGACTGGTGATGGAGAAACAGAGCCAATCGGATGACTTTTGGGGCACCAGCACTGGTGACTTGGACACATTTGGTCTATCACAGCGAAGCGTTTCTTCGCTAAGTACATCGAATGTCAGTTTTTACTCTGATCTAGGATCAGCGAGCTTAAGCTCCCACAATGACTTTGTTAATCACGGTAACTTTTTTTTTTTGTTCTTTTTTTTGGAAATTATGACTCCGTTATTTTAAGATGTAGGATCAAATATCCGTTTTTGTGTCAAAGTCTTTGAATGGGTTGTAATGGCTTTAGTAGAAAAGTGATTTTAAGAGGTAAATTCTGTTGATTAATTGTTTTTGTCATGACAACATGATTTCATGGTGGTAGGTCTTCTTCTGTGGACTCAACTACGTCTTCAGTGGATTGGGGCTACAAAATCAAATGAAGATCATCAAGCCTTGGGACCGACAATCAGGTCATTACTATTTTCCATCTTGCTGCTCTTGAATTGAGTCACTTGCTTAACCTTCCCTCAGATATCACATTGTTTAAGTGTTTTTAATTCAATTCAATATGCTCATGAAGGGAGTCACTTGCTTATGTCTTGTAAACTGTTTGACACTATTTCATACTACAAATTTGTCATAAACTCACGCTTACTAAATTTGGCCCACTTTGAGCAACATAAAAGGCTCTCGTAGTTACTATACCGAGTGACATTTTAAAAATTGGTTCGAAGTTTCTAGGGGAGCAAGACGAATATTTGATGTATCTTGACTCTTGATGTGATT
This sequence comes from Amaranthus palmeri, assembly GCA_019776075.1. Taxonomy (NCBI): domain Eukaryota; kingdom Viridiplantae; phylum Streptophyta; class Magnoliopsida; order Caryophyllales; family Amaranthaceae; genus Amaranthus; species Amaranthus palmeri. Next base: position 255,968 of record JAAKBH010000386.1, read on the forward strand.
GTTTCGGCTGGTTCATTCAGTGATTCGCAATATGAAATCTAGTTTCTTACTTTCATAGAAATTCATGTTTCACAGTCTGAATGCTACGTATGACAGCTTGCTCAGCTCCAGGGAGCGATTCAGGCGTCCCATCCCATTATCGGTAAGTAGAGCTGATCTATGGTCATTAAGTCAAGGTTTTGGACCGCCCATTCCCATACCAGATGATGCTTATCGAATTAATTTTTTCGGAATGGCAGGAAATGGTAGAATTTCTAGTAGATGTATGGGAGCAGGAAGGATTATATGACTGAAGACTTCAAGTGTAGATAGCATTTTCATTTATCAATACTTGGAACTATAGCATAATTTGTGAGGACAAACAAAATTAATTATAGTGTTATACATTAACCCAATGTATATATAGATATTGATTTTTAACAAAACCAATTTAATGCTTCGTTTTCGTAGTCTATATCATCCATCGCTCAACGTTTTTCATTTGTGCTGTTATAATGTTAATACCCCCCTCGTCATCATTTGTGCAGGCGTCTCACATCCTCATACTCGCCTATAATTTTTAAACACGCTGCTTACCCGCCATCTATGACGGATAAATTTTTCATTTTTGTCCGCCTTACCTGCCTCAATCCCACCTTATCTGCATGCCTACCCACTTCGCCCTCCTCGTAACCACCTTATCTAGAAGGAGTTTTCCTGCAAGGGAACAAATTCTACAAAAGTGTGTACTAGAGTCTGTCCTTTGATGGGTTGTATTAGTATTCTGTAGCTTGTCTAGGCTTTTTTGATGTGTTAAATTTGTTAGCAGTTAGCACCACTACTTGATGGGTCTCGAAGTAGGCTTTTTGTTTCATGGCAGCCACCATCATAGCAATTCTATCAGTGTACTTGGATTATGCATCTAGGAGTGTTCCACTCACAAAGTAAATAGGAAGATGTATCTTGCTCTCCTCTCAAATAAAGGTTGTACTTACTGTTGTTTCGGAGGTACCACATGTAGGTATAAGGTCGAGGTTGTGACTAGGCAAACTATAACGTTGGCTGGCGGTAGAGATGTTTTTTAAGCTCGGAGATGACTTTTTTTCGAAAAAAAATCTTTGTTGCCCCCGAAACAATTAAAAAACAATGTTGTTTTTCTGCTAAGCAGGAAACAAATAAGGATATAGCTGCCATCCTCCTAATGAGTCGCATGACAACTTTTTAGTTTTGGGTTGAGCTAGATCCATGACATCTTTTACTTTGTCTGTGTTGGCTTCTAGTCCTCTCTTAATTATTAAAATGCTTAAAAAGATTTCTGAACTTAAACCCAAAGATACTTTTTTCTGGGATTGAGTTTCATTTTTTGTTGCCACTTGTCAAAAGTTTCCTTTAAATTTTGGATTATTTCCTGCTCGATTTTAATTTTGACACTTGAGTTATCCACATATACTTCTAGATTCGTTCTCCTTGGGTAGTGATGATCGGGCTTTTAGCGTCGATTTACTAATGGTCAAATTAAACATATTATGTTTATAATCACCCTAATACTACTACAACAAGTGTAGTGGTAAGTCCGGGGTCGAATCACAAAGACAAGGGATACTAGACTGTAAGAACTTGATGTGGGAGGTTATATGGAAGATTGGGTGTTGAACGAAACGAATGACAAGAACTTAAAGCGAGACTAAAGCAATGAAAGACAAGCAGTGATAGACAAGCTCCACCCTAAGATCTATAAAGAATAAAATAAGCTAGGTCATGGTACATCGAACAACAATCAATCAAGACACCACTACAAAAAATATTGCTTCTATCCACACTTATTGATTCACACTAAATTAAGTGTGGGCATAATATTTAATTTAACCACGCCTAGTAAGTGTGGGGACAATAACCTAAATTATAAGCATGGGGAAAAGCAAATCTTAAAACAAAAATTCAAATATATGTTATAAGTTACCCACACTTATAACTGTGGATACAATTCTAATTAACCACGCATATAAGCGTGGGTAATTGCCTAAGTAAATATAACATTAATTTACTTTAAATATTAAATAAACTTAAACACAAGAACGATGTGAAATATTTCCCAAAAATGAAACTTTTATGCGCTGCTTCATCTTCAACCTATAACGTTTTGCCTTAATTTTCCTCTATTTTAGAGATATCCCAGCTTTAGCTTCTCATTATTTCATCTTTCGGTATTAGGTAAAGTTTAATCGTTTTTCCTCTTTAATCGCCAATTTAATTCATTTGTGCTTTAACTTTGCTTTGTTTTTACCCAGTGAGTTTCTCCACAAACCTTAAATGGCCTGAAAGAAGCAAGAACCAGAAGTTTTGAAGATGACGACGACGAAAAAGATTCCTGGTAGTGTTTCTTATCTTCATCTTCATTTAGAGCAAATTTAAGTACTATTGATGGGTTTCAATACTTATATTTCTAAGACATGAATTGAAAACGAGAATAAAGTTTATTCAAATAGGAATCTTGTTTCAATCAATAATATTGAACCATATTCAAAGGGTCATCAGGGGTAAGGTGATCAAGCACATTTACACTTACAAAACTAAATTCTTAATTTAGGTGAGTAAGCTAACATTGAGCAATCCTACACCCATGTCCATACTATTGATACCCTTCCTAGGCCAAGGCCTTTCCATGAACTAAGGCCCTTGGTTGAATACGGAAATGAGCCAAGAACATGGGATACCCTTACAAATGAGTAGGCCCTCTCAAGATCATTATACAGGCTCAGCGCACAATCTTGAGCCCAAGTCATTAGCTAATTACTTCAATAAGGGTGTCCAACAGTGCATGCATTAGTCTACTTCACAAGGGCAAGATGATCAATCATATGGGATAATGCAAACAGAAATCAGAACCATGGAGCAAGGCTAGGAAGCATCAAGCATTCATGGCCCGTTCACAGCCCAAGCCCTCATCATGGGCCAAGAATAGGAGGCACAAGTCTGCAACCAAGGGGGAAACAACACTTAGTATAAATAAATTCCTTTCGTAAAATTAGAAGTAGTTTTGTTAGTTATAAGTCTTTTAATAATTGAATGCACGCCTATTTTTTAGTCAAGGCCTAAAAGGCACGTGCTCAGCTATGTTTTGAATCCTATATGAAGACATAGGTTGTCTTGTAATATTCATTTTGTTTTTCTGATTTTAATGAGAATTGTTCTTCATCAAGTGAAAGGTATTCATAGGGGAATTGAGAGGGTTTCATTCCATGCCTTTGAGTCTTGTTGTGTGAGTGAAACACTCAGATTCATTCGCAAGAATCCACTATAAATTTGGTGATTGAAATCAAATCCAAGAGTGAGAGGTGTTAGGCCTAATCAATGAATGAAACTGAGAGGGTTTGCATCAAGAACTATCTCTATATTGAACAGATCTGAGTCTTTTGGTCTCAAGATTGCATTGAATCTTCTTGTGCATCAACCCTCACTATGAAGGGAATATTCTAGATCCCTTACATAGTGCATTTAGTATCAGAGAGAGGCATGGCATGGGTGGATTACTCACAAAGACAAAAGAATTTCACATATATTCTATTCACTAATCTTCTATCCAAATAGGAATCAGTGGAGTATAGGTAATTAGTATCCCCCCCCCAAAAAAAAAAAAAAAAAAAAAACTTTTGATTGAATCATTTAATTTTTTGTTATTTTTTTATGTCTTGGCTACATAATTAATTCATAAACTTTCTAGTTTATCGTTAAAACACAGAAGCCAAATTGAGTTCAAGAACTCAAATCTTGATGAGTTCTGTTTATAAGTGATTGCACATCTTTTTTCAATGGCTGGTGTTTTGAGTTTGGAGGATATATTAAAGACATTGACTCCATTTGTTGCACAATTAGTGTTACATACTCACAACATAGGAGGCACACCCACTGTTCACACACCACCAAATGTGGAACCAAGGGGTGTAGATGACAACTTTGAGGGTAGATGTCTTGGATTTTGAGAGGACTTCAAACAATCTTGAGGACTATATAGAATGGGAAGAGAGTCTTGAACGTTATTTTTACATTAAGGTTAGCCCTGAAGAACACAAGTACAAGATTGCTTAGGTTAAACTCACCAAGGTTGCGGCCACATGGCTAAAGGTTGTTCAAAAACAAAGGAGGGAGGAGAGGACCAAAATTGGTACATGACCTAAACTGAAGATGCAACTTAGAAGGAAGTATGTCCCTTCTACCTATAAGCAGCAATGATATGTTAGTTGGGGAAATCAAAGGAAAGGGAATAGGTTAGTGTTAGAGTGTATACAAGAGAGGGAAAGTGTGGTTGTGCTGTTTGAAATTAATAAACTTGAAGAGATGAATAGAGGTAGATTTCTTTGTGACCCGAGAGAAGAGATTAGGATCAAGCTTGAGGCTGTGCAAAACTTGAATCATGGAGGGGCTTGTAACAGTGCTTTAGTGTATGAGAAGTATGCCAAGAGTAAACCAAGTAACAATTATAGCAAGGCACCAAAAATCATTACTAGCAAACCTAACTTCACACCACAGAATGGAACCAGTAAGGGCGAGACTAGCAAGAGTGTAACCAAAGCCACTAATACACTAAAGGATGTCATTTGCTTTAAGTTTCATAGCCTAACACTATAAAAATGATTGTCCCAATGCCCGAGCGTTCACTCAAAAAGAATGGACTAAGATAGAGGAGAGAACATGACCTAGACCTATATTAGTTTTGATTAATGGCAAGGAAGAGGTAGCGTTACCTCCCACACCAGAAGTTGAGTCTGAAGGCACCTTTAAGGTGAATGACTTAGGGATAGTGGAGAAGGATGAGGACACAGAGAGTGAGGAAAATATAGAGATGGTTTAGCATGAGGAGGAGCATTATGGAATGCTGGTTAGAAGAAACTTTCATGCTACCCCAAGATTAGCCAAGTGTGATCAAAGGGAGAATATATTTCAGACTAAGTGCAAGATGGGAGATAAGGTTTATGCCATGGTTATGAATGGTGGTAGTGAGTCAAATTGTGTGAGTAGGGAATTAGTAAAGGACCTAGACTTACCAACCACATCTCACCCTCACCCTTATAAGCTTAGGTGGCTTAATGACCAGACATGTAACCTAGTAAGGAAGCAGTGTCTAGTTAGTTTGAGCATTGGATCATTTAAGGATCAAGTCTTGTGTGATGTGCTAAACATGGATGCTTGTCATGTGTTGTTAGGCAGGCCATGGCAACATGACAAAAGGACTAAACATGATAGTTTTACTTACATATATACTGTGTTACATAAGGGGAAGAAGAAGAGCCTATTACCTTTACCCCCACATAAGACTATACCCCCTCCTAATCCTAAACAACCAGTGCTTTTGATCAGTAGGAAGGGTTGTGAAAAGCTAGTGAGGAATGGTGAATCAGCATTGATCCTGTTTGTTAAGGAAGTAAGCAAGGAAGAGAGCCATATGCACCCTAGTATAGTTAGGTTGTTCATTGAGTTTCATGATGTTTTTCCAAAGGCGTTGCCCATAGGGTTACCACCTATTAGGGGAATTGAGCACTAAACATGCCTAATCCCCGATGCACCTTTATTTAACATGCCTACATATAGGACTAACCCCGAGCAGACGAAAGAGATGTAGAGGCAGGTGAGTAAGTTGATGAATAGGAGAATAATTATTAGGGAGAGTTTAAGCCCCTGTGCTGTGCCTGCATTGCTTGTGCCTAAAAAGGATGCCACATGGAGATTGTGCATAGACAACAGGAGTGTTTACAACATCACCATCAAGTATAGGTTCCCAATACCTAAGATAGATGACTTGCGTAGACATTTCTTAGCTTGTCACAAATCAGATAATGCTAATCTCATTTCTCAAATTTACTTCACTAAGGTTGTACGGTTACATGGTATACCTAGATCTATAGTCTCTGATATAGATAGTAAATTTTCGACTTTGTTTACGAGCACTTTATGGAAACTATTAAGCACAAAACTCATGTTCATCACTGCATATAATCTTTAAACAGATGGGCAAACTGAAGTTACTAATAAGACCTTAGGAGCCATTTTAAGAACTTTGGTCAAAAGGAACACTAGGGATTAGGACTTGCAGCTCAACCATGCCGAATTTGCAAATAAATAGAAGCCCTAATATGGCAACAACGTGTTCTCCTTTTGAATGTGTGTTTGGTGTTAATCCTACCTTTATCTTTGATTGATCTTCCCTAACAGGTTAAGATTCACCGTGATGCTAAGCAGCAAGCAGAGGCTCTTCTGAGGATTCACAAGCATGTTCGGGAGAATATCATCAAGGCCAACACCAAATACAAGGCTAAGGCTGACAAAGGCATAAGAAAAAGAAGGAATTTGCAGGTTGGAGATCTAGTGTGGGTACTTCTCAAGATAGGTTTCTTGATCAAAGGAAAAACAAGCTAATGCCAAAGGCTGCTGGAACTTTCAAGATCATAGGCCAGAAAGGAACCAATGCATTCAGAGTTGATATGCCCGCAGAGTATGGAGATAGAACTACCATCAATATTGGTGATCTAGCACCTTACCAAGCTCCACAAGAATTAAGGTCAATTCTTTTTTAAGAAAGGGGAAATGAACCATATTCAAAGGGTCATTAGGGGCAAGGTGATCAAGCACATTTATACTTGCAAAACTAAACTGTTGACTTAGGTGAGCAAGCTAACATTGAGCAATCCTACACCCAAGACCTTACTGTTACCCTTCTTAGGCAACACGGATAAGGACTATGATCCTGAGAAGGAGATGGACTTGATTGATAATGATCATGACTCCGAAGGGAGACCAGGTGACAAAGAGGATAATGACGACCGACTTGTTAGATACGAGCATATTGCTAAAGATACCGCACCCATTAACTATGACATCAATGAAGATGTCCCACCAACGGATGCTCTCACTACCACTATAAGCGTTGGTTCTAAGAAAAGAAAAGGGTGAGGTCCTACGAAAAACGACAAAGTCACAGAATCCAAGCATCTCGAATACAATGCATTGGGTCAACCATATGGAAAATGACATAGGCAACACGGAATTCAAGTGGGGCTATGTATACACAAGATTTCCATATTGCACGCATGAGATGGGGTTTAACAGGGTTTGAAAAACTCTCTTTGGGATGATACTGTGGTAAGCAACTTTACTATTTTTATTCATTTAGATTCATTATAAAATTAATTTGAATTGACACTAATAAACATAATTTTTTCTTTTTTAGAATATTTTTCACATTGAGAACGACGAAGAGAATAAGAATGTTTTTTTTCAACTGTTGCTGAAAGATTTAGAAATTTCAAATCCAAGCTAGTAACTGCCTGTATCACCAAGAAGCGTGCCCAATAAGACCAAGAAGCGTGCCTGTAAGACCAAGACGGTTAAAGCGGGAAACGAAGGTGGAAACAAAGGTGGAGGCTAAGCACCTTCAAAGATGCTCTATGAAATATGGGGTGACATATCGAAGAATCAATGGGAGGCATTTTTTGCCAAAAAAACAACTCCTATTGAAGTTATAAGTAATTTATATTTTATTATAGCTTTTGATTTAAATTTACTTTTGATTCAATCATGTAACTAATATATGACATTTGATTTCTATTGATTAATCAGTAAAAGCGTGGTGAAGCTTCTGAATCGGCAAGCAAAAGAAAGTTTTACCATCGCTTGTGCCCAAAAACGTACGATGAGACCTGAAAAAAGTGAGTGGATGCGAGTTTATACCCCGATCCGAGTTCGACCCCGACCTCATCTACGACCACCATTCCTGATCTAGGAACGAACTTAATTGGGATAACTATTGTATGCACAATATTACAACAAAAATTCAAACTTTTTGTTAACCAACAAAATGAAAAGGAAAGCAAGAGACATAGAGACAATATACTTGCAGTCACAAGAGGTAGTAGCATACGTTATTTGATCCCCACTTGGATGCACTACAATGCTAATAACCTCTCCATCTTCAACTTCTTGTGCAATCTTAAAACAACCCATTATTGCAATCTGAAACAAATAAAACTAATTGAATCATATTATAACTATCAATGGAGAAGGAGATAGAGAAGAGAAAATAGGGTCAAATGAGAAAATCTCAAGTTTTGATTTAGCATAAGAAGATTTAAAAGACTTTCCCAAAACCACCAAATTCATATTTTCTAGGCGTTTGATACATTTCCCACAATTTATAACATCCAAATCTTACATTTCCATTAACTTACTTATGGTTTTGGGTGACATTACTAAACATGCGTGGCCTATTATATTATTTTTGGGCGACATCGTCACTTACGCATGGCCTATTTTTGGGCGACATTATCACTTTTGCATGGCCCATAATATTATTTTGCCTGACACTACTTGTATATGTTGCCTAAAACACAACTTGTGCTTCATTCATCGTTGAGTGACGCCCTAAGTATACTTTGTGCCAAACCCTATCATGTGACGCCCAAAAATTGATAATTTTGACGCCCAAAACTATTTTCTTGTAGTGCCTAAACCGGAGACCATAAACTTCGTTGCTCAAAATTCGAAGCCTACACCCCAGCCAATGGTAAAGGTACATAGTTCTTAAAATATATAAGAGCTTATTAATTTAAATTGAAACGTGTTTAAAAATTTATTATGATGTTAAGTATACTAAACGACACAATATTCAGGAGACGACTCCTTGTTCTCTTTTGCTGCCTCAGTTAGGTGTTTCTAATGGTGGTAACTTAACTGAGGTTGCATATGGTGTGGCACAGCCAACCTAAGAGAGCCAAACAGTGAACTTCATGCCTGTTATAAGTGGCTACATCAGTGTGACCATAGAAACTATCGTAAAGGGGTTTGAAGATTTTTCACTTTTGATTCCAATGCTAGAAGGGACCCTTGAGAAACTATTAGACACCCAAGGTAGTTTCGTCACATGGCAATATGCTTGGGTCGGATTCACATTCAAGGTAACAATCATTTGTATCTTATTTATATTTATTATCTTAATTGCATGCTTACACTATTTTAATTGTATAAATTGAAATAGCAAAAGAGTCCAAAGGGCGCTAAGAGAGAGATCAGTTCCTCATCGTCAGTGGCAATCACTCCAATTTTGTCTGATGCAGAGCTAAAAGATCTCTCTCAAGATTGCAAATTCTGCACCCATGTGCATCTTGCATGCGTGGGGAGGACCCAATCGGTCCACCCCTGTAGAAGGAACAATTCTGCTTTGCTTTAAGCCTTTTGTAATTGTTAGTCTGAGTAACATTGGGCAATTTTTGAGAGGACAAATGTTGAATGCCGCTCTTATCCATGCCTAGGGCTGCACACGATCCGGTCTGGTCTGGTTTGACAGAAAAATCAGACCAGACCAGAAATTACGGTCTGGAAATTTTTCAGACCAGACCAGACCAGTCAAGGTATCAGACCGGACCGGACCAGACCGTTTTTGACCGGTCTGGTCTGGTCTGGTCTACGGTTTTTTCTTTTTTATGTAATTTTTTATTGAGATTCTAAAATAATGTATTCATTTATACATACGTAAATATTAATATATATACTCCGAGTCTTTAATTAAATCTACGAAAGCCTTCAAATACAATTACAATGAAAAAGTACTTCACCAAACAACAATTACAAAATATCTAGCTAATTCGAACCAAACAACAAGCTTCCTCCTTTATTTGCTCATCCACTTTATTTACATCGCAAATTATAAGGCTCATCCATCAGCATCTACAATTAAAAAATCAATACTTAATAAATATGTAAATGAAGATGCATAAACTAGAGTAAAGCTGTCTCTTTATGAAGCAAACAAAATAAATATGTAAATAATTAAATCAAACAATACTTCTATAATTCTAAAACTAAGACCCACCAATTTCTTAATACCTGCAAAATTCATCTAGCACTAAAAATTGGTTGACCAACCTTTAAACACCACAATAATAGACAAATATTATAAATGCTTGCTGCAGTTTTCGATTTTCCAACTATATGCACTGGAATTATTTCTTGATTTCTTTGTTTTATGGCAATCCAAATTTATCCTACATTATATTAAAAAAAACAGAGATAAAACAAAATTAAACAACCGTGTTGAAAAACTGAAATATCAAACCATATCCACCCAAAAATATCAAATAACATCAACTAATAAAACTGAAATAAAAACAGAAAAATCAAATAAATCCTGTCATAAATATTCGAAATACAAAAAATCAAAAAAATAATACCAAAATACTTACATTACGAGATTTAACACTTGATTCCGTGGTGAAAAACAACCGTCAACCTTGGAAATTAGGCGTTGAGGACTGCCGAAACAAAATCACGGACTAAAGATTAAAAGAATGAAGATTAAAAATCAAAAAATAATACCAAAATACTTACATTAAAAGAATGAAGATTACCTAATGAAGAATGGAGATGGTGCATGGGTAAAATGGAGGCGGAGACATGGAATACTGATGGAAATTGGAATTAGGATGTAGACCAACTAGGTGGGAGTAAATGGTGCGCCGTTTCACTCAGTGAATTGCAAATGAAGAGTAAAAGTAGGGATTTAGGGTTTTTTAAGTTTATATACTAGGAAGTTGGGCCAAGTCCTAATAAGTAATAATATACTCTTTAAAGTCCAAAATGCATACCTTACCTCTAATACGGTTTACGGTTACGATTTCCGGTTTTCACCAGACCAAAATTTTATTACGGTTTCCCGGTCCGGTCTGGTCTGAAAATTTTAAAACCTAGACCGGACCGGAAACCGTACTTTTTAAAAAATAAAAACCAGACCAGACCATTTAGACCGTAGACCAGACCAAATACTTAAATTACGGTTTGGTCCGGTTTGGTTTACGGTTTAGACCAAACTATGTTCAGCCCTATCCATGCCTACATGAGGTGATGTTCATATCTTACAATTTAGGCAATATTGTTTAATTGTTTTAATAACCGAATTACTGATAAAATTTTCTTATTCGTGAGTTTAGTGCGGCTTATATGGAGTTAAATTGCCTCGAACCTCCAATAAAATTTGGATGGTTTTGTCCTGAATCGATTTTTGGTAGTAAAAGCGTAAATGATCCTGATGACGTCAAATCATACATTGAGCTTGCTTTGAAAGATTCCCTTGCATCTGAACACACGCTCATTCTGGCTCCATATGTGGAAGGTTAATTAGTTTTGTTTTTGAAATAGAACTTATCTTTTGATTTTTGAGTTCACATATTCTCTAACCTGTTGATTTTTAATTTGCGTTTGTAGTTTGCATTGGATACTTTTGGTCATATGTCCTTCGACGAATACTGTGCATATCTCCAACTCATTACATAAAACTCAAAGCCTACCTCAGAACACAAAATTCAAAACCTTGTTGAACGCGTATATAATTTTATAAATTTTACCAATTTCATTAATATTCTAAATCCATGCTCTAGCTTAATTAAATGTGGCTAAATAAAAGTAGGTAGATGTAACATTTTTTGTAGTGGATAGAGGAGTTGTATCATGTATGGTGGTGAATGGAATAGAGAGGGTGGGTAGTTAGGATATATTGTTTTTTTTTTCTTTTTTTCATGTTTTTCAGGTTATTTAAAAGTCAAAAAAGTCAAAGGTAACTTGTATAACTGGTTACAAATTATTTGGCTCTTTCATTACAAATAAGAGAAAAAGGTTTGACCTTTGGAATATAAACATAAGGTTAGCTCTTTATCTGTAGACGGGCTAAAGGTTGGTCTTTTAGAAGCCCTTTTTCCTTTTCAAAAAAAAGATGTTGCAATTAGCAAAAGTTATGTTAATTATTTTCTCGATTTTCATGCCATTAATAATTAAATACATATTTCGATGATTAAGTGATATACGAGTGACGTGCCCCATTAAGGATTGTAGATTGAATTCTAAAAATGCTAGTATGTTGGACAACCAAATATCACACATTTGACAAGTTACACCAACTCTAAGCAACAACTCTCTATATAATGTCTTCTCTTTCTCAATCATCTAAGCCACATGCTTCATAAGGCTGTTAGGGGTCTTTGTTAATGGTTCGGGCCATTAATTTTATCATTTGGTTTTAGTTGGTGGGTTTTGTTGTTAGGCTTGATTACTATGCCTTTTAATGGCCTCTTAAAAAGATAGTTGGTTGGTTGGGCTTGAGAGGAAAACTTAGCAACCAATCAACAATGTAGAGTTATTTTGCAATTTTTAGTAGTCTAAGTACATGATATATTATTAAGTAATGGTCACTACCCTAATGGGTCAAACCTTACTCTAACTCTACCAACCCGTTTTTTCTGGGTTGTTGGGGTGTGGTTAAGATTCAGGTTTCAGGTTGATTTTTCTAGTTGAAAACCATTTTTTGGTAGGTATTTGAATTAATTTTCGACTCGGATAAAAAAAATCTCAAGTCTACATATAAGATAATTTTCTTGTTATTAGATTGTTACGTCCTCTTTGTTTAACTATCGTAATTGGTATTGTTTAAAAACCTTTATTTCACCAATAAATAGGTTTTCCTCTAAACTTTGTCTATAAACTTGTAAATCATGTTAAACAACATAACGAGAGAACATTTGGATTGAAAAAGTTGGCATTTTATCTTGTTTTTAGGAACGAGGAGTATCATTTACATAAGCATCGGACAATGTTGCGTTATTTTAGTTGGCTGGTAACCACTAAAGGATAAAAATTGGAAACAAAAGTTGTCTACGTAGAGGTAGCTAGAGATACTGGAGCAAAAAAAGCATTGCCTATCTTTGCTGGTGTAAATCCATCTCTATGTATGTTATCTAATAGAGCGTCCATTGAAGAATTGTTGCGACATCTTTTACCTATCAATAAATTAAGCAAGAGAAAAAGCAAATGCACAATAGTGAATGAAATTATTTACATGATCTTAAGGTTATTAATTTAAACAATCAAAACATATCAATTAAGAAATGATCCCAAAAAGTTATCAATTTTATCACAAATTTATTTGCATAAGCACTAGTACAACATGTGCATATTTTTATAAACCAAATCAAGATTTAGTTAAATGGTTGAATTCATACAGATTGAGAAGAAGTGAGACCAAAATCAAGTGTCCAAAGTGTAAATGCTCCTTTAACGAAATCATAGTAACCTCCTTGAATGGCCAGAGTCCCTTTTACCAATCCATCTCTCACAAACGGGTATGTCAACAAGTTTGCAATAGATACATTCACAGCTTCCTACAATAATGGTAATCATTATAACTCGTAAGATGTCCAAAAAATAAAAAAAATAAAAAAGAAAGTGGCATTTGAGAGGATTAATCCTTCATGTGAAATATTAAGATTTAAGAAGGAAAAATATATTGACATTAATAATCCAACATTTCACTCATTCGCTATAAATAATTTCATCTTTACATTATTTTCTAATAATTCAACCTTTGTCATAAATTTGCCCACAATATACCATATTACTAATAATAGTTAGTAATAAGATATGCTGCTAGCATACTAAAATAAAGGTTGGATTATTTACAGCAAATTAAGGGCAAACGTTGGATTATTAGAAAATAGGATCATTTACCAACTACAGCCTCTAAGTTTACTCAATTTCAAATTAACAGCCGCAAACTTTGTTTTTTACCAACTACAGCCTCCAACTTAACAAACATGACATCGAGACAGCCAAAACAAAGGTAAAAAATGGAGTTAATAAAATGGGATGTTTTGACTGTCTCGATGTCATTTTTGTTAAGTTGAAGGTTGTAGTTGGTAAAAAACAAAGTTTGCGGCTGTTTATTTAAATTAAGTAAACTTAGAGGCTGTATTTGGTAAATAATCCTAGAAAATAATTAAAAGCTTGGATTATTTACAGCGAATAACCAAAAGGTTAAATTATTAATGTCAATTATTCCAATTAAAAATTAAGGAGGACTAACCTTTTCACATTGGGCGCATTGTTCCTCGAAGGTAGCATTAGGATGTTCGGCTAACACCTTGTGCTTGGCAGGCAAGCAGATCCTAACCCAATCCTCAATGAAGTCACTGACCAAATAATTAGTCAATTAGTTCAGTTATGCTTCTAAATGTTGTTATATCCTATCCTAAAATTGTTGGTAAATTTACTTACGTTGAGTTTGGTCCGTCATCTGGGAACGACATAAGACCCTTGATTCCACCACAAGCACTGTGTCCAACCACAAGAATGTTTGATACCTGCTCTCATTATTTGTTAGTATTAGATTTTTGATTACCTTTAATTTCCAAAAAATAACAATAACTAGATTTATAATTTTATGATTGTGGATTGGTCAAAGTATAAATACAATTCATTAAAATTATTACATCCTCCAAGTCTTTTTAGTTGTCGCATTTTTTATTTGGCAAATTCATATCAATTGTCACATTTTTTTTTGTCAATCTTACTTTTACCTAAATACCCCATATTCACACAAGTAATGTCTAGAACATCCCCACTTTTACTACTTACAATGCCCCACTACCACATTTACAATTAATATAATAATTTAAAATACTCCAACTACTTTCTTTTTAATAGACCCCACACCATTCTTAATAATCGTATCCAAGCAAATGGGTAACTTAATAGACTTGAAGGGAATATTAATTTCTATGTCCAACCAAGTAATAGTATAATAGTTATAACCATAAATTGGAAAAAATATTTCCAAGAGAATTATGTAAGTAATTAAGTTCTTGATGCAAAATAAACTCTAGTCGCCCCATTTTTTTTCTCTCTTCTCTCTCTAAAAACCCTAATATCTATAGTTTGGGGCTATCATTAATCTTTAAAGATTGATGGTAAGCCCCTAATTTCTCCGTTTTTATAAGTTTTTTTTTAATATGATTAGAATAAATTTTTGTTCTCTCTCTGTAAGATAGTTGTTCTACCCATTCATTGGGTTGATTCTACCCATATATTGGGTTTTGAAGTCTCTCCTTGTGAGAGTTTGGAGTCATGAATTTTGGTCATTAGTTGATTTATTGGTAGAGATTAATGCGATGATGCAGCAGACACCAAAATTGCAATTATCATCAACTACGTCAAATTCAATTCTATCTCAAGAACTGTCAGATCTCATACACAACGATCGTGGTTTTCTTATTTTTGAATTATATTTGATTTTAGTAGCTATGTACTTGCTAATTTTTATCTCTGATGTAGATGTCGTATGACTCTTTATTAATGAATCAGGTATTATTCAAAAAAAAAAGTTCTTGATGGAAAAGAAATGAACTCTTTATTATTTACCTTTAGGTGCAAAACTGCATATTCAATAGCAGCTCCAACTCCAGCATATTTAACCTATAAAATATTTATAATTAGTAACATAAATGATAAAGTTTTATATTTCTAGATGATAGAATTTAGAAAATGGGCCTGGGCAACCCAAACAAGGAGGAGAAGAAATAGACCACTCATAAACCCAAAGAAGGTTCACTACTAAAACCAATTGGTAATAGTAGGAGTTACTCCTTGAGTATATAAAGTGATGCATACTCTTCTCTTTCTCCAATGTGGGACAACTCACATGGGTAACAATGGGCACTTCAACACTAGACAATTGTCTTTTACTTTCTACAGAAATATTATAATTTTTTATTAATAGTTAAATTGTTCAATCAGCAGAATAGACAATTGATATACATTAGGATGAAAAGTTTTTTCAAATAACCATATAAGGTAAATAAATTATCAATTATTAAATTATACAAAATTAGACATTAGAATTTTCAAACAAAAATAATTATAAGTTAAAGAGAATAACTTATAGTTAATTAATGTATCACTTTAATAATATATAGTTTAAGTTTCAAAGTGAGAAAGTGGTATTAAAGATAATATACTTTCTCTTATTTCATTAATATCAATTTCAACTCTTAATAGTATCTAAAAAAAAAAGAAAATTCAACTCTTAATATTTATAATTGCACATGATTAAAAATATGAGCATTAAAAGTATAATAAATTAATATTATGATAATATTTAGGAAAAATTACCTAGAATAATCCAAACTATTCATGATTTTCCTACAATAATCCCAACTATTAATTAACCATGAATAATCCCAACTTTGAGGGGTATTTTCCTAGAGTAAACTTTAGTAACCCGATGACCTGCTATAGTAGGTAATTCACCAAAATAATAAATTAAATATTAATTTAAAATTAGAAAATATTTTTGAAAATTTACATAAAAAATTCTAAATAATAAAAAAAATCATAAATTTTTTATGAACATTTTTTTAACATTTTTTTTGACATTTTTTTAAATTTATCTATTTTTTAAAAAAATAAAACTTACTATAGCAAGTCATCCGGTCACCGGGTTTACTCTAGGAAAATGCCCCATCAAAGTTGGGATTATTCATGGTTAATCAATAGTTGGGATTATTGTAGGAAAATCGTGAATAGTTTGGATTATTCTAGGTAATTTTTCCTAATATTTATGGAAACAAATAATTAAAACAAGTATATATGTATTATTCAATGTTTCCTAATTAATTGAAGATTTGTACCTTGTCATAGGGTGGCACCATGTTAGCGATGTTACGAAACATGAAAGCTTCCCCAGGCTGGAAGTCTAGAACATGTGAGGGACACACACGTGAGTCTGAGCATGCGAACACCATAAACTGCAAAAACATTTCTTTATTATATGAAATTCGTGTTTGAGTTTAAAGAAAATACATTTTATAGATGTATATTCAAATCAATTAATTACTATTACTAAAAACCATAAGTGATAATTAATTTGGTTTATTTGTTATGGTTCTAAAGAGATAAGAATGTTAAATATGACAAAATTGTTAAAATTTAGTTTATAACTAGATAATTCCCGTGCGATGCACGATTTTTTTTCATTTTGATGTAAAAAACAAATAAATTGAAAAGATTTTATAAATAATTGAAAAAATAAAATAAAATATATGATTCTCTAATACATTAAATGATACAAAAAATAATAATTAGATTGTAGTAAGTCAAAGATATGAAAATAAATTATGGGAGTCATAACAATGACATCATCATTCAATTTTAGAGGGAAAACTTTTATTGAGGAAGTGACACTTAAGCAACTTTTTAAAATGATGATGTCAGCTGTGTTTTGTTTTAGTAATAGTTATAGATAGAATGAAAAACACTTTTCATCATAGTATTTCATTTTAAGTTAATCTGATTCCTTTATTTTATTATACCACAAAAAAATGTGTAATAAAGAGAAAAACTACAAGAGTAAAAGTTTTCTAGCCTTAACCTAGCAAATTGTTTTTTGTTTACCTTGGGACTTTGGCCCTTAGCTAATTCACCGAATAATTCTGGATTTGTCCTACAAAATAGTTAATGCAAGAATATTTTAAATTAAAATTAAATTTCTGGATAATATTAATTAATTTGATTTTCTATTTAAATTATAAATTAACATTAAACGTTAACACAACTTACTCATATTTTTCATTCTTGAATTTGATAAATCCTTGTTTAATTCTTTCAATTGCTTCGGCAGAGATTTTATCTCCACCAGAAGTTGTTTTTAACTCGGCTGTTATCTGCGCAACTTTCGATGTTGCTTCACTTTCAAGCTTGCCATTCTCACTGCATTTTATTTAGATTCAACATGTTAATTCTTCACACCTTTTTGCTTTAAGTAAAAAAAATTAAAAAATCAAGGTAACCTAATTAGTTTAGTCACTTGAATTATTATAAGCTAAAATATTTTATAACTTATTACAACACATATAGAGTGATTTGAATGGAAGTATGAGGCTCGAAACCAAGATATTGAGATTAAGAGGTACTAAGCTAATATGTGTGGATGTAAGAAAATAGAGGAAAATCATTCAAAAAAAAAATAAAATAAAAGAAAATAGAGGAAAAGAAACAAAAGAACTCGATAGCGAAATGAAAGAAAAAATTGGAGAAAAGAAGCCCATTGCGTGCTTTTTGTAATAAAACAAATCCTTTGGACTTCTAAGAGACTTGAAATGAAAACTAGGTTATCTTGCCTTTCTTTTCTTTTTGCTCCCCTTAATTCTCTTCTCTTTCCCTCTTTTGCTTCTTAAAATATTGTTCACACATTCTATTTGTATATATTTAGATACTAACTGTACCTATTGTTCAATTCAAAAAATCTCTTTTTTTTTTTTTCTCATTTTGTATTTGAAAGTGACCTATATCTTGTCATCAAAAATTACACTTTAGTCCTAATGTTTTTTTTTTATAAAAGTACTATATCTATCGAGTGACGGAAGAAAAGTTAGCAATCGGCGTAGTGAATTAAGTAAATATAACTATTAACTCGTTAAAGCAGGTCTGAATTGTAAGTTAAATGTATTAATAATAATTAAATAAAACAGCACAAACATTATCCATTTTGGATCAGGTACATTTACATGCTTAGATTTATATTTGGCCATTTTGTGCGCAACAAGAATCATGTGGTATACCATTCTCTAAATTTCTTCATTTACTTCACACCATTTGCTTCCTTTCATTTATTTTGTCCCTACGTATCTAACTATTCTAGCTAGATGTAAATGTAAATGATATCAATGCAAAAACTATTCGTTACTCTATTAATGATGTAAATATAAATAATATAAATGCAAAAAAAAAAAAAAAAAACTATAGAAAACTACTCGTTGGAATTATTTATGGCCAACGAGAGAAATTTAAGATTATTTTGAGCAAATATTCCAAAAACTATTCGTTGCAAATTACTGTATAAAACAAAAGAAATATATTACAACAAAAGATTAATTAAAATATACGTACATGAGGAAGCTCTTAAGGGCATTGACGGCCTCTTCGTATGCCAAATCGTCTCTCTGCAAATGTGTAATCACAAATGTTATTCCATGGAGAGTCTTAAGATCATAAATTGAGGATAAGAGATCATTTGTAATTCAAGGAAGAAAAAAATGGCTAAAAAAGGTTTTATATTCACGCTAATAGTCATTCAAAATGAATGTACTACTATTAGATACGAAATCTTATCCATTGACTAAAAAGTATAATATATTTTCTTGTATTTTTATCATTGGAATTAATTTTTTTGTGTGTTAATGTATATGTTTGTCTATACTGGAAGTGATAATTTTACTTAATCACTAGATATTCTTAATAATAGAAGTTAATTCTTGTGCCTAACACAATTTACCAAGTGTTTATTGAGGTATCTTGGATACCTCCCCCTTAAATGTCAATGGACTATAAATAAGGCAAAGTGAAATGAACGCCTCTATGAGGTTTAACAATGAAAAATAAAATGAAAAATTCAACGATGAACACAAGTGTTTATCGAGGTATCTTGGATACGTCCCTCTAAAATGTTTATCATATTGAACTCAATAATTACAATGTAATAAACTCTCCTTATCTTGAAAACACTCTTTCAAGATCACAAATACTAAATTAAAGTTTGAACACTCTCAAGTTTCTTACAATGCTAAAGCCCTCTCAACAAGATATGTGTTTGCATTGTGGTGATTTTTTCTCTATAAATGATACTCCCTTTTATAGTAGAAGGAGAATATTATTCATAGAGTCACAATTTTATCACCATTAAACCACAATTAACATCCCACAATAAACACCCACGATAATTCAACCATAAACAAAGCAAAACAAAATCCTAAGTGGCTGCTCGATTGCAGCTGGGTCGAGCTAGCCCTCTCTCGATTGAGCCAACTTCTAGAATAGCTACTGACTTCTTTCTGATCTGTTGCTCGACCAAAACACACTTACTTGACCGGTCGAGCGGTCTACATGGAGGTCGATCAAGCTAGCTACTCATTTGCCTTGATCGAGCACTTCACATCCCATGTTAACTACATCATTAATCGTTCCAAACCTTAAACCTAGGCACCTCAACACATCTTTTTTGACTCTCTCTAAAGTATATGACAAAGTATATTTGATTATCTATTTAAAGTTAACGTCATAGTCATGAGTATTGTTACTTGCTTTAACACAAAGAATAATATAAGCTGCTATAACTATAATATAATGTTTGCATATATATATAATAAATTTTGATATTTCAAGCATTCAAATGATTTAATAATATAATTTGATAATTGAAACACCGTAAAAAAATTACTTACTCTATCATTTACTCTAACTTAAACGACATATATTAACACGAATTTATTTTAATAATGCATAGCGTTGACACGTACCAAAGTTGGGGTGATGATAGGAGCCGGTGCAGCAAAAACAGGTTGATTTCGGATTAGGAGTGGAGGAACGATACGAGAGGAAGAGTTGTTGCTAGTAGCAACGAAAGTAGGCCTTAAGCTAACCTTTTGGTTACGACGACTAGAAGAGATAGAGGTAAGGCACCACCCGTTAACCGTTGAGGCAGTAGAAGTCGACATTTTTGTAATTACAATAACTACAACAATTGTATTGATGTATGAATTGCTCCAACGCTACATTTATAATTAATGCACCTCTATGCATGCTTTTGTCATAAGTGCAAGTTTGGTAGCTTTATAATTTTTGTCATCTCATTACCCAATTTGAACCTTTCATTATAAAGATTTTTTCTAAATTTTTGTGAATTTTAACCATCCCCACCTAAATGGGTCCTAGCTAGATAATGAAAAAAAAAGACATCTTGGATAATAAGAGCTTCTTAAACATTTTAGAGGCTATGCTTCCAACAATGGTTTGTATGGTTCTCATTAGCTTGGTAACGTTCGAGTCCTTGTATTTTTGGGTTGTCATGTGAAACAATGCAACAAAAACCTTCATTATTTGAAAGTTTTGCACGATATGTTATATAGTTAACGTACCACGCTGTCTATAAAAGTAAGTCGGATGGGCTACACCCGCAGATGTATACTTCAAGTCATCCTAATACCAGTCATATGTGCGAAATATTCCATTTCAAATGATGCGCCGCACATGAGATCAAACTATTAAGCATGTAAACTAAAATTTAGTTATGGTTAGAATCTAAAAATAATTAAATAACTTGATTGAGTACATAACATAATTATTACTAGGACGTGATAATTTGTCACATAATCTCAATGTGGTCCACTCGTTTGAACATGGGATACATGTGGGCTTGGGCCCATAAATCCACGAGTCAAGAGCGTCAACTTGCACATACACGTGGTGAGGTTCATTGTTTCTAAAACAGCCATATATGGTAGTAGATCAAGGATTAGCTCACCCAATATATATGTCAATTCAAAATCTACTATTTTATTGATATGTATGGGATCGTGTTTCACAAGTAAAGTATTTTCCAATAATATTTTTATCTGATCAACAATAATTTTTCAAAGAGCAAATAATATGATAAAATTCGATAGCTTTGCTTACAATATTTTTGAATTCATGAAGGTGAGGTTGGACCAAAGTTTTGTGTTTGTTAGTAAGCAAAAAATATTGTTTTATTGTTTTTTTGTCATGGCAAGGTTGTGTCAAATCTCATCCATACATGTAGGCGGTATGGGTGCTAAACTTATGTTAATTAATTTTCAATTTGAAGAAAAATAATTTGAGGTGATAGATGGAAAATGGAATGTATCGTGTCTTCATATCCTATAAAAAAAAATATTAAATCAATCATATATAGCAGGGAGTTGGAGTATAATAACTTCAACGCCTTTTTTACTTGCATGCAAAAGATATATTCACCATCTTCAACCTAAAAGTACATATAGATAGAAAACAACACTATTGAAACCTTTTGATTTAATAACATGGTAAATTGGAAAGCAAAAGGATTAGGTGAAAACCAAACACTAGGTAATGTCAATTGTCAAGGAACAAGTCAACCAAAAGCCTAAGCTGATGGTTGAAGCTCCAGGATATGTTATATATACTCTAACACGCCCCCTCACATGAGAGCCCTTTGGCTAAAAGTTTGGATACGACACAGATCCTCCTTATACCTGACGCTTAATATTCCACTTTAAATGATGAGTGGTTGAGATTCGAACATGTGACCTCTTGTTACTCTGGCTTCTGATACCATGTCCAGGAACCAAGTTAACCAAAAGTCTAAGCTGATAGTTGAAATTCCAAAATATGTTATATACTCTAACAGATAAATTGTGATACTTGCTACAAAACGACAAACTTGATTATCAACATAACATTATGAACTTTCAGTACCAGAGAATTATAGAGCTTGTAGAGCTACAAAGAAAACGGGCCGGGAAAAAGAAAATAGAAGAGACATTAAAATTCCTGAATAATTGGATACATAAATTAAAATAATAAAAATAAGTTCACGAATTGCAGCAAAAACGGTGCGTTTTTATTTTTCTAACCGTTTGAATAATCTTAGTTTTTTTTTGCAAAATTTAGCTAGATTAATCTAACATATTCGTACACTGCTCTCTCTAAAAAACCCTAGCCGCCCCATTTTTTCTCTCTTCTCTCTCTAAAAAACCCTAAATTCTATAGTTAGTCTGGGGCTATCATCAATCTTTAAAGATTGATGGTAAGCCCCTAATTTCTCCCTTTTAAGTTTTTTTAATATGATTAGAATAATTTTTTGTCCTCTCCCTATCAGAGAGTTGTTCTACCCATTCATTGGGTTGATTCTACCCGTATATTGGGTTTTGAAGTCTCTCAATGTGAGAGTTTGGAGTTATGAATTTTGGTCATTAGTTGATTTATTGGTAGAGATTAATGCGATGATGCAGCAGACACCACAATTGCAATTATCATCAACTACATCAAATTCAATTCTATCTCAAGACTACAACAGATCGAAAGACCCCCTCGTAGAAGGCTGTATCAAACAGCGATGTGGAAGAGGATATTCAGAATTGTCAGATCTCATACACAACGATCGTAGTTTTGTTATTTTTGAATTATATTTGATTTTAGCTGCTATGTACTTGCTAATTTTTATCTCTGATGTAGATGTCGTATGACTCTTTATTAATGAATCAGGTATTATTCAAAAAAAAAAAATCTAACATATTCGTGATTTTCCTATCATAATCTTATATATCAATTAACTATAAATAATCTCAATTTTAAAGGGTATTTGCCAAATGCAAGCTTGGATAACTTATAATCTAATACTCGTGATTTTCCTATGTATTAATCCAACATATTCGTGATTTTCCTATGTATTAGTTAACCATGAATAAGTTGAATCATTCTAAGTAAGTTTTTCTTTTTTTTTAAGGTATAATTGACATATTCGTGATTTTTTCACTTTTTACCATTTTTTAGGTGGTCAAATGAGACTATATGTAAAAGAAAAAGTATGGTGTTTTTAAATTTTAAATGGGGTAAAGTGAAGTTAATAGGTGCAAAGGTGTGAAAAAATTAATTTTAGTAAGGGTAAATTGGTAAAGTAAGCATACCCAAAATATAAATGAGACATTTAGGGTAACTTGAGTAAATAAGGAAATGAGACACTTAAAATGAATAGGAGACATGGTTGTTAAAATCGCGATTCTAATTAATCTACGATTCTACGATTTTACGATCTAAAAACAAGAAAGCGATTTGAATCGCAGGTAGAATCTTACAGTTATAGAATCTTACGATTCTAGTTGGAATGAAATTTTGAGAGGTAGAATCATAACACGATTCTACGATTCTACGATTTAATGATCCGATTCTAATAGTATAGTATTAATTATTTTTAATTTTCTTATGTATCATATTTTACTAATCTTTTTCACATATATATGCACATAAATTTCAAATTTTCCATCATGAAAACTTTTAAAAAACAAATTTCTTGATCGGTATGAAGATTTAATCTAATTATTGAAAAATTTTCGTTATATTCTTAGAAATAAAGTCAAAGAAACTTCAATTCATAAATTTAAAATTTTTAATTGGATGATAATGATAAGAAACTAGATATTTTAATACTTTAAAGTTTATTTGTAGAATCGTACGATTCTACGATTCGATTTTGCCTCTCTAAACGATTCTAAGTAGAATCACGATTTTAAAAACTTTGATAGGAGAGAGTATCGTTTGTCGTGAATAATTTGACTTTTAAATTATTTTTTATTAAATCCAACATTTATAATTAATTAGCAATAAATAATTCAATGTTTGTACTTTGTTTGCTGGCATCACACCCTTAGATTAAGTTGCACTAGTAAAAAAAGTCTCATTAATGACCCCTATTTGTATCTTTTGTTTAAATATAAGATACAAATAATGCTTTTTGTATCTTTTATTTTAAAAAAAGATACAAATAAACCTTATTTGTATCTTGTGTTTAAACACAAGATACAAATAATAGTTATTTGTATCGGTGTTCAAACACAAGATACAAATAACTATTATTTGTATCGCGTGTTTAATAATAGTTATTTGTATCTTGTGTTTGAACACCCGATACAAATAACTATTATTTGTATCTTGTGTTTAAACACAAGATACAAATAATGAAATTTTAGAGGCGGGATTTCAAGGAATTGTTTGACCGAAATTAAGCTGTTCATCTCTGCAACTATTCATCTCCATTTCAAGCAAATAATCATCTCTGCAACTTCATCTCTACAAATTACCAAAGCTGGATACTGAAGTTTTGCTTGAATTTTTATAATTGAAATGTTGAATAGTTCCTGCTTTGTGCTGCTATTTAACTAAATGCACATATGATAGCACCAATTATCAATTTAATATGTTAAATTATTCATCATAATGTGTATTTGATAATAAAGGAAAATAGAATATTTTAGCCTGTAATGTTCTGTAGCTTTGATTAGTAAGGAAATTAACATACATTTATTTAGTAATGTTCAATTATATGATGTATGATAACTCATATTATTAATTCGATACAATGGATTATCCATCACAATGTTTATTTGATTAAAGAGAGAGTTTGTTATTTTGAGAAATCAAGTTGTTGAATTGTTGGAGAAAAACTGGTTATAAACACCCCTTTTATTGTACTTTGGGAAATAATTTGGTTGGTATGGAAAAGAATGAAAGTGGTTATGAACACCACTTTTATTGTAATGAGTTTATTTGCAAGAACTTGAGTTTAAAAATTTTTGGATTATTCATTTTACAAACGGAATTCTACCAAAATTTCTGCAGAATTTTTGTATTTGGTGAACTTTATAATGTATTTTTTGTTTTGTTATTTGCTTTGAAGGTTACAATATAGGTATAGCTTATTGTATGTATTGCGTTAATAACTAATATATTGATTTTAATTTATTTTGTTTTTTTTTTTGTTATAAAAAAGAGCACATTGCAAGATCAAGTACATATAGCCAAGATGAAATAGATGAGGATCGTGAGCAATGGCAAAGTACTTTAGATTGAACTCTTTTCATATATATATATATATATATATATATATATATATATATATATATATATATATATATATATATATATATATATATATATATATATATATATATATATATATATATATATATATATATATATATATATATATATATATATATATATATATATATATATATATATATATATATAAGTGTAGTAGTGGATGTTATGTAGTACCATATTTTCTAATTAATATACATATTATTCAATCGTCTATTATATATATTATAGCCTCGAATAACTTCTATAGATATATATATATTATATTAATAATCCCAAGTCGATATAGATATATAGGCTATATATGTTTTTTAATTTAAAAAAAAGTCATATGTATCTAAGGTTGAAATAGGGGGATACAAATAAATGGGTTATTCGTATCACCTGTTTAAAACACAAGATACAAATAACAGCTTATTTGTATCACCTATTTCAAACAGGGGATACAAATAACCTATTATTTGTATCGCATTTTGCAAACAGGCGATACAAATAAGCTGTTATTTGTATCGTTTGTTTCAAACAGGGGATACAAATAACCCTTATTTGTATCTTGGGTTTTCTAGCGATACAAATAATATGTTATTTGTAACCCACTTGTTAGTAACCCCCAATATAAGATACAAATGAACTTAAAAACAAGATACAAATAAGGATTTTTTTTACTAGTGTTGAGGGTAAATGTATGGCAAATGTTAGAGTATAAAAAATATGGAAAAATTACAAAAAATTAGCTAAACTATAGTAAACATTGGAAAAAACTATGTAATCTAAATTCTTTATGTAAAAAACTATACCTTAATTATATGATACTAGTGTAAAAACCCGTGCATTGCACGATTTTTTTAGCATTAAGATCTATAATTACATGATATTAAAAAAAATAAAGTTATTAGAAATATTGCTAGTCAAAGATACTCAATGGTAGAAATATTGGTCAAGATAATATGACATGTAATTTTTTTAGCCAATAAATGATTGTCATTTGGAAGAACCCTTAAATTGTGCCACTTGGAATTTTTTAAGCCTTATATATATATATATATATATATATATATATATATATATATATATATATATATATATATAATAATGTATGATTTTTGTTCCCAAAACACTAGCTACCACTTGAACTCTTGAAGGAAAACTGTGTGTTGACCGTCAAGTGAGGTAGTGACTTTGCATGTGAGAGGCACATGATATACTCCTTTCTATGAATCTTCTCCTTCTCTTACTCTAAATCCCGATTTTCTACTTTTCTTTTCTTCTTTAGGGTTCCATCAAGAACAATCTCTTTTTCTACATCCTCATTTTCTCCTTTTATAATTTTAAAACCTTTTCATCGAGTCATTGAGATGGACAGGTACTTGTGGGCAAATTCACATTTTAATTCAAAGTTCATCCTCTGCAAGTTTATAAAAATCTTGTCTTTATCCTTGTATACATCCGCATTATCATAATATTTAATCTCAAATATGCAAAAATCAAAGTTTAAAAAATACATAAATACCCATCACCAAAAAACGGATTAATTCAAGGAACAAAAAACAGCCCATTAATAGAAACAAAAAGCTTCACATATCCCACAAATAAAATCCTCATTTTATTCAAATTAAACATCAAGAAAAGAGAGATGAATGAGAAGAAAGTAGAAGAAAGAAAAGGGCTTTAACAATGATAGTGAATAAGCCAATAGACAGCTGCAAAGGACAAATTTGTTGGTGACAGAGAAAAAGGCAAATACAAATTTGCTAAATTAGTGCGGCAAAGAAGTAGAAAAGTACAAAATTGCTAAATTAGTGACCATATCAGATACCCAATAGACCAATTAGCCAATTAGCCAATTAGTTTAGGCAAGTAGGAGTACCAAGCTTAAGGCCTACGAGTATATCTCATTAATTAAGGAAATTGGCAAAAATAATTTTCGAGTCTTTTCCCTAAATAATGTGAATGGAAAAGATAATTCCCACTGTACCTTAAAGGAAAACTTATTTCCCTGACTATTGTCCACGTAGAACAGTCAACTTTGCAATTTATTTTTCCTTTTTTTTAAACATAACCGCCACCTTAAAAAGCGGTTTTTAATGAAAAGAATAATAGAAACACTATGTCAGCTGACGGTTTCTTATCGAAGCAAAAAAAATTAAAATGC
Source organism: Amaranthus palmeri (assembly GCA_019776075.1). Classification (NCBI taxonomy): domain Eukaryota; kingdom Viridiplantae; phylum Streptophyta; class Magnoliopsida; order Caryophyllales; family Amaranthaceae; genus Amaranthus; species Amaranthus palmeri. The sequence goes on from JAAKBH010000386.1 coordinate 283,392, forward strand.
CCATAAAACCGCCATGTGAAATGATGGTTTGCTTACAATATAAAACATATAATACACAAACCGCCACTTCAAATGGCGGTTTAGCTTTAATAAAATACGGCAGCAACACATAAAATACAAGCAGCAGCAGATAAAACACGTATACTCCCTCTTCTGTTCTACCTTATGGTACTAACCCTAAAAAAAACAAATTTTACCCTTAATCTTGAATCTTGATTACTTCTTTTTCTTGAATCTACATTGTATTCCTTCATCTTGAATCTTAATTAGTGCTTCATCTCATCTACAATTGAAGGTAAATAATGAGCCCTAACACTTTCTTTTGTTTTTGTCAATTTTGTTATTTGATGATTATTATTATTATTGTTGTTGTATTGGCTTGTGATGATTTAAGTAGTTGTAGCATTATCTTATTTCATATGTTAAGCTTAGTTTTTACACCAAAGGAGTTGAATTTGATTATTTATTTGTGTAGGGCATCCCGCAAGGGTGCCAAGAACATAGCGGGTTGCCTCCTACTCTTACAGGTATAGTCGTGGGAGGATATACATATAGGGAGGCCAGTAATACGGATGGTTCGACCCCAATTTGATGAGGCAGATGATTTACAGGCCGTCTTAGGTTCACAACCCCAGCGTGGTTGGGATCATTTAGCAGTGAGGTAATAATATTCATTTCATTATTTAATTCAAATTGGATAGTTTCACGTTTCATTCTCATAGAATCCATTTATTCATAGCTGGCTACGAGTACATCTTTCCTGGTCACACGCTCCGCATACTCTAGTCTACTACCGGAACTCTCTATATCGACAAAGGGAAGATCAGGTGATGTAGTATTTAATAATTTTGTTGCTTTTATATCAATTCTGTATAGTTACTAAGCTTATTGATTTCTTTGATATATGACATGGCAACCATACACGACAGCTAAGATGGAGGCTTTGCCTGACACTAGTAGAGATAGTCAAGTAACATGGCGTTCCCGATGTCCCCTAATTTGCTTTGACATTGTGGAGTTCCATAGTCATGCGTCAGTTTGGCTTGGAGCAGCCTATTCCTGATGCTTGTGACACCCAAGCTACACTACATGCCATAGAACGAAGGACTGCAGACAGGAACTTCCCAGTTCGACATCGATCGCACGTAGATGCTTGGAATGATCGAGAAAGCACGATCGTACAAGGAGAGAACTACATAGGTCAGAGCCTGGGTATGTACATGGCATGGTATAGGCAGATCACGATATTGCGCATCACGAACCCAACATTTACACAACCAACATCACACTATCATCCCACTACTACAATATTGGTATGCTATCTTTCAACGTTAGAAAACTATTAATTAGCAATACATGTCTTATAAAACTTATTATTCATATGCAGGCTGAGCGCATAAAATCGGTTCTCCTACAGTGTAGTGACGCAACACACGGGGCCTCAGCGTTGCCTGATGTGTACTCAGACATTGGGCTCCATCAACGCGTCATTGACGGAGGTGTTAACTCAGACGGGGTATGATTACCTAATTCCCACCCGTCCCACTGCCATTGATGATGACACATTGCACACTCCTTCTAGAGGTTCTGGTCACAGAGGTAGTTCTTCAAGAGGTTCAAGTAGAGGTTCTTCAAGAGGATCCGGTCGTTCATCAGTTCGAGGTCGATCTTCGGGATCTCCATCATCATCTACCAGTCCTATGTCGCCATTTGTTCCCCTAGGGCCTGTGTATACGCCTCCACATCCATCGCCTCCAAATCGAATCTTGACATATGAACGTGCTAGTCAGCGACGAGCTCCTGCTCTTGATGCCATTACTGAGGCTGATGAGTCGACACCGACCTCGACGACTGGTGCACGCAGCAAACGTGGTCGGGGAATCTAGAATATTATTAGCTTGGGATGCCTGTCGTACATATTCAACTTATGTATTATCCTTTATGGCCGTTAAGTAATATATGCATTATTTTCATAATTCATGTGTACATTCGTCTTTTTTTAATTTAAAACAATGGTGGATGAGGTTTTGAGTATTAGAGGTGGTTGTTGGTTCATTTGGGACAGTTTAATTATTTTTATGAAGGTTGTGAAACGTTTAATGGTATAATGAAGGGGGTTAAAGCAAGGGAAGAAATTGCATCAGACCAAACCACCACTTTAACTGGCGATTTTATGTGAAAAGCATATCAGTGTAAACGTACACCTTAAATGACGGTTTTGTTAGAAGAAAACACACCAAAGCACATCAGAATAAACCGCCGCCTTAAATGGCGGTTTTCTTTGAAAAATATTAAGTAAACCGCCAATTCACACGGCGGTTTTGTCTATATGCAAATTTATACTCAAAACCAAACCGCTGTATCAAGAAGCATTTTACTTTAAATGGTAAAATCGCATTTCCATATGGCGGTTTTGTTTGACGACATTAAAATAAAATTGGCAGTCCTACGTGGACAGTAGTCAGGGAATTAAGTTTCCCCTTCACTTATACTGGGAATTATTTTCCCAAATAACTGCATTTTGGGAAAAGATTCATAATTTTCCTTAGTTTCGGAAAATTAGCACATATAGTTTGTTGTAGTTTAATTTTATTCTTCATTGTTCTTAGTGTTCTTCCTTGAAAAAGTCTGCTCAAATCTATTGGTGTATATTGTAAAAGATCTTTCAATATGAAATTAATTTGATTCATTTACAAAAATCATATAATTAATTATACTTTATCTATATTATATAGATATTCATTCGGATTATCAGGTCATTTTAAGCATGTGTTGTCATTTGATTCGATTGAATATAAGATCAGTTAGTTTTTCGTTGCATGCCACGATTAGTCATGCTCGAATTGGGTCAATTTGTTATAGCTCAAGGTTACAATGTAATTCATGTTATCATGTTTCTACCTATTTGTTAGTAGTAGAAGATCGAATCGGATTTCAATCAAGATCGAACCATGGTCCAAGATCGAATCGGATTTCAATCAAGATCGGATTTCACTCCACCTCGGTCCATTCGCGCATTTTGTGCGACTGGGTATACTAAAAATTGAAGTAAACTTTAAACAATTGTCATTTCTCGCTCGATTTTCGGAATGGCACATATATATCATATATTATTGGAAAAATCTTGAAATCAAGTTTCTAATGCCGCCAACTTTGAGTTAATAAGATTTTCCTATCAAAAGTTATGCCCAAAAGAATGAATATATATTACATTTCAGTTTTTAGTTAATTATTTAATATTAGTTAACAAAATTTTTTTACGAATAATAATTATATGCATGAAATAATTTTAGTTTAATTACTAATAATAATAATATTAATTGCAAAATCGTTAATAATTAATTAGGTGATCAAATTCATCAACAATATTGTTTCTATGTTAAGTTTTACTTCAAAGCGTGTTTTTGAAGAGAAGGTGGAGAAATAGTTATAAAAATCTTAAAGAATAATATTAAAAATTAAATATATAAAAAGTAAAATACAATTGTGACGGCCACATTTTTTTAAGGCCCCATAAATTTTGTCCAACATCATATGCAACTAATTTTCTCCAGCACTGACGCTGTAAATAAATTGTATCTCTATTGCTTCTTTATAATTATAAATAACTACATTTGGTTGATGTATTTATATTGATAAAGTTAACATTATATATATAAGGTTGCATTATAAGAAACCAATATTAAAACACTCATCATTTAACAAACTAAATTTGATCGTAAATTTGTTATAACATGATTGGTTATTTTATAAAGTTAACATGATTGCTTATTAATCCCTTCTCATGAAGTTATTTTATACGATAAATGGAGATTAATAATCCCAACTTTGCGTGATCCGCTCAAAACAATCCCAACTTTCGATTATTTTCTGACATACCTAACTTTGCCACTTTGTTGCTCAGGACATACCCTTTAATATGGTAACCGGTTATAACAGGTAAATCACCTTTTTTGTCATGGAAATAAGAAGGATAAATGGAGATTAATAATCCCAACTTTGCGTGATCCGCTCAAAACAATCCCAACTTTCGCATATTTTATGTTATAACCGGTTATAACAGGTGATTTACCTGTTATAACCGGTTACCATATTAAAGGGTATGTCCTGAGCAACAAAGTGGCAAAGTTAGGTATATTAGAAAATAATCGAAAGTTGGGATTGTTTTGAGCGGATCACGCAAAGTTGAGATTATTAATCTCCATTTATCCTATTTTATATTTAACAAATTAGAATTTATCATAACTTTTCTAGAGGTTCGACTTATTTTTCAATTTAAAATCGGTTTCGATTTACAACAATTTTATTAATAGTTGTTTTAGTTTTAAAATAATTCAGTTAAAATAATGTTCGGATAACCCCGATTATAGGCTATATGTATTATAATCGGCCACACAATTCGATTTTGATTATACCGTTTTTCTTAACAACTAGTTTGGGTGCAACTTTAGTACGTATCATGCTGGTTTAATAAACCCCAAAAATCAAAAAAAGAGTAAATTTCGAATGAGGTTTGGATTTTTAAGTCTAGTTATTGAATAGTTGTACATTTTTCTTAAAGCAGAACATTTATCATGGGGCGTTTTTAAATTATCACAAACTATATCATGGTAATCAATTATACAAAAAAGTTTTATTAAAGCAATCCATTTATAGATAAATCTATTACCAAAGTGACTTCATCAATAAAAAATTATGTAACAAGAAATTAATAATTAAACTTTAAATTTTTAGTGATTTGTGATAATTTTGTCTCATGAATTTTACATTGTGTTTTGTATGGATTTCGAGGCAAAATTGGAGTTTTTGTTAGATCCCGGGGTGATAAGAGGGTGAAGGCTTGGAGCAATAGCCTAAGACCCCTAAAATATGTGAAGAGATCGTTGCTAGTTCGAAAATGTTTGACAATGAAGAAGGGCAAAAGAGAAAGGGATGGAAAAGTGCTTAAAAAGACAAAAGTTTGGAAGTGAAATTTGATATATGGTCACTCTTTTGGCCATAACTTTTGATAGAGAGATTGTATTAATGCAAGGTTTGCGACATTGGAAAGTAGACTTCAAGAGCTTTCCAACGGTATATTATATGTCCATATCCGATAACCGAGCAAGAAATGGCGAACGTTTGAAGTTTGCTAAATCTGTCAGTCACGAGACCAAAACCGCTACTTGAAGTGGCGGTTTGATAATAATACAAAAAAAAATAAAAAAAATTCCAAGCCCAAAACCGCTACTTCAAGTAGCGGTTTGGATATTTCCGATAAAAAAAATTTTTTTTGGCTTTGCCGGGACAAAACCGCCACTTCAGGTAGCAGTTTAGGCCTATAAGCTTATTTCTTAAAATAGTTTGGGAAGACACCTATTTCCTAAAATACTTTGGAAATTAAGCTTATAAAAAAAAAGTTCTAATCTTTCCTAGTTAATGCATTCGTGTATCTTAATGTTAACATTGTATATGAAAGTAATTGCATCAAAAAAAAGTATATGATAGTAATAAGTAACTTTAAATTGTTCTTAAAATTTTTGTATAAATCTTTTAATTCAAAGTTTTTATTGAATTTATGTTTTCACATATGATTCCCTTTTTAGACATATTTTCATATTGGCATTGTCACTCTATAATTTTTTTATATAATATTACCCCACTTACTTTATATATTTAGTTTCTTTTATTTAATAAAATTTAGATATTCTTAAATATTTTAATAGTATTCAAAAAAAATTTATTAATCATTCTATTGGATTTGAAAATTACATAACAATTTAGTTAAATATATGATTGATCAATATTTTTAAAAGATTCATAACTTGTGGTTGTCCCATAAATCTATATAATTTGTCATTATAAATAACATAATAATTTAAAATTTAAATTTTTAGATTGAATAGTGAAAATAAGAAAATGGTTAATAACTGATAATATCTCATAACATGTCAAATATTCATCTTTTAAGGAGTTGCAAAATATTGTTTTATTGTTCCAATTTTTAAATATTGTGCAATTATTATGTTTTTTTATTAATATTTCGTACGTTTTTTTGTGCTTAAAGTGCAAAAACCAAAGATTATAATCATATGGATACAAGATTAGGATTATGTTGGATAATAGTTGAAAGGTGTGGTAAAGACTAAAGACGGTGTCTTTTCGCCCCGGAAACTAGTGGCTATTGAGAATAGAGTTGAAGACCAGCTGATTGAATGACACGTACATTTTAGTCGTCTTCTCTTTGGATATATTGCCTTAATTTATGCACGACATTTTCCAGTTTTTGCGATATCATGTGAATAATATTCGTTTTGTAATTAATATACGTGAAATAGATATGGCTGAACAAAGTTTGGTATAAACCTTAAATCAAACCGGACTAAACTGTAATTTTAATATTTGGTCTGATTTATGGTTTAAATGGTCTGGTCTGACTTTTTTTCAAATTAAATTACGATTTACGGTCTGGTCTCGGTTTTTTATTTTACAGACCAGACCAAACCGGACCTCAAACCGTTCTATGGTCGAAAATCATAATTATTTTGTATTTAAAATATTAAGTTGTTACCTAGATGTTTTAAGATGTAGTTATTTTTATATAGCAATATATACATGAATGATGTTAATACTATTAACTAATTACAAATTATTATATTTATTAATTGTAGATGTAAAATATTTGCATAAATACTAAAACTATAAAATGAAAAACCGTAGACCAGACCAGACCGGACCATTGTAAAACGATTTGGTCCGGTCTGGTCTGGTGATATAAACGGTCTGGTCCGGTCAGGAAATTTTCCATACCGAAATTTATATTTGGCATGATTTTAGTGTCAAACTAGGCCAAATCCGACTGTGTTCACCCCTAGAAATAGACATAATTTTTTTGAAACTTAAGTTTATTTTATACTGTCAAGTCTAGGGATGTAAGAAACCTTTTATTGGATTATATCTTGCACTATTTTAGGGTATAGATATAATTTTTTGGGAATATGGATTCAGATGCAGTTTTAGTTCTTAGAAAATAATTGGATTTGGGTGTTGGTCTAGGGTGTTCAAATCCAAATTCGATCCAAATTCTTTTTTGAACCATTTTAGATCTAGACCCGTTTGACTAGTCTTAAAGTTGTCAGATTTCGACTCGACCTAATATACAATTCAAAATCAAATTTCAGTTAGTTCTTGTCGTATTTGTATATATGTATGAAATTAATTTAGACTTACATACTATTGTAAACTAATAGTGTAAAAATACAAATTACAATTGAGAATTTATATTTTCCGTTTGTTGATGGCTAAAATAAAACTTAGCAAATACACTAAGAATTAACTTGAAGATTATTGTAATGACAGCCGTAAATGAGCTGTTACCCGAAAACTTGATACTTGATGTAGGCGTGTAATCACTTTACTTGTGATATTTACCCCAACAAGGTACTTGGGTTTTGAATTGAAAATTCACAACGAGATACGAATAACACAACACACCCTTAGTACTTAGGGTATGTCACTTAACAACAAGTGTTTGACGAATTATAAGCTTTGGAAGCTCTAACAAAAGTTAATTATTCTATTGAAAGAACACAACTAAAAGAGAAAGAGAAAGAGCAAGAATGATAATTCAAAAATTAGGTGTAGTTTCCACTCTTAACCAAGCCCCTATTTATACTACTCAAAGTATAGCAAAGGGACATGGCGCATTCAGTCACCTTTTGATGACCAATATTAATGGCCTCCAATCAATATTATTAATAAGGTGTTCACGAGCATTATTCCTCCCCATTACTCTTTTGTGACTCCAAAAAAAAATATGGAATAAGTGAGGAAATCCACTGCAATCAACTCAAAGGAAACGTAAAGACACAACGATTATATCGGAACAAAAACCCAAGTCGACTTTTGCTCCATTCCAAGGAAAGCCGACTCGGCGTTCCTGCTGAGAAAATCAATTTTCCAGAACCTAAAGCCGAGTCGACTTTAGGCCCAAATTCAAGAAAGTCGAGTCGGCTTTTCTTGCTAACTTGGATTTCCAATTTTCTTTTGTCCTATCCTTTGAACCCCTTTGGAACTTTGTATTTAATAAATATAATCCCACTAATATTTGTAGTACTTGGTGATTATATACTTAGGATTATGGAAAATTTGCTAAAAATAATCCCAACTATCACTCGTTGGCAAAAAATAATCCCAACTATCACTTATTTTTTAGGGAAATTCCACATGGTAACCCTGAGGTTTTGGGTTTTCCACGTGGTAACCAAAACTTTTAAAAAATCCATGTGGTAACCATGAGGTTTACCAAATTGTTCCACCATGACCTTTTTGCACATAAAACGCTAACAAATCGTTAGAAAACTTTAATTTTGAAGCTTTAAGGTTGTTGTACGCCTATTGATGCGCCTCACCATTTTAAATGCCATCAATTTCAACCTTTTTCTCCCAAATTATAAATCCTAACTCTACCATATTTGAATTTAGGGGAAAATATATGATTTGGATGAAAAATGATAGAGTTGGGGTTTATTTTATGGGAAAAAGGTTGAAACTAATGGCATTTGAAATGGTGAGTCGCATAAATAGGCGTACAATAGCCCTAAAGCTTCGAAATTAACGTTTGCTAACGTTTTTATGTGCAAAAAGGTCACGGTAGAACAATAAAGTAAACCTCAGGGTTACCGCGTGGATTTTTTAAAAGTTTTGGTTACCACGTGGAAAACCCAAAACCTCAGGGTTACTACGTGTAATTTCCCTATTTTTTAATAATCCCAACTATTCTCATAATTTGTTGAAAACATACCCACATATTTCTTATCGGCTAGAACATGTAACTTTTCCACTTTTTTTTTTCTTTTTTCCTACTTAACTGTTCAAGGTTAACCCTTCCCCTTCATCTATTAATCAAAAAAAAAGAGAAAAGTGAAAAAGTTATATGTTGCAGCAGGTTAAAAGAGAGGCTGGTATGCTTTCGACAAATTACGAGAATAGTTGGGATTACTAAAAAATAATTGATAGTTGGGATTATTTTTGGCCAACAAGTGATAGTTGGGATTATTTTGAGCAAATTTTCCTAGGATTATTATACACTAAATTTTCAACAATCCTCTCTCATTTAGAGTATAATAAGCGTCTTTCTCAATTATAAAGCAAATTTTATAATTCCATTCCATGCATCAAAACTAATATCCCTATGGATTGAATTAACGCCTAGTACAACACACTGCACAAGTGATTAACCTAGAATTAGTATCCATTCGTATTTGAATCAAATTGCCCTTCCAACCACTTGAAGATGAAGTACACATAAAACCAATACCACAAAGTCATTAACCTGACACATTATAAATCCGTGTCCTTATCTTATTCATAAGTTTATCATATTTAGTATGTCAATCTTGACTACTTGAAACAGCCACACTTCAAACTTATATAGGTATGTTCTCATTACATAAAAAACATATTCTTGTGAAACGGATACAACACCAAGAGCTCTTAAATCCTTGATCTTGAGAACTTTCAATGGACAACTACCTCGTTCATCACGGTTCAAAGCAACGATAGGTCATTAGAACTTATTGCTAACAAAAATCAAAAGGAATTTGACCGCATTGAATTCAAGACACGATGTTATTCATGCGTGAATTGGGCTATTCCAAATGACCTTTATTGACATAACCCAATTCCAATTGACGTTTGTTCAAGTGATCCCTACTCATGGCTTTTGTAAAAAAATCAGGCACATTGAACTTAGTGTTTACATAGTCAAAAGTTATGACCCCATTAGTGATAAGTCCTTGTACTAGACTGTGCTTGAGAGCAATATGATGAGACTTACCATTATACACTTGACTATAATCCCTACTCAAAGTCATCATGCAATCTGCATGAATTGCCACTGGTGTAATTGGCTTAGGTAACAAAGGTATCTCAAATACAGATTCCTCAACACTGCGCTTCACTAGATGTTGAAGCAAGAGGTATGAACTCCACTGACATAGTAGAATCAGCTATACATGCTTGTTTCTTAGAGAACCATGAGATGACACTTCCCCATAAACAAAACCCAACTACTAGTAGATTAATTATCCTCTTCATTAGCGATCCAACTAGCATCGGAATAACCTTTCAAAATAGGAGATTAACCACTATATGCTATACCATAATCCTTAATAATTCCTAAATTCTTTCTCACTTTCTCTCATTTGTCTTTGCTATTTCAAGAGAGTAACTAACTCTTGTTTTGCTTTCCATTGCTCATAATTTTAAACACTTGGCTATTAAGTAATATACCCTAAGTACTAAGGGTATATTGTAGTTGTTTGTATCTTGTTCTGAATTTCCGTTCATCAACCCAAGTACCTTTATAGGGAAAATATCACAAAAGGAAAGTGAGCACACGCATACAACTTGTATCAAGTTTCCGGGTAACGGTTGTCGTTACTAACGTATCTTCAAAGTTTCATTTAGCATTGTTATTGTAATTTACTTTAGCTATCAACAAAGGTGTTTATACAAATTCCCGATTGTAATTTGTATTGACATTATATACACTTCGTAATACAGTCATATTTTTTTCGAGATCTATAAAATGGAACCAATTTTGATATTTTTTTCCATATAATTATCAATTTACCTATCTTCTTTCCTGGTTTCATGCCTTGTTTAAAAAACATACAAAAAAATCATTCAAAAAATCCCACAAAAAATAAATTCAAACAATCCAAATTATGAAAGAAATGGTAATAACTATTTAAAATTTTGATTGATGTCTACAAATAAAAACATTCAACTTCAAGTTTACACTTATGTCTTATGTATGAATAAACATTATCTTTAGTAAATGATTTAAAAAATGTTAATTAAGAAATAATATAATTTACATAGCTATTTTTAAATTATACAGACAATCATATTTTTTCGAGATCTATAAAATAGGAGCAATTTTGATATTTTTTTCATATAATTTTAAATTTACCTATCTTCTTAATCGTTTTGGTACCTTGTTTTTAAAAAATACAAAAAACTCATTCAAAAAATCCCACAAAACATAAATTTAAACAATCCAAATTATGAAAGAAAATGGCAATAACCATTTAAAATTTTAATTGATGTCTTCGAATAAAAACATTCAATTTCAAATTTATACTAATGTCTTATGAATAAACATTAGCTAAAGTAAATGATTTAAAAAAATGTTAATTAATAAAATAATATAATTTCATCAAATTAAAATTATTTTAATTTTGTAAAAAAAAAAGGACACTATGGAAAGATAAAGATAAATATTAAATAAATTTGGAAAGAAAAAGTATATGGTGAGGGTAGAGAACAAGTAGGAGAGGAAAGACGATGATCTTTTTAAAGAAGTTATTGTTAATAAGATTAGGTTGAAATATGTACTCTTAAGATAAAGAAAAATTGTGAAAATGTGTGACGAAGTTTTTTTGTCACCATTAAGGATGCTCTTATAGGCTAAAATTACAACATAAAATACTAACTCCGTAGCAAAATATCCTTATTTTTATCTTGTTTTTAGGCTTATTTATGTTTTGTATTGGGGGTTACTAACAACAGGGTTACAAATGACACATTATTTGTATCGTTTGAAAACCACAGATACAAATAAGTTTTATCATTTGTTTGATACTGACAAATAATAGGTAATTTGTATCGTTTGTGTGGAACAAACAATAAAAATTATATGTTATTTGTATCATTTGTTTGAACCTTAGATACGAATAACCTTTTTTTAAACCGCTGGTCTTGGGCGAGTCCGTCTCAAAATGAGAAAAGAGAGGGTCGCCCCAATTTGCGCGCCTTACATACTTACTCTCTTTTTTTCATGTTCTTTGCATTTTTCAATTTTAATCTAAAAGGTATCAATTTTGACATTAAAGTTATCAATTTCTACCTAATATATGATTCTGTTTCATATTTTTAGAACCAAGTTTTATAAAATGGTATTATTCTATCATACTATAGATGAATTTCAAACAACAAATGAATAGTCAATAAAGACATCAGTAATTAAATGTAAACTAAATGTTATACAATATATCTATACAATTGGAATACTTATTTTTAAAACGATAATTGAAGATAATTAGAAGTTCAAAATTGAGTTGGATTATAAAATATCATTGTCAAATTATATGTCACAATTTAACTATTAACTTATTCAATTGAACTAAAACTTATATAATATCTTTATAGACTTTGAAATACTTTTTTTGAAAACGATAATTGAAGCTTATACATTCAAGATTGAGTTAGATCATAAAACATCAAATACTTATGTTCCATAAGAACCATCATGTTGCATTGAATAAAAGTACTTGTATGGTATAATGTTTTTTACTAGTTAAAATTCATCCATAGAATGATACAAATAATAACATTTTATTAAACTTCTTTATCAAATTGTGAAATAGAACCATATTTAGGTAGAAATTGATCAGTTTAACTCTATAATTGATCACTTATAGGTTCAAATTGAAATTTTTATTTTAATTGATATGTTTAAGTACTACTTTACGTTGAAATTGATATCTTTAATGTCAAAATTGATATCTTTAAGGTTCAAATTGAAAAGTATCCAGAAAATGAAAAAAAAAAAACGAAAATCTAAAGGGCAAAGTGTGCACGTGTAGTACATGCACCTAACACTGGGCCGACCCAGATTTCCTCTTAGAGTAGGACGGTTTCGTACAAGTTTTTGTGTTTTTTAAATTTAAAACAAAAAATATATTCCTATATATCTACAAGATTGACTAGGGAGTAATATAATTAGAATAAACAAGAATTTATTTTTTTATTAAATATATAAGATTACAAAAGTATGTTTTATAAATCCATACAACTTTTGGCAATCAATATTCAGATAGTACATTAACTTTTAAGGAAAAATCGACTTTCATATTCATTTAGGCACTTGCAACAATTTCATGTATTGTGTAGCTGACAATTTTATATTTGAATCTAATAACAAGCATACAACCTTTGCATCAACCTACTTCGTCATAAAATGTTTCTAGCCGACTCCTCCTCAACAAGACTAGTTGAAGCCACAAATCCTATCACACAAGATACTAATCACGAGCCAATGAGTCCATCATGAGCTAATATGGTTGTCTTGTGCTCCAACATGTTCCAAAGCTTCATTGACTACAAAAACCCACATCTAAAAGTAATGATATCTCAAGCGTCCATATCTCCAAGAAAATTTATGTATAACTTGTAGGATCCACATAAAAATAAAAAAATTGGACTATCAGATAATATTAACTTATATAAGTAAACAAATTTTTTAAAAGTTGGCCTGCTAGTGAAAGTTCTTGTCTAATATTCATTATTCAAGTTGCAACAATGTTATTTTCTATCTGTATGTCTATTGACACTATGTTGCTATTTTTAGACAAATAAATTTCTTCAGTAATCAGTTTTACATGTAAACGACTAATAGAGTCCAAAATGTAGTCCTAATTACAATGTTTCAAAGAAAATTAATCTAGTAACAGACAATCATAAATAATTCAAGAATCCTAACATGTCACGAACAAGCTCGCATTTAGAGCATTTTTAATAGTGACTCAAAATAAAGGTCAACCTACTATTTCATAATTTTTCTCTTTCCTTAAAGTTCATCTTTCAACTTAATTTTATTACCAATGATGTCTCTCAAAAGATCATCATCTCACTTAATTTTTATCTACTCCCCTATACTTTCTTTCTCTTAATTTATCTAATATTTATCTTTATTTTTTCAAAATATCATTTTCATGTACAAACTTAATATAATATTCTATTTAAAATATATATAAATTTGTAGACATCAATATTAATTATATCAAATTTGAAATTAATAAAGGTAGGAAAGTAGGAAAGAAAAGACATGTAAATTTGAAAATATTCCCCTCCCGGGGTTTTTTATGCCGGCGGTTTTGGGGTTTCCCAAGTTTCAGTGGTTTTTTTTCATCCTATATATATATATATATATATATATATATATATATATATATATATATATATATATATATATATATATATATATATATATATATATATATATATATATATATATATATATATATATATACCTCCCAATTTCTCAAAAAAAAAATGAAAATATTTTTAAAAATATCAAAATTAGTCTCATTTTATAGATCTCGAAAAAATATAAACGTTAGTATAACTTATTTTTTTGTTAAAATTCTAATTCATTAAGAAAATAGCCCTTTTAATTAATTTTTTTCATCCAATGAAAAGACACCACATGGAAAGGCAGAGCAACTTTGTGTCAGGATGCAAAATTGCTTCATTTCTTGGACAATCACTGCTAGACACGTGGCGTAGTTGCTAGAATAAATGGTGTGATCATTTGAGTGAATATGTCACATCATAACCATTTTTCTCAATCTTTTCCACAACCAAACTCATATTAGATCACCACTAAAACCAATTTACTTTAGTTTGGTCATATGATCTAAAATTAAATCATCAATAAGGATGCTCTTAATGATCAAAGCAAGGTATATAGGAAACCCAATAGGATTTTCCTCAACTTAAACATGGTTAACAGAAAACACACAATCTAAATCATGCATGAACAATTGTTATAATTAGTGCCGTTTGACTTTTCACTAACTTTTAGTTGAGTCAAATCAGACAACTTAGAAAGAAGAAAGGGTAATAACTAAACTGTGAAGTGATTCTTTATTAAATTAATTGTAACAAGGTAATGTAAGTTAGGGTAATAAGGTAAAAAAAGTACATTCTTAAAATAAAAATAAGACTAATAAAGTGAATTAATCCTCTATGAAAATGGTAGTCATAGAGAGAATTAGAGGGGGTAGTTAAATTGCTATGTACTAGTATTGATTTTCGTGCAATATATAATTTTATTAGTATGGAATACATAAAAATATAACTTCAAAGAATAATGCAATTATATATATTATCGTGATTAAATTTATCGAATACATGATTTTTGGAACAAAAATTAAATACTAATTTTTTAAAAAAATAATTCAATCGAATACATAACTTTTTCATTCTATTAAATGAATCAATTCTAGGATAAACATTAGAATTACTATAATAAATTATATAAATAATTTACCTAATTTCCTTCCAATTTTTTTAAAAATAATCAAATTATGGGTTAGGCATATAGAATTACTAAAACAAATTATATAATAATTTCATGTAATCAACTATAATCCACCAAAATATTTTCATTTGACAAGGCTACCTAAAAATGTCATTTGTTATTTTTCAACATTTTTATTAGTGAACCTTGAAATTATGTAAATTTTATAAATAATATTATTTAAATAAAGTGTTTAAATTTCAAATTATTATTTACCTATGATGAAGTTATGTGTTTAAATAAAACTTAGTGCTTAGTGATCTAGTAGTTCCTTATGTTGTTAGCTTTCTGTTATAACAATTATCTTGTTTTGTTTAGTTAGTAAGTTGGTTTTTACTTTTCTTGATTTTACACCTCATCTCTTTGGCTCCCCATATAAGGGTCCGTCATTTATAGTTTCATTGATTCAATAATATAAGGCCTGCATTCTTCCTTTAGATATCTTCTTAATTTCTAAATTGTATTATGGTATAAGACCAGGCATAGTTTCTTGTTCATTCATGTTTAGCGATATATTTATCTTCGTGTTCTTAGTGTTTTTGTTGAAGAAGCTACTGCAGGTCCATTTTATCCCTATTTTCTTTCTTTCACTTGTCTTTACGCATTCTTTGGCTTTTATTCAAGATTTCTTTGCTTCACTTCTTCAGTTTTTTGGATGGATAATTTCTAGCAAAATGGAGTCCAATACTAAAGCACTGGTCAGTCATAGTTTAACAACTACACCTACTATACCCTAGTAGTGACAGATCCAACCTAAAACCCTAGAAGTATATACTACCTACACCTTTAAAATCCAGCTAGTAGTATGTTGGTTTTAAACGTACAACCAAATCCTCACCTTTTCTCATGAAACTTTGATTAAGAGTCTAGTTGAGTTAGGACAAATCTTTTGATGTACAAAGAATTACCCGATGTCACTGAGGTCTATCAAATGGTATTACAAGAAGAATGTCACAAAGCCATGAATAAGACTCCAGGGACTTTAGAGCCAATAGTTTTTGCTTCTAGAAAACGGAAGGGTTCCAACACTATGAAGTACACAACTACTGGAAGAAAGCCACACTATTTTTGTGAACACTAAAAGATTGCAGGACATATTATTATTCGTTGTTTTAAAATACATGGCTATCCTAACATAAAAAAAGCTAACCGAGGAGAGTAGTATGGAATTCTTGTAAATAATGAGAATTGCAAAAACATGAACCCCAAAGGTAATCAACTAGGATTAAGTACTGAACAATATACTAATCTCTTCACCCTTCTTATGCATATTTAGAACCCACTGCAACACAATGTCTAGCCAACCTAGAAGTACGCGTTCTTTGACCACTAAATTATAATATGGAAATGGGATTGTGGATAGTTGTTTTATTGACCACATATGCAATGATTTAACTTTGTAATCCAATATTCAAGATGTATGTAATTGCACGCATAGGATCCAACACCACATGACACTATACATAGAGTTCACAAGAAAGGAAATATACAATTGTCTAACAATATGACAATAGTATAACGTAATATATGTGCTTGAGTTTCCATTTAATCTTATAAATGTGAATAAGATGTGCTTAGATCTTGTAGTTAATATAGTTTCTTCTAAAACCCATAGTCTCTAGGAAAACTTACATAAGGTTTATACTACATAATATTTAATGAGATCGTCCCTACTATGAAGTACACCTACTGTCTAAAGAAAGCTACAATTGACACATTAAAACCTATGCTTGATGTTGTAAGCTATGTCACCTAAGACTAGGTAAACACCTTTTTCCGACATAAATTGGTTTTCCCGAATATCGATACATAAAGCATTGAATAAACTTTGATTTCTAGCATTTTTCCAGCCTCAAGGCAGACTATGCCTTCTTTCAATTATAGTTACATCAAGACTTTAAGCTTCCGATCTTCTCCACAGACATATGGGGACCATATACACATAAAACAATGAGTGGATGTAATTTTTTCTTGACTATTGTTGATAATTTAACTTTAGTTACTTAGATGTACTTGTTGAAGAATAAGTCTGATTGCTTTAATATGTTACAACATTTTTTTGCTTTAGTCCAAGCTCAATTCCATGTGTGTGTTAAAGTTGTTAGAACTGATAACACAAAATATCTGTGAAGCAAACATGCTCACTCTATATCATAATCTAGGAATTGAACGTCAAAAGTCTTGTTGCATTGGCACACTACTTCTCAACTTAATGGACTAAGTCTTATGTGATGCATAAACTGGGAAACATAAACACCATCTAGAAATAGCAAGGGCCTTGTTCTGCCAATTCCATCTACCATATTCTATTTGGGGTAAATATGTGTTGTGTGATGCATATATCATCAATCGTTTACCACTTTCTGGCTTACAAAATATACTCCCATATGAAAAATTGTTTAGGACAACACCTAGTTACTTACATTTAAAGCAATTTTTCTTTATGTTGAGTTTCTATATTAAAGCAAGGTAGGACTAAAATTGATGCTACAGCCAATCCTTTTGTGTTTTAAGGATATTTGTATGCTTAAAAATCCTTTAAAGTTTATGGACCTCACAATAAAGAAAATTATTATATCTAGAGACACAATATTTCATGAGAGACTTTTTCCTTTCCATCAAAAGAACAACTTTCCCTCTACTTTCTCAAATTTTTACTTTCCTACTAGCACCACTTCAAATGTGTTACCTAATTCTTGGTTATACTCATTCGAAATAATAATACTAACACATACATACTAACTGTTCTCACAATACTTAACTTGAACCCCCACTTTGTAGATTCCTTAGAATTTCTAAGCGTCCCGCACATCTAGCTAATTATGTATGCAACCTTCTTTTTTTTTTTTTTTCTGATCCTCCTAATATTTGTCAAGTGTTTTTGTCTAAGCGATCACAGTCGCATGAACTAAGGACTTACAATGAAGCAATTCAAGATCCTTTTTCGTTACTTGCTATGCAAAAAGAGCTTTAGTCTTTATCTATGAACAATACTTGAGAATTGGTTCTTTTACACAGTGGCAAAAAGGGAGTTGGATCAAAATGGGTGTACAAGATCAAGCTTTGATCAGATGGAAGTTTGGAGAGGTACAACGTAAGGGCTACAATCAATTACATATCAAGAAACTATTTTCCCAGTTGTTCGAATGACCACACTTTGATTCTTTCGATTGATTATTCCGAATTTTCAATTCTTAATCTTATTCTTCCCATTCATTAATCCAAATTTTCAATTCAAATTCGTAATCCTTTGGTTATCCATTTCAAGCCATCTTTAATTCCTAAACCTTTTTCCAATTGTGTAATTTCTTTCAAATATCAAACTTTAGATATTTTTTATAAAAATTTTTTTATCAGCACTAAAATATTATTTTATTATTATATAGTACGAAAAGTAAAATTTTATTACTCCTTCAGTTCTTTTAAGTTCTTTCACCTCACTATAATGGGTAGTTTCAAAATTAAGTTCTTCCACTTTAGAATACTTTATATTTTTGCAAAAGTTTTCATCCCTCTTTTACACCTTAAAAACCCTACTTTCCTTACTTCACACTACTATTTAATTATTTTCTCTCTTATACTTCCAATACAATTATTACTTTTTACTACTATATAATTAAAATAATACCCACTACCACCAAAGATTCCATCTTTCTTAATATTTGTGAAAAACCCAAAGTGGAAGATCAAAAAAGAACGGAGGGAGTATTATATTTACGATTTTGTAATACATTACATATTAACCTTTTTCCTTAGATTAACACTACTATTTATTATTTTAACCTTATAACTTTGATTTAATTATTTATAAATTAAAATTAGTTGTATTTTATTATTAACATTAAGTATAGTTTTAAGCAAAATTTTCTAAGTAAACTAAATATTTTCATGATCATATTTACCCATTATTTTTAAGTAAACTACATATTTTCATGATCATATTTACCGATTATTTTTAAGTATTTCTAAGAAATTTTTTTAAGTAAAGTACATATCTTTAATTCCTAATTTTGAAAATCAAAAAGAGAATAGTTTACCTGTAGGGAGCAAATTGAGCCAAGCAAAGCAAGGAAGGAGGAAAGGGATGGGAGAGAAAATTGAATTGAGCTAAGAAGTAAGAGCATGAAGGATACGACCACGATAATTTTTCATGAAACATCATTCTACTTCAACTTAGTGAAAATCCAAAAATAGTAACTGATTTTTCATTAAAAAAAACCCCTAATTTTTTAGCCCTAACACAATTAAACATCATTCAAATTAACTTAAAAATGATAAAGTAAACAATTAATCATGATACCTATATGATAAACAACCAATTTTGATCAAAATCCCATCAAAAAAGTGATAAAATGTGTTGGCCCATTTGAGTTTTGATGATGACTTAACCATTATAAACAAACAAAGTATTTTAGAGATTGTTTTGTAGGTCAAATATCCGATCGTCAAAATTGTCGATGGTACCTAAAAAGGTTGTGCAAAGAGCATTGTATGTCAAAGTCAAAGTCAAACTTAGAGAGTCAATCTTGCATTGTCAAACAGTCAAGAAACATATTCCAGATCCAAGATTAATAAAACTGAAGTCAGACCAGATGGAGACAACACAGTGTTCCTGACACAGCGAGTTAGAGAACTGAGTCAACAAAGACTATGGAAATAAATTTTATTTTTATTTTTCTTTTTAGTTGGCTTTGTACGGATGAAAAGATGACTTGCACAAAGGTTTTAATTGCTAAAAATAACCACCTATTTTAAAGGAGCTAAAATATTTTAAAACTTGCTAAATTTCCTTAAAAATAGGATTCACTAGTGGAAAAAATCATAAGGGCTTTGGCTTAATTGCTGCGGGTATAAGACATACGCAACAAATATACCTAATAAAAAAAAAACATACTAAGGGCTGCGGTTTTCTACTCTGTCCGCAGCCCCTATCCGTTGCCAAAAAAAATTCATTAAGGGCTGCGGTTTTATACATTGTCCGCAGCCCAGGCAAAAACTAATTAAAACCCTTAGCTTATTTCATTAAAACGGCGCTCATCAGCTCCTTATGCTTATTTCATTAAAACCGGCGCTCCTCATCAAAAAAACCCTAATCAATATTCTTCAAAATCATAAAACCCTACCTTTAAATCATCCTTCAAAACCTAATCAAAATCGATTTTCTTCAAAACCTTAACAAAAACCTAATCAATGTTCTTCGTCTTTTTTGAGTTCTTCATGAAACCTTAAAGAAACCTTAAAGAAACCTTAAACGTTGAAGATTTTCTTCGTTTTTCGATGCAAATCTGATGTAAATTTGACCTAGGTTCAGATCTGAATCGTTTGTAAGTTATGGGTTGTAAATTTTGTTCTGATCTGAAGAAACCTTCGTGTTTTTTGAGTTCTTCAGATCTGAAGAAACCTTCGTGTTTTTTGAGTTCTTCAGATATGGCTGTCAATTCGAAGATCTTGATGTTCCTTGAAGGCTATTCAATTCGAAGATCTTGATGTTCCTTGAAGGCTGTTCAATTCGAAGATATGATTCTCATTAGTGTTCGTTTCATTTTTTTCAGATCTGTACTTTCATTTTGATGTCCTTTATTTTATAATAGTAGTTTTTCCTTTTTTTTATGTTCGTTTTAAGTTTAGAGAATTACAGATCTGAAATTTAATTCTCTAAATTTAAAAATTATTTAGATCTGAAAATACTTAAGACTAAATTCGTTTTGATGCCATTTAATTCGTTTTGATGTCCTTTTATAATAATTTAGATCTGTATTGGTTGTGTGTATGAAATTTCGTTTGTGTATGAAGATTTGAGTTTGATGTTCTTGAAGATCTGGGTTTGATGTCCTTTTTCAGAATTCGTTTTAGAATTCTAAATTTTTTTTTAATTTTGAAAAAAGACTAAAGGGCTGCGGTTTTTTGACCTGTCCGCAGCCCTTTAGTCTTTTTTGGGATGCATATTTTGACCGCAGCCCTTCTCTAATATTTCTTGCTACTACATTAATGGCTGGGGTCGAAATACGCAGCCCATAGGGGCTTAAAAATCGCAACAAATAAGGTTTTTTCCACTAGTGATTTTCTAAAAATAGCTCTAAACTTTCCTAAAATTAGCCTAAATTTTGGAAAAAACTTCCTAGAACCGTGTCCCACTAATCCATTATCCCACATCATTAGATCATGGGATTAAGGCTAAATTCTAGATCTCATGGGTATACAAAAAGGAGCTTTATAACCGGCACAACTTGAGAAATCCACACACATTTTAGTGAGTGCCCCATTTTAAGATTCAAAAAAGATCTAATCAAGAAAAGGAAAAAGATAAGTTGTTTTCATTTGCCAATTAAATTTTCCTTGTGCAATTCATTGTTTTCATCCAATTTTAGAGAAATTTTTTGTACGGGTTTTATGAGTGTGTAAATTAGACTTTGGGAAGTCTAAGGGGGAACAGCGAGAAGTTTTTGTAAAGAGAGAAAAAGAAACGAGAAGGAGAAACGAGAAAGAGAAGAGAAGGATTAGGCCTAGAGAAGAGAAGGAGAAGGAGAAAAAGTTTTATGTAATAAAGTTGTAAATTACCTAAAACTTAATCAGAGAAGTTGAAATCCAAAGAGGTCGTGGCTTTCTTTATTTTAAGGCCAAGAAAGTTTCCACGTTAATTCTTGTGTTCTTTTTAAGTTTCTTTAAATTGCTTTGAGTATTTTATCATTGTAAAATTCCGCAAGAAACAGGGCAAAAATACTCTTTAAGGCGACACAACAATTCACCCCCCTACTGTTGCGTTCATTATCTCTAAGTGTTTCTACAAAATTTTTGCATTTTTGTATTTTGAAGCTTGTCATTAGCCTCAATCTCCTGTCCTTGACGTTTGAGAGCCAAAGCTTTCCTCGTCAAACCTAAAAGTTCATCTTCGTCCTGCCAGCCCATGTTCTTGAAAAGATAGTTGAAGTCCTGTTACATATTAAGCTCTAAAAACACTAATATTGAATAATTTAAGTACAATTGATGAATGAGTAGAAAATAAAAAGCAGGCAAAAATAATTACGTAAACGCAAATCTCACCAAGTTACAAATCTTTTCAGTGACATAAACAATAACTTTGAAGGTCAGATTTATTTACAAAATTTTATAGCCTAACAATAATTATACTAAAACAAGAGTAATGTAAACAAAAATCAAAGGAAGAAAGAAGGGATCTGAGGTTAAGTGGGTGACTACTTACAAGAGCATTCATAGCACCGACTTTTTTTGTAATGCTCAAACCCAGGACGTTTCTCACGAGATGCATAAAACGCATCAAGTCCTCCACTCTCACCTAAGAAAACCTTTAGGAAAGACCCATATATTTAATTTTCAACAAAAACTTAAAACCCAAAAATCGCATCAACACAACAAAATAATTTTTCAAAAAAAAAACCAATTAAAAACAACAACAAAATCAAAATTGTCCAACTTAAAAGCACCTAAAATATAAAAATTGATAAATATATAGAGACAAAATGGCATACAATTTCATCAGGAGGAAAAGCTTGGTAACTTTCAGCCCTGAGCATTCGGTTAAGATGTCTCTAATTCTAGATTGACCTTTAGGGTATTTGTCAAACATTTGAGAAAAATCAAAGAAAGGAAGAAAGAAGAGGCGAGAGGAAAACACGAAGGATCTCCGGCGATGCTCTTCCAACAAAGTTCATGGTGGTTCGAAGGAGAAGGAAGAAGAAGCTCAAGGAGGAGAGAGATAACAGAGGAAGAATCAAGATGAGTGAATAGAAGAGTGGGAACACCTAATGAAAATGAGAAAGAAAGTGGAAGATTAAAAGGAAACTGAGAAAGCAGAACACGCACTGTGTTATTACTTTTCATCGGGGGTTTGATAGATAAGGATTAGTCGATGCCAAAAATAATTAAGAAAATAGTTTTGGCAATGATTTTGTTGTATCTATATATTTATCTATTTTTTGCAACGACATATGCGGTTACGAATTAATTAATAAGTTTTAACAACTAAAGTTTTCGTTGCAAAAAACGTGGGTTAAACCAGGAAATTATTTTTAGTGGTGGGAAGTTAAATTTCTTTTGGCAACGACTTTCTAGCAATAAAATAGGATTTCGTAACTACTTGTATTTTTCGCAACGAAAAAAATAGTCGTTGCTTTAATTTGTTGCTAAAATGATTTTTCTTGTAGTGTCTTAATTTTTTTCAGGAAGCTACTGTTGTTCCATTTTATCCCTATTTTCTTTCTTTCACTTGTCTTTACGCATTCTTTGTCTTTTATTCAAGATTTCTTTGCTTCACTTCTTCATGTTTTTTGGATCAAGAGAATCCGATACTAAAGCATAGGCTAGCCATAGTTTGACAAATACACCTAATACTATATTAGTGACATATCTGAAGTCAAACCCTAAAAGTATATAGAACCTACACCTTTCATATTCTGCTAGTAGTAAGTTAATTTCAAACAAGTTTGATGGTTCTTGTTTTATTGACATGTTGCGGTCAATGATCATTAGTCCAGATGGCAAGAATAAGATATGTTTTGTGGTCGATAGTTTACCCAAACCAACAGAGGGATTTGTAGAGGAAAGGGCTTGGAATCGATGCAATAACTTGGTCATAAAATGGGTCATTGCATCATGATTTTAAGACAATAAGTCCAATATATGTTTTAAGACAATAACTACTAGAGTAAAGCCACACTATTTTTGTGAACATTGCAGGATTGCATGACATAGTATTAATTGTTGTTTTAAAACACATGGCTTTCTTAAAAAGAACAAAGCTAACCAAGAAAACAAGTATGCAACTCTTGTAAATAATGAGAACTGCAAAAATGAGAACCCCAAAGGTAATCAACTAGTATTAAGTACTGAACAATATACTAATCTCTTTACCCTTCTTAATAGGAAAGACAATGAAAATTTAGAACCCACTACAACAGACAGTTTAGCCAACCTAGCAGGTATGCACTCTTTAACCACTAAATTATACTTTGGAAATTGGATAGTGGATAGTTGTTCTACTGACCATATATGAAATGATTTAACTTTGTTTTCCAATATACAAAATATAGGTAATTGCACGTATAGGATCACAACACCACATGGCTCAAAAGAAAAGAAATATACACATGTCTTACATTATGACATTGAATAACATATTGTATTTAATGTTGTTTCTTCTAAAACCCATTGTTTTCTCTAGGGTCTTATAACGAAAACTCTTTACCTCTTGGTAACCTTGCATAAAGTTAATACTACAAAACAGGAGATTGTCGCTGCTATGAAGGACACGCAGTGTCAAAAGCAAGCTGCATTTGTATAATCATAACCTATGCTTAATCTTGCAAGCTATGGTACTAGGTATACATCTTTTACAAAACGTCTAGTGTTTTTCCCGGATATTGATAAAAAATTTATTAAAGAAACTTTAATTTGTAGCACTTGTCTAGCCTCAAGGAAGACTATGCTTTCTTTTAATCATAGCTACATCAAGACTAAAGCTTTTGATCTTCTCTATATAGACATTTGGGGACCATATACACATGAAAACATGAGTGGATGTAATTTTTTCTTGATCATTATTGATGATTTAACTCAAGTTACTTAGATGTACTTGTTGAAGAATAAATCTGATTGCTTTAAGATGTTACAACATTTTTTTGTTTGTCCACGCTCAGTTCAATGTGTGTGTTAAAGATGTTCGACCTGATAAACGCAAAAGAATCTGTGAAGAGAACATGCTTACTTTATATCATAAACTAGGAATTGAACATCAAAAGTCTTGTAGGCACACTACTCCTCAACATAATGGTGTAGTTAAAAGGAAGCATAAACACCTTCTAGAAACAGCAAGGGCCTTGTTCTTCCCATTCAATCTACCATATTCTGTTTGGGGTGACTATGTCTTGTGTGTTGTATATATCATCAATCGTTTACCACTTTCTAGCTTACAAAATTTATCCCCATATGAAAAATTGTTTTGGACAACACCTAATCACTTACATTTAAACGAATTTTTTGTTTATGTTATGTTTCTATATTAAAGCAAGGTAAGACTAAATTTGATTCTACAGCAAATCCTTTTGTGTTTTTAGGATATCCATATGCCCAAAAATCCTACAAAGTTTATGACCTCACAATAAAGAAAATTATTATAACTAGAGACACAATATTTCATGACATACTTTTATTTCCACCAAAAAACAAATTTCCCTCTACTTTCTCAAATTTTTACTTTTCTACTAGCACCACTTCAAATGTGTTCCCTAATTCTTGTTTAGACTCCTCATTACCTTTATATACTCCCATTGCCAACTCTCTTATTCGAAATAATATTACTGACACATATATACTAACTGATGTCAGAATACTTAGCTTGAACCCCGACTTTGTAGATTCCTTAGGATTTCTAAGTGTTTCGCACATCTAGCCAATTATGTATGTAACCTAGTTTTTTTCTGATCTTCCTAATGTCTGTTAAGTGTTTTTGTCTAAGCGATCACAGTGGCATGAACTAGGAAATTATAATGAAGCAGTTCAAGAGCTTGAGTCTTTATCTATGAAAAATGGGTATTAGATCAAAATGGTTGTATAATATCAAGCTCCGGTCAAATGGTAGTTTGGAGAGGTACAAAGCCAGGTTGGTTGCAAAGGGTTATAACCAATTACATGGGATTTCCAAAAAGACCTTTTCCCTAGTGGTTTGAATGACAATACTTTGACGCTTAATAGCCGTTGGAGTTAGTAGGGATTGGCCATTGTTCCAAGTAGACGTGAACAATGCTTTTCCACACAGTAAACTTGTTAAGGATGCTTACATGAAACCTTCCGAAGGCTTAATTCCCCACCCAACATTGTCTGCAAACTCAACAGGTCACTCAATGGTCTCAAACAAGCTTCAAGATATTGGTTTTCTAGGCTTACTACTGAATTCTTCGACAAAGGTTACAAAAAGTCCATGAATGATTATTTTGTCTTCACTAAGAAGGTTGGTAATCAATCGTTGTTCTAACTATTTATGTTGATGATATTGTCATCGCGGTAGAAAATTGTTCTCATATTCAGTCTCTCACGCTCACTTACACTGAATATTTGGGAAAATTGAATTACTTTTTTGGTTTTGAAGTTACCTTTTCCTTGATTTAGACCTTTTCTCTTTCAAATCAGTTGTTACTCCCCTACTCTTGAATCTAAAACTCCACTCTTGTGATTCTTCTCTTCATCCCAATCCCACCAGCTATAGATCTCTTGTTGGGAAACTTAGTTTTCTTACCAACACTTGACCTAACCATGCCTTTTCTGTCCAAGGTTTAAGTTAGTTGATGCTAAACTCCACTGAAAACCACTTTAAAATTTTAAACCATACTCTCAATTATGTAGCTGCTACCTTTGGTCAAGGGATTCTACTTAAAGGTAACGACAACTTTCTTAGACTTAAAGCTTATTCAGACTTTAATTGGAGGGCTTATTTGGAAACTCGTAGGTCAGTTACATGATATGTTATTCTTTTTCGTCACTCACCTATTAGTTGGAAGTCATAGAAAAATTAAGTCTCCAAAAGCATCTTATGAGCTTGAGTATAGGGTCATAGCAGCAGTGGCCTCTTAAATCACTCATATTGTCCATTTGTTGGATGAATTTAGCATGCAAAACTTCAACAAGTAGCTTTTGAATGTGATAACAAATCAGCCTTTCAGATGGCACAAAATATGGTTCTTCGTCACAGAAGAAATCACAAAGCCATATACTGTCGCTTTAACAGAGAAAAGGTTCTTAAAACCGTATTGAGCTTCGTAAAATACCTATGCAAGACCATCTTGCTGATGCTTTAACAAGATCTTTTCATCTTAACACTTACATCATCTCTTTTCCAAGCTTGGCATGTCTTCTACCACCCCAAGCTTTAGCGGGATGATGAAGATATGTGTTTCAATAAAAACTTAATGCTTACTGATCTAGTAGTTCCTTAAGTTAGCTTTCTGTTATAACCAAAGTTGTTAAAATCGCGATTCTACTTAGAATCGTTTTGAGAGGTACAATCGAATCGGTAGTATCGAATCGTAGAATCGTACGATTCTACAAATAAACTTAAATATATATAAAATATCTAGTTTCTTATCATTATTATCGATTTTAAAAGTTTAAATAAATGAATTAAAGTTTCTTTGACTTTATTTTTAAGAACATAAGGAAAACTTTTTAATAATTAGTTTAAAATCTTCATACCGATTAAAAAATTTGTTATTTAAAAGTTTTCAGGATGGAAAATTTGAAATTTATGTGTATATGCGAAAGAGATTAGTAAAAGATGGTACATAAGAAAAATTAAAAATATTTCATATAAAATTAGTAGAATCGTATCGATAGATCGTAGAATCGTAAAATCGTGTTATGATTCTACCTCTAAAAATTTTATTCCAACTAGAATCGTAAGATTCTACAACTTTAAGATTCTACCTGCGATTCAAATCGCTCGCATGTTTTTGGATCGTAAAATCGTAGAATCGTAGATCAAAATCGCAATTTTAACAACCATGGTTATAACAACAACTATCTTGGTTTTTCAGTTAATTAGTTTGAATATACTTTTGTTAATTGTACACCTCAACTGTTCGACTCCTCTATATAAGGGTCCCTCTTTTGTAGTTGCATTCATTCAATAATTTCAAGCTTGCATTCTTCTTTTAGATATTTTTTATTTTCTAAACTAGTTATTAATCCTAACATCCTTAACCTCTAATTGTATCAGCCAATTTAACATAACTTTTAAATATCACTAGTGGAAAAAAAAACGTATTTGCTGCTAATGATTTGGTGTGGGTTTTTTTAAACGTAGCATTAAATAGAAAAAAGAATTAGGCCAAAAAAATATAACAAATATTGCGGTTTTCTTGTTGCCCAACCGCAAATATTTTTAAAAATTAAACTTGTTATATGTTGCGGTTCCTTTGAGCTCATAGCACTTGAAGTTTTTTTTTTTAATTTTAAAAACCCGTCGTATAACGTTCATGAAACCCTCATAAACCCACGAACAAGCTATTGTTTCATCTTTTGTTAATCTTTTTCTTATTCATCTTCTTGTTCATAAACCCACGAAGCTCTCATCTTCAAAAGCTACTTTGCTCTACTCGATTGTTCATAATCTTCTTCTCTCACACACTACTACAAATCATTACTTGTGCCACTAATTATGCCACGGGAATTCAAAATCCGTGGCAAGTTTTGATCTTGCCACGGGAAAAATAGGTTTCAAGACAATATCACAACCATACCCAAGTTTTTTGCCACGGGTAAATATAATCGTGGCAAAGATGCACTTGTGCCACAAGTTATGCCACGGGTAAATATATACCGTGGCAAACAAACACTTTTGCCACGGGTAAATTAATATCGTGGCAAACAAGCACGCCACAAATCTTGCCACGGGAAATTTAATTATTTTGTGGCAAACAAAAAGTTGCACCAAAAATTATGTCACAACAAAATATTTATCTGACAAAAAATTTGTGCCACAAATTATGTCTCGAGTAAATACTTAAGATGGAAAATAAAGACCTATAGGCCACAATTTGATAGCAATTGTGTGATTGTGTTATAAATTAGAAACCTGAATTTGAATTATTCGCAAGTTTTGATCTTGCCATGGATACTATATTTTAAGAGAAAATTAAAAAAATAAAAAGTTTATCAATTATTTAAATTTCAATATCTTCATTCAACTTAATTAATTCTATATTTATTAGAAAATAAGTCATTATTTTTCCTTGTATTTTAATTTAATATAAGAAAAAAAAATTCTATAAACAATTATTCAATTTAATACTCATACTAGACCTTAAACAATAATTTTAGGTAAGATTAATGTATTTTCTACAAAAACAGAGAAATGTTGTTTCTAACATATTCCAAGACTTTTCTAATATTTAATAAGTGAAAATCAGATCTTATCATCTTCTTAAACTCAAGAACACATGAAAAATGTTTTTTTTCAATCTCTAACCGTTACTATACTAAAACTCGAAAATTTCCGACTAAATTGCTTTTAAATCAATTTTAAGTCGGAATTTTAAATTGAAAAAAAAATATATAACTAATAATATAGTAATATACGACTAATAACATCGTAATATATTAATAACTAATAAATATTATCTAAGTAATATATATTAATACGAGTAATATTATTCTAACATACAACTAATTTTGTTATATTTAGGAATATTAGTTGACCAAATGAATTTTAATTTTGCAACTAATTTTTTTCAATTAATTATAATTTTTTTAACTTACTTTTAATAATTTTGTTCAACTAGCTAATAATATTAATTATAATAATAATAATAATAATAATAATAATAATAATAATAATAATAATAATAGTAATAATAATAATAATAATAATAATAATAATAATAAGAAGTAAAATAACATTTACTTTGCCAAAAAATAATAATAATAATAATAATAATAATAATAATAATAATAATTATAATAATTATAATAATAATAATAATAATAATAATAATAATAATAATAATAATAATAATAATAATAATAATAATAATAATAATAATAATACACTAAGTGGTAGGAGTGTTATATTATAAGTAAAATAACATAAAAGTTATCACTAAATAACTTATGACCTAGTGGTTGGAGTGCTGGTATGCCAACTTGAAGGTTTTGTGTTCAAATCCTACCTAAGGCATTTGTGTGGAAGGAATGTTATTGATTGTTAACATTAAATTCATACTACTAGTTGAATTTCCTTGTTTACGAGTCTAGTGTATAAATGATTTGTAGCCACGTGTGGTGCGCCTGGTAGACGAATATAATTTTCAATGATTCACTTTATGTGACAGAAGAATATGATTAGCCACGGGTTATGCTTGTGGCAAAACAATATAATTAGCCACGGGATCTACCTTGGCAAGAAAAAGAGTTTTTGCCACAACCATAATTTTCCCGTGGCAACAATCTAGCCACGATCACTTGTGCCACGGTAGTCTCTAACTAAAATTCCCGTGGCTAGACATCATAGCCATGAGAAATTCTTACTTGTGCCACGACTGCTACTGTGGCACAAGTGATGATTTGTAGTAGTGACACGAAGCTCTATTGTTAACAAAGCTGCTTTACTCGACTGTTTCCCTTCAAAAGTAACATTATATTGTTCTTCAAAACCCTTGAAACATTTAAGCATTTGGTCTTGTTCCTCTTTAAAACCCACGAAATTAAGGTATTATTTCTCTTTTTAATTTCTCTAACCTTTAAGTTTTTTTGCAAGTTCAAAACACTCGAACATTAGGGCTAAGTTTTTTTGTATTAATTTTGTTTTTGTTTTTCATTGTAGATTATATTACACAACCCACAAAATCAAGGTAATTTATATCTATTTTGTTAATTTGCAAGTTCATATTTTTATTGTTTTACTTGTAATTTAGCAATTTAGTGCTAAAGATATCCATTATTTTTGAATTTTACATTTTTAAGTTGATGTGGTTTGTTATATTTCGTTAAAAATGTGGATTGTTGTTATACTTGTCTTTAATTATTAGAATTAGAATACATATATTTTTAGGGTTAAATGATTTAATTTTATTATTTATATTTTGAATATGATCTAATTATTTACAACGTAGCGCATAATATTGAAGTAGTAAGTATAGAATTAGTATATGAATTAGAATATGAATATGATTTTGTTATTTAAAAAAGATTATTAAATTTGTTTTAAATTAATTAATCACACCTAGAATGACAAAAGATCGGTCTTGGATATATGGAAGTACTGTATCGTCAGAATTTATTGATGACGTATTAGAATTTTGTAGTATTTCGGTTGAATATCAAATTAAATCCGGGGGAGGGGGGGGGGTGGGGCTGGGGGAGTTGGTTTTTATTGTCCATGTATCAATTATTGTGGCAATGTTTTTTAGGTAGATAATGTTTATATCCTTAAGTAGCACATACTTCAACGTGGTTTTAGGCCTCAATATCATGTTTGGGTTTGGCGTGGTGAGGGGGGAGTTAAAAATCAAAAATACCCTATATGCTGTTGGCTACCTAAAAAACAGTAGCATATGTGTATTTTTCCGCTGCGGTTACCGCGTCATTTAAAATTAATAGGCAATTATCTGCTACCATCACTAATGCTTATGGTCAAAACCACAACATATTATTGCCAAAAAGCCGCAGTATATATGTATTTTTCCACTAGTGTATGTTAATAAGTTATACCCATTGTAAACTTATAATTATTTAAATTTTATTATTTCTAGATTAATTTGTCATATAATCAATCAAAATCTCGTGAATTTCATGGGCATTACACTAGTTATACTTTATACCTGTCAGTATAAATTTTACGCAATTTATAATGTAATAATCGTTTTTTCTTCAAAAACTTTATAACAAAACTCGTATATAAACTCATGCAACGCACGAATTCATTAGTAAGAAATATATAAAAATATAATTTCAAAAAATAATGCAAGTATATATTATCGAGATTAAATTTATTGTGTACATGACTTTCTTAAAGCAACAATTAATTACTGATTTTTTTTTATTATTCATCCAATATAGCAAATTTTCATTGAATTAAATACATCAAATTTTAAACATATCAAATTTTCGCTTGTATATAAAATTAATATAATAAGTTATATAAATACCTAATTTAGCTCCAATTTTTAAAAAAATCAAATTCTTATTTAGGCAAATATATACATGCACAACTATCATCCAGTATAATAATTCAATTTGTCATGGTTCCCCTAAAGATGACATTTGTCATTTTTGAACATTTTTATTAGTATGTATGATAATCATATACAGCTTGTGTGTATATGTTTGCCCATTTGAAATAACATCGTAATTGCTTTGAAAAAAATGACATACATTACAATTAAATTACTATATTAAAACTTCATTATGCTTCAAATTCTTATTATTAATGCCATATAACTTTTCAATATTTGAAATTATATAACCAAGCAATCATAGAAAAAATTAAAACATATTTCAAAATATTAAAGTATAATTATTCAACTTATATCTTTTTTCCTTCCTTAGCTTGTATATAGTGATTTGTATCACGCCACACAACAACAATAAGGTTTACTATGTCCATCTTTAATACATTCACATAGCTCGGGTGTGTGTCCAGTATTCTCACATGGTTCCATGCAATCTCTGTCCTCGTTACAACTTCCAGGTACCGGAAAAGCACATATAATATTCGAACCACTTCCAATCAACAATTGTGATGAAATTCCTACATTATATTTGTGTTAATATACACCTAAATAAATTAAACTTGACTGTATGCTCTTAATATATAAAGGAAAACCGTTAAAATTACATAAAATCAAGTGTAAATGTTAAAAAGTATAAATGAACTTTTAGGTTTATTGATAAAATAATTATACAAACTTTTAATTTAATGTATAGTTTAGGTTTAATAGACTTTTGACTTGCCTTATAGAATTTTTTTTCATTTTAAAACAATATAATTTAATGTATTCTTTTAAAAAAATAATTAGCTAAAATTGTAGCTTTGTGTGTGTGCGTGCCCGCATCTGCGTGTGCGTGTGCGTGTGCGTGTGCGTGTATATATATATATATCCATATTTTCATGAACTTATACACTGTATATACTATCTATCTTATTTATCAATTATGTTTTAAAATACCAACGGGTGAAAAAGCGTGCTAATTATATATTTCAATCGTTGCATTGAACTTACTACATTTCATTTTATTACATAATCCAATGTATTGTTTTGGTTATTTATATTTGAGTTTTACATAACTAAAAATTAAAATAGTAAGTATTATTAAAAAGCATGAATAGAAGATTCAAATAAAATATTACTTGATTATATTTTTGTTATACATTAGCTACAATATATATATATATATATATATATTTTTTTTTTTTTTTTTTTTTTTTTTGAAAATTTGGAAATAATTTTATTGAAGGATAGAAAATAAACACTGAGCCATGGGAACCCAAGCCCACCCGGCATAAAAAACCCCGCGAGGGGAAAAAGCCATCGGAGCAAGGGGCCACGCCACAGGCCACCAGGAACAAAGCATAGTGGTGGACTATGCATAACCACAACACGAAACAACTCTGCAAACACCAAACGCCAAACATAACGTGCCCAAAGACCCCTTACACCCTAAGATTAAAACGCCATCACCAAAGAAGAAAGCAAAATACAATAAGCAAGACCAAAAAAAGAAAAAAAAAACACGCATAACCGCCAAGAAGACCAAAAGAAAGCAATCTTCACCTCCCCAATCACAAGCGACATACAACAATGGTTTAGTCGAGAACCACCAAGCATGACCACTTTACCAACACAAAACACAGAGACCAAGCTAGGGGCGCCATCTCAATGCAACATAGCTCCCAAAACTGAACTCAACAAGCCCACAAGACTGTCTTCCAAAAGATCTGCACCTCGCCTATGATTCCAAGAACAAAGCAGCCCTCCATAAGACATCACCAAATGAAGCCCCAACCTTTTCTTACCAACGCTAGGCTCAACAGGCAATTCCAACCCACGCAGAAATCAGAAACATCCACCATTGACAAGAGGGCGAACCAACAAAACACCAAAGACCAAAAAAAGACCAAGAAAAGACAACTCCAAACCTCCATCAAGAAAAAAAAAAACCCCAAAACAAAAACAGCCATATCCCAACACACACAACACCCCCAAAACGTTAATACCCAACTCAGAGAACACAAAATCAATCCCAAAACCAACAAAAACATCTAACTAAACAGCCCACCATACCAAATTTCAAAATCACAGGTTATTCCCCTCCAAGACCAAAAGTCTCTTCGATTTTCTCAACGCCGAAATTACCGCACCTTCATTGTTGGACTTAACCCCGAGGAGTTTTGCGGTGTTCCAAGTTTCGATTGCCTCTTGGTTACTATTAGATGGAGTGGATGGGACACATAGTGGCCCCGGTAAGGAGTGCACAATCCTCTTGGGTCTACCTCTCGGCCTTTTTTGTGGAACACTGTTCTGCCTCATCATCGATCTCGGAGTAAGGATTGATCTCCCACATTCAATAGAGTTTCCATTGCTTTGTCCGAATACAATCGAATAATCGGATGACCAGCTATAGTAGTTAATTTGAAAAAAGTAAACTGACAATTAATATAAAAATACTAAAAAAATTTAAAATTTACATAAAAGACTCTAAAATATTTTTACCAATTTTTTTACATTTTTCGACAATTTATTTATATTATCTTTTTCTCAAAAACTAAAACTCGCTATAGTAGGTTATCCGGTTACCCGAGTTTGCACTGCGAAAATACCCCATTAAGTTGGGATTGCTCATGGTTAATCAATAGGTGCAATTATTGTAGGAAAATTATGAAAAGGTTGGATGTTTGTATGCAAATTTTCAATTATTTTTAAGAAGAAAATTTACTTATGTTTAGAATTACCTACCTCGATGATTTGTTGTATGTTTAAACGTTACATCAATCTAGATTACTACTCCATTTCTTTTGTTTTTTAATTATTATAACTCCATTTCAATAGAGTGGTATTGCTACATTTTTCTTTAAAAAAACAATTATATATATGAGATGGAAAATTAAAAGCAAAAACTAAATTATTAAATTATGTGAGAACAATTAAATAAAGCTTACTCGATGCTTCAGCATTGAAGAAGAGAGCAACCACAAGAAAAAGAGAGAAGACCAGCTTAGAAGTACATAGATACTTAGTTAACATTGTAAATTCTTCTTAGAAATGCGTGACGACAACCTCTTTCTTACTTTCCCCTAATTTTAAGAAAATATAAACTTGTTTTGATACAAATATGTTATTCATGGTCATTTATATAGTGGTTCTTATAGTTATAACAATATTAAATAATATTATTAATTTAATGATATTAAGTAATTTATATAAATAAGGAAAAATATATAAATCATATCATAGCTCCTTCCATGATAAGAAGATCTTTTGAGATTTGATTATAAAAACAAATAGGTTTATATATTGATATAGAAACAAATCATTATTCAATGATATATATATGTGTGTGTGTGTGTGTGTGTGTGTGTGTGTGTGTGTGTGTATTAGATGTTATAGTTATTACAAAATTTATATAATAAATTAAAATTAATATAATCATATTAAGTATTATATACAAATAAGGAAAACTATAAAAACCAATAGGTTCATATATTGATACAGAAACAAATCACTATTCAATGATATATATATATATATAGGTGTGTGTGCGCGCGCGCGCGCGCGTGTGTGTGTGTGTTTGTGTGTGTGTGTATATATTTTAGATGTTATAGTTATTACAAAATTTATATAATAAATTAAAATTGATATAATCATATTAAGTAATTTATACAAATAAGGAAAACTATAAAAACCAATAGGTTCATATATTGATATAGAAACAAATCACTATTCAATGATATATATATATATATATATATATATATATATATATATATATATATATATATATATATATATATATATATATATATATATATATATATATATATATATATATATATATATATATATATATATATATATATATATATATATATATATATATATATATATATATATATATATATATATATATATATATATATGTGTGTGTGTGTGTGTGTGTGTGTGTGTGTTATTGTGTTGATATAAATAGGTTATTCATAGTCATTTATATAGTGGTTGTTATAATTATAACAAAATTAATATAACCATTTTAAGTAATTTATACAAATAAGGAAAACTGTATAAAAGACATTATAGCTGCTTCCTTGATAAGATGATCTTTTGAGTTTTGATAATATATTGTTATAAAATTAATTCAAACAATCAAAATGATATATAAAATAATTCGTCACTTTCGCCACTAATTAGGCCACGGTTTTCAAAATTCGTGGCAAGTATTGATCTTGCCCATGGTTATTAAAATCGCGATTCTAATCTACGATTCTACGATTTTACGATCCAAAAACAAGCGAGCGATTTGAATCGCAGTTAGAATCTTAAAATTGTAGAATCTTACGATTCTAGTTGGAATAAATTTTTTAGAGGTAATCATAACACGATTCTACGATTCTACGATTTAACGATCCGATTCTACTAATATAGTATGAATTATTTTACTAATCTCATTCACATATTCACATAAGTTTCGTATTTTCCATCATGAAAATTTTGTAAAAAGCAAATTTCTTAATCGATATGAAGATTTAAACTAATTATTGAAAAGTTTTTGTTATGTTCTTAAAAATAAAGTCAAAGAAACGGTAATTCGTAAATTTAAACTTTTGAAATGGATAATAGTGATAAGAAACTAGATATTTTTAATATTTTTAAGTTTATTTGTAGAATCGTACGATTTTACATTCGATTCTACCGATTCGATTCTATCTCTCTAAACGATTCTAAGTAGAATCACGATTTTAACAACTTTGATCTTGCCACAAACTTTTTGCCACGGATAATATAAATCTTGGCAAAGATGCACTTGTGCCACAAATTATACCATGGGTAAATATATGTTGTGGCAAAAAAACACTTTTGCCACGTGTCAATTAAAATCTTGGCAAACAAGCACTTGCAGTACAAATCATGCCATGGAAAATTTTTTTTGTGGCTAACAAAAGCTTTTACCAAAATTTATGTCACATGTAAATATTTATCGTGATTAAAAAAATTTGGTCCACCAATTATGTCACAGATTAATATTTATCGTGGCAAAAAACATTATAGATCACGGGTAAATATCTAATGTGGAATTGTGTTATAAATTATGAAACTTGAATTTGAAATTTATCACAAGTTTGATCTTGCCACATAAATAATATATTTTAAGACAGAAATAAAAAATAGTTTATCAATGATTTAAATTCAATATCATCATTTAACTTAATAAATTCTATGTTTATTAGAATATAAGTAATAAAATTTCACTTGTTTTTTAATTTTATATAACAAAAAAAATTTATTAAACGATTATTTAATTTTTGAGAAACTTTTTTCACTTACCAATACTCAAACTAGACCTTAAATAATAATGGAATATTCCACGTGGTAACCCTGAGGTTTTGGGTATTCCACGTGGTAACCAAAACTTTTCAAAAATCCACATGGTAACCCTGAGGTTTACCAAATTGTTCCATCGTGACCTTTTCAAATATAAAATGTTAGCAACAACGTTAAGAAACATTAATTTCGAAGCTTTAAGGTTGTTGTACGCCTATATATTCGACTCACCATTTTAAATGCCATTAGTCTCAATCATTTTCCCCAAAATATAAACTCAAACTCTACCATTTTTGGATTCGGGGAAAAAAATATGATTTGGATAAAAATGGTAGATTTGAGGGTTATATTTTGGGGAAAAAGGTTCAAACTAATGACATTTCGAATGGTGAGTCACATAAATATGCATACAACTGCCATAAAGCTTCAAAATTAACGTTTGCTAACGTTTTTATGTGCAAAATGGTCATGATGGAATATTTACGTAAACCTCAGGGTTACCGCGTGGATTTTTAAAAAGTTTTGGTTACCATGTGGAAAACCCAAAACCTCGGGGTTACCACGTGGAATTTCCCAATAATGATTTTAGGTAAGATTGAACTATTTTCAACAAAAGAGAG
Organism: Amaranthus palmeri; assembly: GCA_019776075.1. Classification (NCBI taxonomy): domain Eukaryota; kingdom Viridiplantae; phylum Streptophyta; class Magnoliopsida; order Caryophyllales; family Amaranthaceae; genus Amaranthus; species Amaranthus palmeri. Next base: position 321,182 of record JAAKBH010000386.1, read on the forward strand.
TAAGATTGTTTCTAACCTATTACAAGACTTGTCCAATTTTTTAATTTAGTGTAAATCACATCGTATCGTCAACTTCAATTCAAGAAACACATGAAAAATGTTCTTTTGTTTCTCTAACCCTTGCTACACTACAAAAATCAAAGCAATTTTGACTGAAAGTTTTTGACTAATTCAAAACAGTCGGAAATTTTCAACTATTTTTCCAGGTATTTTAAGTGTCTTTTGCACTTTCTAATTTCAATACCAAAACACTTCTATTGATAAGTGCAATTATTTGCACTCATCGCTAACATTTTTTATGCTCCTTTTCGGTGTTTAGAGGCGGTTTAAGGTCGTTTTGTGTGTTTTCACTCCATTTCGGTGTTCCATGGTCAAATTGTGAGAAAATGGGTGAATTATGCCTTCTTGAGTCATTTTTGTGGGTTTTTGGTGTTAACCATGGTCAATTTTGTAAAAGAGCAAAAGAGTAGAAAAGTGTTGTTAATGCAAAAGTTTTGAGGTGAAATTTGATACATGTCTACTCTTTTGGCCACAAGTTTGGATAAGAATATCGTATAAAAGCAAGGTTTACGGCATTGGAAATTACACTTCATGAGCTTTCCAATGGTATATCATATGCCCGATGTCGACAACCGAGAGAGTCGGCGATTCTGTCCTGTTATGGGGCCGCCGACTCGGCTGCTGCTTTTGATTATTTTGCATAATTTAGTCTTTTGATTAGATTTAAGGGTTAAGTCCTCATTAGTATAAATAGGCTCTAAAAATCTAATTAGGTTTTCTTCTTCCCTTCTTCCTCTCCTCTTCCATTTCTTTTAGATTAATTTTACTAGTTTTTGCTCTTTAATTCTTCCTTTAGTTTTAGCTTTTTCATGAAGTTTGCCATTAATCTTCCTTCAAGGATTGTATGTTTCGTTTAATCTTTTAATTTTATTTGCTTTAATTTATTGTACTAGTTTTAATCTTCCATTAGTGAACCTTGTTATTGTTATTAATCTTCCTTTAGTAAAAGTTTAGTTTGTTCTTCATTGTTGTTATTTGAATTAATTGTGGTTTCATTTGGTTTTTAATCATTGATTTTCTTAATTTGTCATTTAATTCATTGTTAATCATGGCTAGTATCATCTTAGGGTTTATTTTAATTGCATTTAGCATGATTAGTGAGTAGATCCATATTCTAGGATTACGGTTTTGAACCTATTAGTTGAGTATGATTTGATTTTTGAATGTGTCTATGAAACTGAGAATTAAAGTAGTTAAATTGTGCTAATTAACCTTAAATTAAACATGCTTTGTCGGACTAGTCAATAGAACTAGCATGTGAGATCGGGATCGACTTTGCTTTAGGGTAAATTTTAGTTAAATTCTTATTAATTCATTCAATAAAACTAGCGTGTGAGAATCGAATTAATAGGGTCTAAATATAATAGTTAATCAATAGAGCGAGAGTTTGAGATTAACAAGATCATGTTTAACCACGAATTTAATCCAACTTTTCACAGACAATAATGAGAATTAAAATCATACAAGACTTTAGTGTATTCCCGACACCCTAGATTTTATCATCACATAGTTTAACCTCATCTTTATTATTGCATTTGTAGTTTTTATCACAACCAATCAGACATATTTTTCTCTTCAACCAATATAATTAATCGAAATTACCAAGTTCCTTGTCCTAGCTTCCTTGTGTTCAACCCACGATTACACGTACTTCGTGCGCTTGCGGTTAAAATAAAATTTGCTCATCCTCTATAGATAGAAAAATTATTCGTATACCTGCGCTTCACCTCCGATTCCTTCTCAAATCTAATGAAACAAAACTTTGCATCTGTATATCTTCATTTTTGTTGGATACGAACGCATCTATCTCTATACGCACATTCTTCAAACCATTTCTAAGCCATATGTTGTTAATAGACTTGCTACGTTGTCCATAATAATTGTGAAACAACCGTGATAGTGTTGCTTTACCATTTCTAGGTAGGGGGGTCTCGGAGACCACACCACCATAGGCGTTTGGTTTACCTTTGATAATCACTTCGCAAAGAATCAGCGTGTCTTTCATGGTTGTCGCTTTTGATATTCTCTAACAATAATATCTACTTTGATTGAATATGTAAATTTTTTTATATGATAATTAAATGTCTTTTTATCTAAATAATTATTAATTAGAGCATCCTTAATGTTACCTATTATTTGCTTATATGATGAAACTAGAGTAAATATACTCTTATCATGACGTAATTTAAGTTGGGTTAGGGAAAAGAATGCAATTAGATCACCTTGTGACCCATTCATCTCAACAATAGTTTAGTTTTTTATAAAGGAAATATTACTTTTAAAACTCCCAACTATTGGTGGTTTAAATATAAAACTCCCAACTATTGATTATTATTCAAAACTCCCAACTTTAGGCTCATTTTAAATTTAAAGCACCAATGCAATTTTATAACCTGTTTAACCGGTTATCATTTTGTTAAAATGGGAGGGTACGTGAAGGGTCGTGTAAGGTCAAAGGGGTGAGGTGATTGATAAATACAATTGGGTCCCCCTACTTCTCAACTAAAACCAATTTATCCGGTTATAAGTCACTTGGGACTTTAAATATAAAATGGGCCTAAAGTTGGGAGTTTTAAATAATAAACAATTGATGGGAGTTTTATATTTAAACCGCGAATAGTTGGGAGTTTTTAATGTAATTTTCCCTTTTATAAATGGCGGCATGACTATTTTTGATTGGGTGATATTGAGGCATTTGGCATGCCTAACACACATCTAGGTGCTCTTTCCATATGTCAGTATGTAATTGGCTCACCAAAAATAGTAACTTATTAATTTATATAGCTATTTTTCAATTACATAAATTTCAAATTAAAAATACAAAATATACCAACAGTTATATTTTTTTCAAACTCTATAAAATAAGACCAATTTTGATATTTTTTCATAAAATTTTAAATTTACCTATCTTATTTCCTATTTTCATACCTTTTTAATAAAGAAATACCAAAAGATCATTCAAAAAATCCCAAAAACATAAATTTAAACAATCCAAATTATGAAAGAAAATCGCAATAACCATTTAAAATTTTAATTGATGCCTACAAATAAAAAACATTCAACTTAAAATATATACTTATGTTTTGAGTATAAGCTTTATCAAAATTTTAAAAAAATGTTAATAATAAAAAAAATATAATTTGTTCAAATAAAAATTATATTAAGTTTGTACATAAAAATGATACTATGGAAAGATAAAGATAAATATTAGATAAATTTAGAAAGAAAAAGTATGGTGAGGCTAGAGAATAAGTAGGAGAGGAAAGATGATGATGTTGTTAAAGATATCTATGTTAATAAGATTAGGTTGAAATATGTAGTCTTAGGAGAAAGAAAAATTGTCAAAATGTGTGAAAAACTTTTTTTTGTTACCATTAAGGATGCTCTTAGGCTAAAAAAACATATAATACTCACTCCAATCCAATTTGATATTGAGTCAAATGGGACTACTTAGAAAGGAGTGAGAAAAGGGTAATAAATAAATTGTAACTAGTGCTTTATTGAATTAATTTTGATAAGGTTATGTATGTCAGGGTAATAAGGTAAAAAACACATACTACTATTGAAATTTATGCAATGTACGAATATATTAGTATGGAATACATAAAAATATAGCTTCAAAGAATAATGTAAGTATATATGTTATCGTGATTAAATTTATCGAATACATGATTTTTAGAACAAAAATTATATACTAATTTTAAAATAAATTAATATAATCATATAGATCACTTTTTCAATTAATTAAATGAATCAATTCTGGGTTAGGAATATAGAATTGCTTTTTTTTTTTGGAAAGTTAGGAATATATATAATTAAGAAGAAGGGAAAAAAATACACTGAAACTTGGGAACCCCAAAACCGTCGGCATAAAAAACCCCGGAAGAGGAAAAAGCCATTGTAAGATGGGGCCAAGAGACAGGCTAACAAAAACAGCATAGGGGTGGACTATGCATCATCGCAACACCAAAGAAAATGTTGGCCCATTTGAGTTTTGATGATGACTTAACCATTATAAACAAACAAAGTATTTTAGATATTGTTTTGTAGATCAAATATCCGATTGTTATAATCGTCGATGGTACCTAAGAAGGTTGTGTAAAGAGCATTGTATGTCAAAGTCAAAGTCAAAGTCAAAGTCAAACTTAGAGAGTCAATCTTGCAAAGTCAAATAGTCAAGGTATATGTTACAGTTCCAAGATTGATAAAACTGAAGTAAGACCAGATGGAGACAACACAGTGTTCCTGACACAGCGAGTCAGAGAACTGAGTCAACGAAGTGTAGGGAAATAAATTTATTTTTATTTTTCTTTTTAGTTGGCTTGAACGAATGGAAATATGTCTTGCACAAGGGTTTTAATTGCTAAAAGTAACCACCTATTTTAAAGGAGCTAAAATACTTTAAAACTTATTAAATTTGCATAAAAATAGGGTTTTCTAAAAATAGCTTAAAACTTTCCTAAAATTAGCCTAAAGTTTTGGAAAAAACTTCCTAAAACCGTGTCCCACTAATCTATTATCCCACATCATTAGATTATGGGATTAAGGCTAAAATCTAGATCTCATGGGTATATTAAAAGGTGTTTTATAACAAGCACACTTCAGAAATCGACACACATTTTAGTCGAGTGCCCCATTTCAAGATTTAAGAGAGATCTAATCAAGAAAAGGAAAAAGATAAGTTGTTTTCATTTGCCAATTAAATTTTCCTTGTGCAATTCATTGTTTACATCCAATTTAAGCGAAATTCTTTGTACGAGTTTTTATGAGTGTGTAAATTAGACTTTGGGAAGTCTAAGGGGGAACTGCGAGAAGTTTATGTAAAGAGAGAAAAAGAAACGAGAAGGAGAAACGAGAAGGAGAAGAGAAGAATTAGGCCTAGAGAAGAGAAGGAGAAAAAGTTTTTTGTAATAGAGTTGTAAATTACCCAAAACTTAATAAGAGAAGTTGAAATCCGAAGTGGTCGTGGCTTTCTTTCTTTTAAGGCCAAGAAAGTTTCCACGTTAAATTCTTGTGTTCTTTATAAGTTTCTTTGATTTGGTTTGAGTATTTTATTATTGTAAAATTCCGCAAGAAACAGGGCTAAAATACTCATAAAGGCGACACAACAATTCACCCCCCTGTTGTTGCGTTCATTATTTCTAAGTGTTTCTACAATTGGTATCAGAGTCTTGTTCCTCATTTGATCAGGAAACCCTGAGAGCCGTATCTTGGTATTTTAGAGATGATGAAAATGAATGAACATATGGAAAAAGATTACTCCACTCCAAGACCGCCCATGTTCGATGGTAAATTCTACACATATTAGAAGAATAGGATGAAAATCTTCATAAAGGCCTGATGTGCTCGATTTAGAGCACATTTATAGCCCTACTTTGGTGTCTTATCTCGGTGTTTTTACATTGTTTTATGCTCTATACACTCGATTTTACCTTGATCTTGTCTCCATGGTGTTCAGAGATCATTTTAGGTGTTTTCGGGACATTTCGAGGTGATTCGGGTTGAGTTCGAGGCTTAGATATCAAAGTCGAAGGAAATGCACGCATTCCGAGGTGTTCTCATGTGTTTCGGGTCATCCCCGAAGATATCAAGAAGATCGGAGCTCGTTTCGAGGCGTTTCGGGTTAGTTTGAGGCTTAAACGCCGAAGTCGAAGAAGTGGCACGCGTTTCGAGGCTCCCACAAGTGTTTCGGGTCATCCCCGAAAGTATCGCAAAGGTCGGAAATCATTTGATGCCATTTGAAGCCTAAAGATGAGCAACAGAACCACATTCGGTCGAATGTGGTGGAGATTCGGTCGAAGCTCTATTCAGCACTCAAAGCCCATCCTTGAAAGTCACTGTTTTGGCCGAATTTTACTCCATTCGGGCGAATTTGTAGGCTTCGGGCGAATGGTACGGATAGCTTCGGTCGAATCTAAGAAGAAAGGCCCAAGTGCATTTTCACAACTTACTGGAAAGGCCGAATTTCACACCCATTCGGTCGAATGGAGCTGGATTCGACCGAATCCCTCCTAGCTTCGGGCGAATGCTGCACTGCTTCAGCGATATAATTTCCTTCGAAGCTTATTCCACGTGTATCTTTTAGGGCTTTTAAGGCTAGGTCTTTTGGGGCTATAAATACCCATCTTTCCCATTGTAAACCCCATGCTTTGATAGATAGAATCTCCCTCTTCTATTAAACATCATTTTATTGCTTTAATTTCAATTCCAAACCCTAGAATTAGATTTTTATGCTTTCATTTACATTCCAAGCTTTGTTATTTCAATTCCTTTCATTCTAGCACTTTGGTTTATGTAAGTTTATCCTTCTATCTTTCTTTATTGCTTTCATTTACTTTGTTTATGGTTTATTCATGTCATTTAATGCTTTCCTCCTTTCATGCTTCATTTAATGCTTTGAATCTTGTTCTATTGCTTTCAAAACTTGTTCTTGCTTTGGTTATTGCTTTCTAGAATAGTGGGTAGTTAGATTTCTTGCTTTGTCTTTCATTATTCTTAGTTTATTTCTTGCCCTAATGTTTACATACATGTTTTCTCTTTTGTTCTTTGTTGTTTCCATTCCAAACATGCTAGAGTAGATTTCTTAGGGGTTTTGGTTTGGTGAAACCCTAGGTTTGGTGAATGTTGTTCATATGCTAGATTAGGGTTGAGGTTGTTTTGGTTTGAATGATTGATATTCGATACATATCTTGTCCTGCCACTCCCTTGTGAGACATAGGGCGATTATGGGTCGTTCGTATTGACTATATGTCATCAACTTCCCCATGTCATCTTGAGTGTCTCTATTGAGCCATGCTCAATCTCCCTTGACTTAGCTTTGTGTGAAAAACATAGCATCGACCTAGGGTGAATCCTCACCAACCCCGTTTGTTTCTTATCGTTATCTTAATCTTGTTTATCGCTTTCCTTAGTCTAGTTCACAAACACCCAATATCATACACACACTCTTTCATCTACACTTAGCACTCAATCTTGCTTGCCCTTGTTCCTTGTGGTTCGATCCCCAAACTTACCTCTATACTCGCTATAGTTGTAATTAGGGTGTTTATAAATGTGTTTGATTAACTTAGGTTCTTAGCGTTAAACGACGCGTTAGAAACCGGCTATCAAAATGGCGCCGTTGCCGGGGAACAGGGCGTTTGTTTAGATTTTAGTTTTGGTGTGTTTTGTGTATAGTTTTTGTTTTTGTTATTTTTGTTTTTCTCTTCATGGATTGCAACATTTATCAACTCGAGAATGAATCTTTTTGGAGCTTCTTTCTTAGATATGAGATGTTCTTCCTCCGCATGTGTAATGTCGAAATGTGGCAAATTTGTCATCATCTTTACGGAGGTTTGAATAGTGAGACTAGGGAACTCGTAGATGAATATCACGATTACATGTTTCTTGACCAAATCCCTAAGACTTGTTTGGACTTCTTCAAAGGTTTGGCCAAGCATTTCTATAGGAAAGAGTACCCTTTTCTCCCTCTCCTTGAGATTCCACCGGCCTACCCTTCTGGTGACCATTGGGTTGAAGAGGAGACCGAATTGGAGAGAACGTGGAGCGTTAATACCTTTAGAATGGTTTTTGAGGCTAGACTAGCGTCCCATCACCATGACCTAGACTCCCCTCACCCTATCATTAGCTCCCTTCCTCCTCTAAATGATCAATGTTCTTGTGTTGATGCACCATTCAACGATGAGGTTCAAGATGATGTCCCTTGCGCACCTCATTATGACACACCCCTCACATATATGCATGATCATCTAGCTAGTGGAATCGATGACCTAGAGGTAGACTTGCCCCTTATTGAGGAGTCTCAAGTGCATACCCTTGTTGTGCCTTCTAGTGAGTCTCACCTTACGCCTCTTTGTCATGAGAAGCTCCCGGTCGTTCATGTTCATGCTTGCTTTGATGCTTGTGTTGCTATGCCTCTTGTTTCCATCCCCCCTCCCTCCATGCGTTCTTCCCCCGACTTTTCATCATGTTATGGAAAGTCGGTTTTTGTTGTGTTTCTTCTTTTCCCCTCTCTTCTCTCCATCTTTCACTCCCCAACCTCAGCTGTTGTGGGAAGTGAATTTGATAAACTCCTCCGGAGTTTGACTCGCTACCCCGTAGTGAGTCGGGTCTAGCTAAAGACCTAAAAGAAGCGCTTGTTGGGAGGCAACCCAACTGTACATATTGTTTTTGTTTCATTTTTGTTTTTCATTCATTACATTGCATTTTTGCTAGTCATTGCTCACGTTTGGTTTGTAGTGTTGTTTGTTAGTATTTGCAGACCCAAACGACCCTTAGACTTGACCCTCCACAAGTTTTGCTTGTGTTTTATTTGATGATTTTGAGAGGGTCAGTGCTAACGGTCCCGCAAGGGTGAGTAAGAGAAAGAAGGCTCTAAAGTGCGTATGAGCCAAACATGAAGACTATAGCTTCACCCTAGCTTGGGGGTGGCGATTGCTCAAGCTTTGTGCTTCATGCCTCCACTTCTCTCAAGGAGCGGAGAGTTATTAGACCACTTCATGGTGGTTATGGTAATGCTAGGAGTAAATGCCCTCCTAGCCTAGGTATGACCTTCTTCTCTCTCCATTTTTGGCTAGCTTGTGTTTGTGTTGGGTGTTGCGATAATCTTGTTGACCATGGTTTTTAATGTTACATCTTTCTCCTCACCTTCTTTGCTAGAGGCTAGCAAAGCTTTAGCTTGGGGGTGGGATGGTCAACTTCATTGTCGCTCCACCCATTTATTTGTGCATTTAGTTTCATATAGCTATAGTTTAGTTCATGGCATGCATCATTTTGTATATTTTTTCGCATATTCATCTTGCATTCATACATAGTGTAGATATTGCATATTCATGTTTAGTTTTCAATAAGATGGTTGAGTTGTGAAACTGGCATGCTTGCATCTGGTGTGTACTTCTGTGGTCTGACCTTATGCAAACTCATATTTCCTTAGCCCTGTGCATGTTTTGGGACCTAGAGTTTGACCTATTTTCCACATAGCTTGGGGGAATTGGGGTTTGCTTGGTTGGTGGCATGGATGACTACCTTTAGAGGCGCATTTCGACTAGCTTGTGAGTATTGAGCCTTCTTGGACTCCTTGCGAGTTCCATTCATTTTGTGTGCTAGTTAGGGGATCTAAGTATTGTGTCGGTTCTTCTCCAGTATAGTCGGCTTTTCTTGAGACCAGGGATGATAACACGTTCGCTAGAATATAACTACATAGCCAAATAGCCTACCTTGTACGCAATTGACTTTAGGATAAGCCAAGTTTTTGCCTTTTCCTTTTCTTTTGTAACCGCATTATTTAGCCTCCACATGAGCCAAAATGTTCCCTCTTCTTACCTAGAGGATAGCTTAGTGACGGTGGGGTTTGTTGTTTGTTACAGTGATTTGTGGGTTATTGGTTATGTTGTTGGTTGTTGGTTTTCATGACTCCACTCATTTCTTATCCAACTCATATTATTTCTCTCCTATTTCCTCCCATGCTTTCGTTGTTATTATGCATACATATTCTATGATTTGAGGAGACCTCTCTCTTGTTTTTCATTGAGTTTTTATACACATACATATTCGTGTGAGTGAGAAGGTCGTTATAATATTGGGAGATGAGCTTGGAAACACTTGTGTTTATGAGATTTTACATGTTTTGATTGTGTTTGATGATGGAGATCATTGTGCTTATATGAGTTTATTGGGTTATGGTTGGTTGTTGGATATAGTTTCATTGGTTTGTCATGAGATGTTTGTGGGTATTTTGTTTAGGGTCACTTGCTATCCTCTACTTAGCTCCACATTCCCAAATGTATCCCACCTTAACCCTAAGCCAACGTTACAACCCTTTGTGCTAATTTGTTCGACTTGGTCCGTTTAGTTTGTTCTGTGCTGGAGTTAGATATGACACAATCCTCATGATTCTCCCCTATTAGGTGTTTGATTCCCGACTCATCTTTAGTCGGAAGAGTATGAGCGAAACACGAACCAAAATCAAACACATGAGCGTGATTGCGTATTTCTCACATCTTTTGAGAAATTAACCGGGGAGCGTAGACTTGTGACCTCTCTAGGTAGTGGGTGGCATAGCCTGTGATGTAGCTTACCCTAGTGATCTCGAGTTTGTGGAAATGGTCATTCTTCTTGGTATTGCGCTCTATTGAGACCATTGTACTTGCACGCCTATGGCTAGGGAAGAGTTTTGCTTGTACACAGCTCGCGTTGCTTTGATTTCCGCTCACCTTGCATTGCATCATATTAGAATTTGCATCGTAGTTTTAGTTGCATATAGTTTTCATCCTTGCACTTGCATTGCATAGGATTTGTGGGTCTCCTTCTGAAAAACCCTCACGAGACCTTACTCGTCCTCTTTGGGAGACCTTGAGGTTTAAAGGGCTTGTCGTACGTGCTAAGTGCGATCGTGATTCCTACGACAGTGAGTATTAGGTTTTATTGCTTTCATAGTTTAGTTTCGTTTTGCTTTTGTAGTTAGTTTGTTTGTGGGTTGCCCTTGTGCTTTCATGTTGTTCCTACCTAGTCTCTTTGCTAGGGACTAGCAAAGGTTAAGCTTGGGGGTGTTGATGTGCTCGATTTAGAGCACATTTATAGCCCTACTTTGGTGTCTTATCTCGGTGTTTTTACATTGTTTTATGCTCTATACACTCGATTTTACCTTGATCTTGTCTCCATGGTGTTCAGAGATCATTTTAGGTGTTTTCGGGACATTTCGAGGTGATTCGGGTTGAGTTCGAGGCTTAGATATCAAAGTCGAAGGAAATGCACGCATTCCGAGGTGTTCTCATGTGTTTCGGGTCATCCCCGAAGATATCAAGAAGATCGGAGCTCGTTTCGAGGCGTTTCGGGTTAGTTTGAGGCTTAAACGCCGAAGTCGAAGAAGTGGCACGCGTTTCGAGGCTCCCACAAGTGTTTCGGGTCATCCCCGAAAGTATCGCAAAGGTCGGAAATCATTTGATGCCATTTGAAGCCTAAAGATGAGCAACAGAACCACATTCGGTCGAATGTGGTGGAGATTCGGTCGAAGCTCTATTCAGCACTCAAAGCCCATCCTTGAAACTCACTGTTTTGGCCGAATTTTACTCCATTCGGGCGAATTTGTAGGCTTCGGGCGAATGGTACGGATAGCTTCGGTCGAATCTAAGAAGAAAGGCCCAAGTGCATTTTCACAACTTACTGGAAAGGCCGAATTTCACACCCATTCGGTCGAATGGAGCTGGATTCGACCGAATCCCTCCTAGCTTCGGGCGAATGCTGCACTGCTTCAGCGATATAATTTCCTTCGAAGCTTATTCCACGTGTATCTTTTAGGGCTTTTAAGGCTAGGTCTTTTGGGGCTATAAATACCCATCTTTCCCATTGTAAACCCCATGCTTTGATAGATAGAATCTCCCTCTTCTATTAAACATCATTTTATTGCTTTAATTTCAATTCCAAACCCTAGAATTAGATTTTTATGCTTTCATTTACATTCCAAGCTTTGTTATTTCAATTCCTTTCATTCTAGCACTTTGGTTTATGTAAGTTTATCCTTCTATCTTTCTTTATTGCTTTCATTTACTTTGTTTATGGTTTATTCATGTCATTTAATGCTTTCCTCCTTTCATGCTTCATTTAATGCTTTGAATCTTGTTCTATTGCTTTCAAAACTTGTTCTTGCTTTGGTTATTGCTTTCTAGAATAGTGGGTAGTTAGATTTCTTGCTTTGTCTTTCATTATTCTTAGTTTATTTCTTGCCCTAATGTTTACATACATGTTTTCTCTTTTGTTCTTTGTTGTTTCCATTCCAAACATGCTAGAGTAGATTTCTTAGGGGTTTTGGTTTGGTGAAACCCTAGGTTTGGTGAATGTTGTTCATATGCTAGATTAGGGTTGAGGTTGTTTTGGTTTGAATGATTGATATTCGATACATATCTTGTCCTGCCACTCCCTTGTGAGACATAGGGCGATTATGGGTCGTTCGTATTGACTATATGTCATCAACTTCCCCATGTCATCTTGAGTGTCTCTATTGAGCCATGCTCAATCTCCCTTGACTTAGCTTTGTGTGAAAAACATAGCATCGACCTAGGGTGAATCCTCACCAACCCCGTTTGTTTCTTATCGTTATCTTAATCTTGTTTATCGCTTTCCTTAGTCTAGTTCACAAACACCCAATATCATACACACACTCTTTCATCTACACTTAGCACTCAATCTTGCTTGCCCTTGTTCCTTGTGGTTCGATCCCCAAACTTACCTCTATACTCGCTATAGTTGTAATTAGGGTGTTTATAAATGTGTTTGATTAACTTAGGTTCTTAGCGTTAAACGACGCGTTAGAAACCGGCTATCAAGGCCGAGAATTATCAAGTTTGGAGAGTCATTGAAATTGGAGATTTCAAGGTAACAACTACCAACTTCAATAACGAGATTGTTCCCAAACCGATAGCTGAATATGAGAAGGAAGATTTTCAAAAAATGGAGATCAATGCTCTTGCCATCAAATTACTTCATTGTGGACTTGGACCAAATGAACACAATCGCATTATGGGTTGCAAAACAGCAAAGCAAATTTGGGATCTGCTGGAAGTTACCCACGAAGGAACTAGTGAAGTGAAACGTTCCAACATTGACTTGTTAATGTCAAAATATGAAAGATTCGCTATGGAACCTAAAGAAAGTATTCAAGAAATGTTCACTAGGTTTCCTAACATCAATAACGAACTTGTCTCTCTTGGAAGGATCATTCCCTCAGATGAACAGGTCAGGAAAATCCTAAGAAGTCTTCCTCAAGATGATCGCTGGAGAGCCAAGGTCACAGCCATACAAGAATCCAAAGATTTCACAAAGTTCAATCTGGAAGAGCTGGCTGGTTTCCTTATAACTCACGAATTACATCTGGGAGCAGCTGACAGTTCTAGAAACAAAGGGCGGGCTCTGGCAGCGAATGAACAAGAGAGTCAGAATGTGACGAGGAAGAGACAACAATGTTGTTACGGAAATTCAAGAAGTTCTTCAGGAACAACAGATATAATAATCAAAGGAACAATAAAGAAAGAGGAACTCCAAACTCCAAAACCAACTTCAAATGTCACAAATGTGGAAGTACTGATCATTTCATTAAACAATGCCCTCAATGGAAGAATGAGAAGGGTAAAGGGAAGGCAAGGGAAACAGGAAGACAACCTATGAAAGGGAACTTCAACAAAACCGACTTTTGAAAGGCCATGATAGCTGCATGGGGAGAATCAGAAAGCGAAGCCGATACCAAAGCCCTAGTTGAAAAAGAAACAACCAATCTATGTCTCATGGCAACACATGATGAGAAGTCAAATGGAAAAGAGGTACTGCCTCCTAATTCATTTCCTAATTACCTATTCAAATTGCATAAACATAAATTAATTAAAATGATTTTAGAGACACAAGATAATCTATAAAAACGAACTGCCATCTGTCTCTAAATAGAAAAAGACCTTAAGGCTAGTAAAGACCAAGTATCCTACCTAAATTCTTTTAGGTCCGATGTGCAAACTCGATTATTTGATTTACTTGATAAAAACGTGATGTTAAAGGAAGCTATAGAAAATGTCAAACAAGAAAACATCATGTTAAATATTTAATTAAATCAATATAAATTGTTAGGAAAAGAATTAAAGACCGAGTCTATTCAAGAGATTAAAAATGATTTTAATAAGATGAAGTTAGACCTAGAATCCACTAAAAATGAAAATGAAAAACTTAAGCTTGAATTAAATTCAAGAGGAAAAGGGAAAATCAAAGAGGTTCCCAAATGGATTCTTGACGCTAAAACTAAAGGAACTGAAGGTTTAGGATATAATAAATATGATAAAAAGAAGAAGGTCTATGTCGATCTGCCAAGTAGTAAGATCTGTTACTTTTGTGGCAAAACGGGGCACCTGAAACATCAAAGTTTAAAAAGGGAACAACATAACAAAACGAACCAAATGCATGTCGTTAGAGTTTGGATTAAGAAATATGATTCAGGTTTAAACGACATGGAACCCAAAAATGGCTGGGTTCCACCCTCTAACAACTAAGTTCGTGTTGCAGGTTTTAGTGAGGGGGAACAACTCATGGTATCTCGCCAGTGGCTGTTCCAAGCACATGACAGGCGATAGATCAAAGTTTCTCTCACTGGAACCCTATGATGAAGGAACTGTGACCTTTGGCGACAACATGAAAGGAGAAATCATTGCAAAAGGAAAGATAGGAAGGTCAAGTTCCCATGCTATAGACAATGTATTTTTAGTCGAGAATTTAAAAGACAATCTGTTAAGTATCTCTCAATTTTGCGACAAAGGTAACTCTGTAAACTTTACTTCTGAAAAGTGCATCATTTCTAGGAACGACACAGGGTACACCATACTGGAAGGAATCAGAAAAAGGAACACTTATGTTGTGGACCTCCACATTGTTCTTAAGACCAGTTTAACATGTCTTAGTGTAATAGAAAATGACCCTCTTAGTGTAATAGAAAATGACCCTCTTCTTTGGCATAAACGATTAGGTCATGCTAGTTTTTCATTGGTAAACACTTTACGATCTAAAGACCTAGTAAGAGGATTAGCGTCCCATAAATTTCAAAAGGATGAGGTATGTGATCCTTGTGCCAAAGGAAAACATGCAAGGTCATCCTTCAAACTGGCCTAAAAATGTCGTGACCACCTCAAGGCCACTTGAATTAATTCATATGGATCTTTATGGACCAATGAGAATCCAAAGTCGCAGCGTTAAGCGATATGTATTTGTTCTAGTTGATAATTACAGTAGATAATGGACATTATTTTTATCTAGCAAAGATGAGGCTTTTGATGAATTTGTTGCATTCGCCTCTAAAATTCAAAATTCTAATAACAATCAACTTGTCCACATATCGGATCATGGTAAGGAATTTAAAAATTCATGGTTTATGGACTATTGTAATGAGCATGGTTTAAGTCACAATTTCTCCGCACCTAGAACTCCACAACAAAATGGTGTGGTAGAACGTAAAAATAGAACCCTAGAGGAAATGGCTAGAACCATGTTGATAGCTAGTGGTTAGGGCTGCACACGGTCCGGTCTGGTTTGGTTTGACAGGAAAATCAGACCAGACCAGAAATTACAGTTTGGAAATTTTTTAGACCAGACCAGACCAGTCAATACACCAGACCGGACCGGACCAGACTGTTCTAGACCGGTCTGGTCTGGTCTGGTCTACGGTTTTTTCTATTTCATGTATTTTTTTTATTTTGAATATAAGATAATGTAATCATTTATACATACGTAAATATTAAAATATGTATTCCGAGTCATTAATTGAGTTTACGAGTCATTAATTGAGTCATATACTCATTTATACATAAGATAATGTATTCAAGTACATTTTTTAATTACATCACAAAACGAAATTCACAAAATATCTAGCTAGTTCGAACCAAATACCAACGTCTCAAGTGTTCAACCATCGATAAACAAAATACATCACCAATTCCGAAACATTACAATAATTAAGTACATCACCAATATTATAATATAAGCATAAAGTAAATTAAGGAATGTCGATAACTGAAGGAGCCAAATTGATCTTCGATAACTCTGTACAATGAAAACAAACATTAAATCCAAATAACAAACCCAACATACTTACATCACAACAAACAGATTATAAGAATTTCAAATGACAATTCTCCTACATGGTACCAAATTTGATTCATATAACCATAAACTATACTCTACAATTAATATAAACATAAAACAATTTGATCAAAAATTCTCAAATTTCTAAAAGCAATCAAACCAAAAAAAAAAAAACGAATTAACAAACCCAAACAAAATAACATACTTACATTAAGAAAAAAAAGCTACCAAATCAAAAAACAGATAAAAAAACCCAAAAAAACGAGCAGACTATAAAAATAACAAACCCAACATACTTACATAATGAGACATGGAGAAGACGAACTGATGTAGCTTGTAGAACGAACCAATGACGAACTGCTAGAGAAATGGAGATGAAGCAAGTCAAGTAACTAGCAAGCAAGCGCCGTTATAGTCTGGAGGGAGAAGTAAAAAGACTAAAGACTTAGGGTTTCAAAATTTCTTGAGTACTAGTATTTATATAAAAAGGTATTTGGGCCAATAAATAGCAAAATAATATACATGGGCCTTTTCATATATAATAATGTTAATGCGGTCCGGTTTACGGTT
This sequence comes from Amaranthus palmeri, assembly GCA_019776075.1. Classification (NCBI taxonomy): domain Eukaryota; kingdom Viridiplantae; phylum Streptophyta; class Magnoliopsida; order Caryophyllales; family Amaranthaceae; genus Amaranthus; species Amaranthus palmeri. The sequence goes on from JAAKBH010000386.1 coordinate 337,418, forward strand.
TACGGTTTTCAAATTTATTACGGTTTTCCGGTTCGGTCTGGTCTGAAAAATTTAAAATCTAGACCAGACCGGAAACCGTTTATTTTCTATTCAAAAAGCCAGACCATACCAATTAGACCGTAGATCAGACCAAATACTTAAATTACGGTTTGGTCCGGTTTGGTTTACGGTTTAGACCAAACTCTGTTCAGTCCTACTAGTGGTCTACCTAGAAATTTTTGGGCTGAAGCTGTTAATACTGCATGCTATATATTAAATCGTGTATTAATTAGACCATCACTTCTAAAACCCCCTACGAACTACTTAAAGGAATTAAACCTAATATTTCATATTTTCGAGTCTTCGGATGTCGATGTTTTGTGCATGTAAATGGAAAAAGAAATATAGGTAAATTCGATGAAATAAGTGAAGAAGCAGTATTTCTTGGCTATTCATCTCACAGTAAAGCTTATAGAGTTTATAATAAGAAAACTATGTGTGTTGAGGAATCTGTTCAAATTATCTATGATGAAACTAATTTTATGAAAAGTGAACAAGAAACAGGTGATTTTAAGATAGGTCTTGCTAATCCGGAAGATGATGAAAACATACATAAGGAGCAACATCAAGAAGAACAACAGCAGGTTCAAAATGCTGAACCAAATCAAGAACAGGAATAACAGGCTGATCAGGAACAGCCTGACGCTCCTAATCCAGATATCCCTAGAGAAGTACAAGATGAAAGAAATGAAGCTGAGCTAATTTAGAATCAAGTCAGTGAGCCTGCTTCCACATCTGTCTCCACCAGAGACTTTGTTCCAAAACCGTGGAAACATCAAAAGTCACATCCACTAGACTTGATCTTAAGCGATATGAACAAAGGCATACAAACAAGGTCCCAAATGAGAAACTTCTGTGCACACACTACAAAAAATGTGGCATGTAGCTACACTTATTTAGGCACGCTTATATAAGTGTGACAGACTTTTTTGCTATTAGGCTCACTTCTTGCCTTTTAGTCACGCTTATGAAGCGTGAGAATAATAGTCTCACTCATAAGCGTGGCTACAAGTCACTTAAATATTGTTAAAATATTATAAATTCAGGCATACTAATAAAGCGTGGCTAAAGGTCAATCATAAATCATATGATGAATTCAACCTTACTAATAAGCGTGGCTAAGATTAATTAAAAATAAGAGTGATCAAATCAGTCACACTAGTAAGCGTGGCTAAAGATTACCTAAAAAAATAAAATAAACTATTGAAGAATGCGCGGTATCTACTAACAAAAACCTAAAGCAGCTCCTCATTTGCCCTATATATTCAGCCGCAACCCTCAACTTTCCCATTTTTCTTCAACCATCTTCAAAGATTTTTCCCTACCAGAATCATCTAATTTCGTCCATTATTCCGTCCATATTCAAAGATTTTCGTCGATTTTTCAGATTTTCAACACCAGGTTCTTCAAATTATCCATACTTTTAAGTTTTTTTTAATTCATTTGCTTCTTAATTTTTTTTCAGAATGCAGTTTTTAATCCCTCTTAGTTGTTATTCACACTCAACACTTTCAAAATTTCCGATCAATTTCCGATGAGACTCAGGTTTTCTTCTTCTTCGTTATTTTTTTCTTGCTTTTAACCCTTGTATAAAATATTGTTAAGGTAAAGAAATGTTTTGTGCTCCAGTTTACTGGAATTGATCATCACGAAGAACCAAATTAGAACTAGCTTTAATGTTTCAATGTAATCTTTATCAAAGGTCATGAATCTGTTAACTAGTTGTTAATTTATTCCTTTTTTTTTTTGGAAATTACAAAGAATGACAAAGTTTGACTTAATGGTTGTTGAATGAAAGTTTGAGTCTTCTTACATTGGTTAATCCAATTATATAGTTGTGGGTTTGCTTTTATTTTATTAATTTTGTTCTTGAAGATTTGTTCTTTATTTTTGTTCTCTGATTCAAAAATCTGCATGTTTTCTTGTGAGAGATTTCTTTTTTTTTTGTGGGTTTCATTTAATTTTACGAATTTTTTCTTCGAAAATTTGTTCTTGATTTTGTTAATTTAATTGAAGTTCGGCTGGGAGTACTTGTCTATTGCAGGTACATTAATGGCATTTTCTATTTAGTTTTTGATTTCCAAGTTTTGACATTGATGTTGAAAAGCTGCTCATTTAGAAAGATCCGTTCATTTGTTCTTAGTAGCATTTGAAAATTGATGCTTTTCATTTGTGTTTTTGGATCATTTCTCAATTTAATCTATGGACTGATTGGGATTAGATTTGTTTTCTGTATTGTTATTAAATAATTTCATTCAAACAACTGTTGATGCAAAGATTCGATCTTCTTTTGTCAATTAATTGTATAATATATGAATCTTTCATTGCAAGAGTATTTGATTTTGAGCTTCTTGATTTTTATCAGGGGAACTTTTATGTTTCATCGTGGTGTTTGGCCTACATTTGGATCTACTTGACTGTGTTTACCCAGAGGAGCAAGAGAAAGCTCGCGTTTGCTAGCCCATCTAAAACCACAAAACCCTTTTCATGTTTGCACCTTAAAGATCTGATATTTGTAGCTGTTCTGTGCAACTTAACAGAAACTTGTGGTATGCTGTTTCTGTTGATGCTTCCTAGTTGCATTATACTTTTTAGATGAAAGTTGCTGCTGAGTTTGGATTTGTTGCTGCTGCCTGCACATGGATGAGCTTCTCCTTGTTCTCTGCTGCCTTCTGCCGAATGGTTTCTTGATGGGTACCTACTGGATGCTATTATGTATCTTTCTCATAATGGTGCATTTTGGCTTTTTATGGTCTGCACACTGCTGCCTTATGAATTAGCTTGCTACTGTTGCTTGTTGTTTAGATGTAGCTATTATAGTTCATATTGTATATCTCTGGAATTTTGTCGACTGTCTTTAAATGAGTGAATTATGTTTTGTTTGGTTAATGAAAATTTTTTATTTACCTAAAATAATAATAATAATAATAATAATAATAATAATAATAATAATAAAATAAAAATAAATAATAATAATAATAATAATAATACGAATAATAATAATAATAATAATAATAATAATAATAATAATAATAAATTATTTATCGCTAAAATTAGTTAAATAAGTTCGATAGCCACACTTATTTGTGTGGGAAAACACAAAGAAAAACAAAGGATTATGAATTCATGTAACCACGCTTATCTAGTGAGGGAAGTTTTCAATATCTATAAGCATGGCTGCTGACATATAAGTGTGGCTAAAAGGTACTACTAGTCACGCTTATTTGGAACTTTAGCCACGCTTATAAGCGTGCCTAAAAATTTAGTAACACAAGCAGAGGCCATGCTTAATTAAGTGTGGCTAAATGTATAAGCCTTACATATAAGCGTGCCTAAATGCATTTTTAAGCGTAGGTAGATGCAACATTTTTTGTAGTGACACTTTGCATTTCTTTCAACGTTGGAACCCAAGAATCATGAAGGAGCTTTACAAGATTCAGATTGGGTTGTTGCAATGCAAGATGAATTAAATGAGTTTGAAAGAAATAAAGTGTGGCACTTGGAACCAAGACCCAAGAACAAAAAGATAATTGGATTAAAATGGGTATTTAGGAACAAGCTGGACGAGCATGGCACAATAGTAAGAAACAAAGCAAGGTTGGTGGTTAAAGGATACAATCAACAAGAAGGTATTGACTATACTGAAACTTTTGCTCCAGGAGAAAGGTTAGAAGCTATTAGACTCCTTATTTCTTTTGCTGCTTTTATGAATTTTAAATTATATCAAATGAATGTGAAATGTGCATTTTTAAATGGTTTTCTAGAAGAAGAAGTCTTTGTAGAACAACCACCTTGCTTTGAAAACCCAATTTCTCCGGATCACGTCTACAAGCTTGATAAAGCTCTTTTTGGGCTAAAACAAGCTCCTACGCAATGGTACGAGAGATTATCTTAATTCTTGATTGAAAACAAGTTCATAAGAGGTAAAATTGACAAGACCTCATTCTTTAAGAATAAAGTTTCAGATATTTTAGTTGTTCAAATATATGTTGATGATATTGTTTTTGGAGCCACTAATGAATCGTTATGTAAAGAATTTGCTGACCTAATGAGTGCTGAATTTGAAATAAGTATGATGGGAGAATTAAATTTCTTCCTTGGTTTGCAAATTAAACAAACTGCTAACTGTATCTTTATTCATCAACAAAAATATATAAAAGAACTTCTAAAGAAATATGGACTAGATAATGCTAAGACAAACCACACACCTATGGTCACTAACATTAGGTTAGATGAAGACTCTAACGGAATTAATGTTGATCAAACAATGTATAGAGGCATGATAGAATCTCTACTATATTTGACTGCTAGTAGACCCGATATTTCTTTTAGTATTGGTTTGTGTGCTAGATTTCAATCAACTCCTAAAGAATCACACCATACGGTAGTAAAAAGAATTCTAAGGTATTTAAAGGGAACAAATGACTTGTCCCTATTTTATCCGAAAAGTGATGTCTATGACTTGAAAAGTTATAGTGATGCAGATTATGCAGGTGATCTTGTGAATAGAAAGAGTACATCAGGAATGGTACAGTTTCTTGGTTCTTGTTTGGTATCATGGTGTTCCAAGAAACAGAACACAGTAGCTTTATCCACTGCTTGCTGTTCCCAAATGCTATGGATAAAACAACAACTAAGAGATTTCAGTATTAAATTTGAATGTGTTCCTATTTATTGTGATAATACTAGTGCCATTTGCATTTCTAAAGATTCAGTGCATCATTCTAGAGTTAAACATATTTATATTAGGCATCATATTCTTAAAGATAATGTTGAGCATAAAAATATTATTGTTAAACATGTCAATACTAGTGATCAGTTGCAAATAAAATGACTAAACCGCTTCTAAGGGAACAATTTGACAAGATGAGGTTGGAGGTAGGTATGATCAAGCTTCACTAGAGTTTAATGCTAGTATTCCTCCTTTAAGCAACGTGACAAATGGAAGGGTTAGATCAACCACAACAACCAAGATTGAAAATTCAATCATTGCGAGATTTAGGTATGCAACTATCTAAGTATGTGCCATGAATATTGTCTTGATTGCTTGCCTAATTGAATAGACCATGTAGCATAATTTTTTTTATCTTATTATTATTATTGTCCACATATTAAAAATGAAAAAATTTATTATATATATCTATTATTGTTACTCCACATAAAAGTGGAAGACGGATCATTGGGGTGTTTCGAAACTCAGTTACGTAAACCGCCACATTCAACGAACCTACCCTAAAAACTGCTCGTTACACCACTAAATATAAATGCAAAACCGTCAAATTGGAAGTAGTACAAACCCTTCACAAACCGTCCTTTCATCACTTTATAACCCTTTCTCTCACGTCCCATCCATCACTCACACAACCCATCATTACCCAAAGTACTACTCCATACAAAACCCTCTTAAAACCGTCCAACCTCTCATCTCTCTCTTAACCCCCATTTTCATCTTCCTCATTCAAAATGAAAACCCCAAAATCTTCATCCTCTAGCAAGAACACCAAAGGAAAATCTCCAAAATTCATCCAACCAGAGCCTCTCCAAGTCATTCACCCTACACCATCAAGCGACATTCCACAACCAACAACACAAAAAACCAAATCTTCAACTCAAGGAACCATGCATGCCGGTTCAAAAAGGACTTTCTCCAACCCTAAAGGGAGTTCGTCATCCAGACCTGCTAAAAGGATCAAACAGGTGGACCCAAACAGTGCTGAAAAGATAGCCAAGGAGATGTCCGTGGGCTTTGGACTGGACAAATATTGGTATGATTCGAATCCTTTCCCCCAATTACATCCGATTCTTAGTAATCAATGTTGAGAAGTATTGATGTGTCATTATGCTTGCAATTCCATTTACCCTCATCTTATGCGAGGGTGTATTCAAAACTTCACTATTGATAATGTGGTGTGCTCAAGCATAGTAAAAGAAATAAAAATTGAATTTAACAGTTTGATGTTAGGGGAATGGTTTGGTGTTCCGGCTATTGGTTTCGACACTTATTATGTGGGAACAAAAATTGTATTTTCTGGTATTGATGAGAAAAGCGTCCTAAAATTTTTAGTTAGTGATAAAAAGCGTTTTAGCCACAATTCACTTTCACCACTTAACAAACTTCTTTACAACATTGCACGAAGGTTCATTTTGCCACGTAATTCAAAGCGTAGCGAAGTTAATCTTCGAGACGCCACATTAATCTACTGTTTAGCCAATCATATAAAAGTCAATTTTCCTTCTTGGATGATTTCTCACTTAGCCGACTGCATTGAGAAAAAGTGTATGGTAGGACATGGTGGCCTGTTAACCCATATTTTCAAGAAGATTGGAGTGCCTCTTGAAGGCCTAGAATTTCCTATGAGTGCTAGCAACCAAATAGGTGACAAGTGTCTCAAAAACTTTCATCTAAAATTAAATGATAAGGGGATTCTAGAGGACGCACTAGATGATATTGAGGAGGTTAGTTCTGATGATGACGAGGAAGGAGAAGAAAAAGAAGAAGAAAAAATGAAGTAGGGCGAAGAAAAGGAGATGGAAGGAGAAGGGGTGCAAGAAGCTGTTCCCTCTACCAAGACTGATGAGGCAGAGGTGAATGAGCCACAGGGGACAATATGTAGTGAGGGGGAAGCTTATGATGAAGCAGGTGATGAACTTGAGGAAGAGGACTCCAGTGATAGTTCAGATGAGAAGGAAGTGGCAAAGCCTGTTAAGGAGGAGCCTTTGCTAACTCCAAGATAGAGCAGCAGGCTGGCCTCAAAACGCCAAGCTAGTTTGGATGACAACACTGCCTCTCATCCCACGAATGAGCCTGACATTGACCTTTCCTCACCAAAACCAGTATCACCACCACCATCACCCATACCCACTGCACCACCACCATTTACTTCACATGTATCACCTCCACACACAACCACTGGTTTTGATACTAATCCCTTTGTTCCTCCTGCTAAGCTTGATCTTCTCCTTACCAAATTTGATGATCTCCATTCTCGATTTTATGCTTTCCAAGATGAAGTTCGAGTCTCACTTCCTTCGATCACTGACCAGCTAACCCAAATGGAGAACCGTCTATGAGCAAAACTGGATACAGTTGAAGTGCAAACCGAATTTGTTGATGAAGAGACTGCCCACTGATTTCTTCTTCTGCTTCTTTGCTCAGTTTATGTAATTTTTCTTTGTTGGCCTTATCATTTTTTGTTTTAAAAAATTAAACAATGTTTGTTTTGAGTACCAAGCTGGGGTATGCCAATCTGTATAATTACTAACTATGCTACTGCTTTATTCCTATGCATTTTTAGTTTATGGTCTATGATGTTGGTGCTTGTATTTTTTTGATTATGTTTAGGTATTTGCTTTATAGTTTGCTGCTTATTTTCTCAATTTTTCTAACGCTTGCCTTAGTGCCGTGGTTTGATATAAACCCATACTTTTTGATTGATGTGAAAAGGGGGAAGAAAGGCAACAAACTTAAGATGAAATTTGTGAATGCTTATGCTTAAACTCTTAGTCTTTGTTTTGTTCCAAATTACAGTAGTATTTTTGGCTAAATATGTTTTAATATGTTTTGGTTTAGTTTATCATGTTTGGGTTTATTAAATTGCTTATATAGTTGGCATTGCTTGCTTAATTGCTTAAAGTTATTAATTTGATAAAGTTATTATTTCTAATTATATGGCTATTTGGATTATGATTATCACTTATGTTTCGCTTAAAGATTCTTACAACTTCATACTATTGGAGTTGCTTAAATTATTGTGTTTCATATTTTTTTAATTGTTATACTTAATTTTGAAAACTTAAGTCATGTTTAACCACATGATTTTCGACAAGTTTCAAAAATTAATATTGTTTCTGCGAAGAAACTTGAATTAATGTCACTGCTTGAAAATCACCTGAGGAGGTCGATGAGGAAGCTGGACCGCTTCGTTGTAAATATCGAACGATTTCGCCTGTAACTTATGCCTGCACACAAGTTAGCCTAACCCGGGATGTGATCTCCCGGAACGGCACTCCGACGCTCAAGTCAGATAACGGAAATAATAATATGATCAACAACTGAAAAATAGAGAGCAGCGATTGCAAAGGTTGTAAAGGATGAGGATTTCGGGTGAGATGGGGAGATCACAATATTTCTGGATGGGTGTATTGCAATGAATCAGTGTGAGATTGCTTGGTTAGATGGAGAATGAATAAGAAGTTACCCATTTTATACCTGAGGAATGAGTATTTTTAGGAGATAGTGGGATAATGGGAGATAATGGGATAATGGGAGATAATGGGATAATGGTGGCTATTTTTAGCATATGGGTAGTTATTGACTTAGTGATCAAGTAAGGTGGTTGAGGAATCAGAAAGTCAAGGTCAACAAACATTAAAGAGGGCGTAGATGACATTAATAATAATAATAAATTAATTAAATAAACAACATAAATAAACGTTACTATGACATTTAGCCCCACGCACGAAGGAAAATGTAGAGCCCCCAATAACGCGAAATATATTGCTTCGTGCGGAACTGTAGATCAAGAAAAATGAAGTCCCAAGCATTCCCTTATGCCGCGAAAACTGAGCTATCATACCGCGGCTCAGGTTTGAAATCAATACTTGGGAAAATTTTGACCTAGGATCTCCCATGAAGAATCCGTATTATCAATGTCGCGGTACAATGCCAAAAAACCAACTTGAAGGATTATGATGACTTGGGATTCATATATAGAATCTGTTTTATAGATGTCGCGACTTTTGTTGATTAACCATTCCGTGGCCTAGCATCAAGGTCAGTCAGCATTTCCAAACTTAGAAAAATTTCCGTTTTCTTTGCCATAAGGGGTGTCCGTATGATCGACTTTGCGACTACCATGTATATATATATATATATATATATATATATATATATATATATATATATATATATATATATATATATATATATATATATATATATATATATATATATATATATATATATATATATATATATATATATATATATATATATATATATATATATATATATATATATATATATTATATTGCAATATATACCGCGGACTTCCATAGAAATTATGTATCGCGGACTCCGAATAACTTATGACGAGGGAAGTTGATGACGCGGATTATATTTAAAATATTTCTCCCTTTTTCAATGGACCCGAATTATCCATGTCGCGTTAAATGAAGTCCATCAATACCACGGCCTCTCAAAATAAATAAGATAACTTAGAAAAATCTTCACCAAGGACCCATTTTAATGGGTTCGACTCATCAACATCACGGAATAAAAATATCACATTCCGCGGAAGGGTGTAAAAGAATGGAAATGACTTAGAAAATTTTTTATCCTGACTCCTTACCTAGAAGTCCGACTTATCGATGTCGCGACATAGGAGATCTTCACATGAGGAATTTTAACTTGACAATTTTGCCTTAAAGAAGTCTTCTTAAGGGTTTGTATTAACTAGTTCACGGAATATTAAGTTTTCTCCTTTGCTTAATGAAGTCGCGGCTTAGGCGGAGATTATGGATTCAAAGCCAATGCCGCGGAAAGAACATAACACACGATATTTCGCAGCTTTTATGGATCACAAAAACTTGGAATATTTAGCATAGGGGAGCCCCAATGAGGGATCCGACTTATCGACTTCACGACCAGATTAGATTTAATATTTCCTTGAGTATGTCGCGACAAAAGAAGGACGATCTTGCACACACCCAAATGTCGCGGAATATTTTATACCATACCACGGTGATGCGGACAGGCGTGGTCTTGCAGCAATCTTTTTCTCCCACTCTTACAGGCAGGATAATGGTTCCTAGTGCGAGAACTTGGTTTCCGCCAAACCCTATTAGCGGTTTGTCAAGTGGCTGCAGATGCTTCTCCTCGAACTTCATTTGCCGGAGGCATTCCATGGTAATGAGGTCTGCAGTGCTACCCGTATCTACCAGAACCCTTTTGACCTTCATTTGCCCGATCTTTATTGAAACAACTAAGGGATCGGAATGGGGCTGTTGAAGTGGTTGAGATGCCGCGGCATCGAATCTCATGATGGGACCTGGTGATGAAGTTTTTGGCGGTCCCTTCAACAAGGTGTGGACGCTATCCTTAGCAGCGCGAACAGTTGGATATTCTTCGGAATAGCCTCCACAGATGAGGTGAATAGTCCCTTGGGTGTTGGAACTTTCCCTCTTGTTATCTTCCCTCTTGGGAGAGGGTCTTCTTTGACGCCAGTTGCGTCCTTCTCTTTCATCCTTGTTGTCCCTCTTGACAACATATCGTTCCAGTTTGCCTTCATTGGCTAACTGGTATAATACCCGCTTGAGTTCGCGGCATTGAGCACAAGTATGGCCATGTTCCTTATGGTAGTCGCACCATAAGTTAAAATTTCGCCTATCAGAGGGAGTAGTAGTTGGAGGTGGAACCGGAAGATCATCTCTGATAGCGTAGAAAATGTCGCGGCGATTTAGGTTGAACAGGGGATCGTTGCCACGATCCAACAAATTGCGTGTTTTGGGACCTTCTTCTGCAGAATATACTTGCCTCGATCTAGGGGGTCCCATGTCGGAGGGATCGAGGCGTCGCGTCTGATGGCCCCTATCTCTTTTAGGGGCGAAGTCTTCTCTGTTCTTGGAAGGAGGTCGCGGAGGTAATTGGTCTCTCCTCTCTGACCTTCTCTTCTTTGGATCCTGGGCTTGGCATATGTTTGAGGCCGTGACATAGCTTTGGCATTGCTTCATTGCCTCAGCATATGTTTTCACTTGGCTTTCCACCAATTGAAATTTCAGTTTTTGAGCTCGCATGCCGTTGATGAGGGCACTTAGGGCGACGGATTCCTCCAATTCGGTGACTTCCAACACCGCTTCGTGGAACTTCTTTATATAGGAGGATATTGACTCCCCCTCCTGCTGGGTAATACTTAGCAAGTGGAAGTTCGATTTCTCCTGTCGTCGAGAAGCAACGAAGTGGCAGAGGAATTTATCTTCGAGTTGAGCGAAGGTACGTATACTTCCGACGGGAAGTGAGGTGTACCACGTCAGCGCAACTCCGGACAGAGTGATAGGAAAGTATTTACATAACAAAGCCGATTCCGCGGTATATAGGAGCATCAAGTTCTTATAAGCCATGATGTGTTCTTCTGGGATGGAGGTACCGTCAAAGGTGGCCATATTGGGCACCTTTATTTTTGCGGGATTCGGAGTGCGAGAACCTCGGCAGCAAGGGGGGAATTTATCTGGATGGAAGCCCCTGGTTGAACTTGGGGTGATTTCGCGGTAGGCTTTACTCCTCGGTCCTGGTAGTGACTAGAACCGATATGGGAAGACCTCCTTCGTTCTTCTCGCTTCTTGTCAATCAAAGTTTGAACGGGGTTTGATTTTTGCCGCTTTGCTTGAAGGAATGACCGGGCATCATGAGAAGCGGTTTTAGATCTTTCGTCACGAGAGGCGGAATTGGATCGTTCTTCCCGTGAATGATCCCTAGTGCGACTTTCATGTGTCCGGGACATCTCCTGTCTCCTTTTGTTCCTCCTGCTAGAGCGAGAACTCCCTGTGTTTCCACTTCAGGATCCTTGAGGTGTCGGTTGAGGTTGTGGATTGATTTGCTCTTGTAGATGTTTGATTTGATTCGCCATCTCATCAACGGTTTGTTGTTGGACCGGAGTCTGGGTAACGACGTTACGCAGCTGTTCAGCAAAAGCCGCGGTAAGATTTTGTGCAAGTAAGTCCAGATCACGACGGGTCACGGCCTGGTTGTTGGCTTGACCTGCTGAGGTGTCTGTATCAGTACTTTGCACAATAGCGGTTTGAGTAGTATTCTTTTTGGGAGCCATGACCTTTTGATCGAGTCCCCACAGGCGGCGCCAAACTGTTTCTGCGAAGAAACTTGAATTAATGTCAATGCTTGAAAATCACCTGAGGAGGTAGTGATGAGGAAGCTGGACCGCTTCGTTGTAAATATCGAACGATTTCGCCTGTAGCTTATGCCTCCACACAAGTTAGCCTAACCCGGGATGTGATCTCCCGGAACGGCACTCCGACGCTCAAGTCAGATAACGGAAATAATAATATGATCAACAACTGAAAAATAGAGAGCAGCGATTGCAAAGGTTGTAAAGGATGAGGATTTCGGGTGAGATGGGGAGATCACAATATTTCTGGATGAGTGTATTGCAATGAATCAGTGTGAGATTGCTTGGTTAGATGGAGAATGAATAAGAAGTTACCCATTTTATACCTGAGGAATGAGTATTTTTAGGAGATAGTGGGATAATGGGAGATAATGGGATAATGGTGGCTATTTTTAGAATATGGGTAGTTATTGACTTGGTGATCAAGTAAGGTGGTTGCGGAATCAGAAAGTCAAGGTCAACAAACATTAAAGAGGGTGTAGATGACATTAATAATAATAATAAATTAATTAAATAAACAACATAAATAAACGTTACCATGACAAATATACTAGAGTAATATGTTCTAATAGGTGTTTAGTAAATTATTTGTAATGATTTAGTTTACTAAATGTGTTTGGACTTGTGTTAATGTCCAGCATGTTCAAGATATTTGTTTTACTCTATGTTTTAATTAAGTTTGTTTATAAAGTTTGTCATCATCAAAAAGGGGGAATTTGTTGGCCTATTTGAGTTTTGATGATGACTTAACCATTATAAACAAACAAAGTATTTTAGAGATTATTTTGTAGGTCAAATATCCGATTTTTATAATCGTCGATGGTACCTAAGAAGGTGGTGCAAAGAGCATTGTATGTCAATGTCAAAGTCAAACTCAAACTTAGAGAGTCAATCTTGCAAAGTCAAATAGTCAAGGTATATATTCCAGTTCCAAGATTGATAAAACTGAAGTCAGACCAGATGGAAACAACAGTGTTCCTGACACAGCGAGTCAGAGAACTGAGTCAACGAAGTGTAGGGAAATAAATTTATTTTTATTTTTCTTTTTAGTTGGCTTGTACAGATGGAAATATGTCTTGCACAAGGGTTTTAATTGCTAAAAATAACCACCTATTTTAAAGGAGCTAAAATACTTTAAAACTTATTAAATTTGCATAAAAATAGGGTTTTGTAAAAATAGCTTAAAACTTTCCTAAAATTAGCCTAAAGTTTTGGAAAAAACTTCCTAAAACCGTGTCCTACTAATCTATTATCCCACATCAATAGATTATGGGATTAAAGCTAAAATCTAGATCTCATGGGTATATAAAAAGGTGTTTTATAATCGGCACACTTGAGAAATCGACACACATTTTAGTCGAGTGCCCCATTTCAACATTTAAGAGAGATCTAATCAAGAAAAGGAAAAAGATAAGTTGTTTTCATTTGCCAATTAAATTTTCCTTGTGCAATTCATTGTTTACATCCAATTTAGGAGAAATTCTGTGTACGAGTTTTTATGAGTGTGTAAATTAGACTTTGGGAAGTTTAAGGGGGAACAACGAGAAGTTTATGTAAAGAGAGAAAAATAAACGAGAAGGAGAAGAGAAGAATTAGGCCTAGAGAAGAGAAGGAGAAAACGTTTTATGTAATAGAGTTGTAAATTACCTAAAACTTAATAAGAGAAGTTGAAATCCGAAGAGGTCGTGGCTTTCTTTCTTATAAGGCCAAGAAAGTTTCCACGTTAAATTCTTGTGTTCTTTATAAGTTTATTTGATTTGCTATGAGTATTTTATTATTGTAAAATTCCGCAAGAAACAGGGCAAATATACTCATAAAGGCGACACAACAATTCACCCCCCTCTTGTTGCGTTCATTATCTCTAAGTGTTTCTACAGAAAACGAAAAAAACTCCACCAATCAAAAACGCACCAGCCCAAGCCCAACAAAAGAAACTACACCTTACACAACAACATCAAAGATTAACAACTTTAACAAAAGAAACACAAGCACAAAGAAATTAAGAAAAGACAGCTTCCAAGTTGTTTGCGAAATCATAGTGAGAGATCACTTCGAAGCCCAACAATTCTTTTGCCCAAACGCCAGTTCTTGTTTTCAAACTATCGACAAAGAGATTGAAGATAGGATTACTCGATTCAAATTTTATTTTATTTCTCTCAAACCATAACGACCCCCCACACACCTTAAGATCAACCTCTATAGCTTTTTTCTTTTCTTGGCTTTCATAAGACCTCCCCACTCCACAATGAATTTCCTACAACAATTTTGTAGCGCACACCAATTCAAAATTTCCATCCACATGCCCCAAGAGAAACTACAAGTAAAAAGAACGTGCAAATTCGATTCCATTTTTGAGCAGCAAAACGGACAAAGAGTATGTTGGGCATCTTTCAGCCTCGAGTAACTAGCTTATCACCTGTCTTCAATTTCTCCAAATTTGCCAACCAAAGGGTTAGTTGGGCTCTGGGAGGGATACAACTTTTTCAAACAAAATCTATAATAGGTTTGGAGAGGATGGGCGAATAAGATTCATAATCCTTTTTAGCAATACTTTTTGTAGGAAAAGAGCAAACACCTGAATCTCTCCAAGTAACACCATCTACTTCATATCTTCGTGGACGTTTGAGGGCAATACAATTTTCTAGCCTCACCACCTCTTCTTTCTCCCAATCAAAAAGTTCCCTACGCCATAAAAGGTTCCAAGACCAAGAATCATCAAGCCAATCACCCATTTGGTTAATAAAACAATTCTTCTAAAGAGATAATGCAAACAATCTAGGGAACGATCTAGATAAAGGACCAGACTCACTCCATTTATCATGCCAAAAAAGTATTGATTCCCCATTTCCAATATTCATTATCATGCCTTCTTTAACAATTGTTCTGATTTTGGAGGTAACAACATCTTTGCCCACCAATTGTCTCCAAATACCATCATGCACTTTATCAAAAACAGTAGACGAAGCCTTCATCCCTCTAATACTATGTACTGACCCCCAATACTTTATCAAAAACAGCAGACATGGAGCTATCAGGATTTAGAGAAACGCCACCACCATTTAAACAAGAGAATCAGATTTTTAATCAAGATATTACCTACGCCAAGACCCCCCAAGATTTTTGGAGAGTTCGATGGAGGCCCAATTGGTTGTAGGAATACACAACTTCCCCCCAGAAGATTCACCCCAGAAAAAATGCATTTGAAGTTTAACGATCTTTTGTGCGACGCTCCTTGGGATCTTGAACATACTCCTGAAGTAAACAGGTAGACTATTGAGCACACTTTAAATAAGGGTAAGCCTTTCAGCTCTAGAAAGAAACGTCTTTTCCACGATGATAGTTTATTTTTAATTATCTCCAGGACCGATTTTGAAGCAGAAAATCTATTCATATTCCTTCCAAGCGGAAAACCAAGATATGTGACATGGCATTTTACATGGAGGCATCGACCACTAAGAGGCATTTCATTAGCCCACACATGATCACCCGAGTTCACGTAATAAAGCTAGATTTACTATAATTCAAACTTAAGCCCGACATCACAACAAAGATATCCAGAATTCTAGAGTAATTTGTGAGGCATAAATGATTATGAGGAACAAATATCAAAGTATCATCAGTAAATTGTAAAAGATTCAGGGGTACCTTGTTGTAAGTTGTAATAGAAGCGGCAGTCTCGATACGTAATTAACATTAATAAAATTTTTACAAGATAATGCGGAAGTCTGAAAATGCTGATTTTCTAAAAACCATTAAAATAAAAAAAAATGTTTATTAGAAATGATAAATATTACATAAAAGTAGGAAAGTAAAAATACATATTGTTTGTTTCCAAAATAAACAATAATTATCTTCAAAAAAAAAAACAATAATTAAAATTAATTATGTCAAAATTATCAAACATAAAATATATAAAAAGATTTGCAGCTAAGTCCTCGACATCATAAATAAATTGTAGCTGCGGCCTAGATCGGAACCTGAAACTAAATCCTACAACATGTTGCCATCCATAATACGGATGACAACGGATTGAATCGGTCAGTTCTTAACGCCGAGCATAACTCCCTATCCAGTCTCAAAATACGGAAATAATACACTACATTTAATGAATAATAATTAGAGTACGAACTTATAATTAATTGACACAACTGTATACATTTTCAATATTCTTTTACTGTTCCATACTTTTAAGTCAACAAGATACCATTCTCAACTTTGGTAGAAGTACGTTACTGCCACTTATACAATTCGGTAATCTTAATACTTAAGCAAGTTCAATTGATTAATACTCATAACCATACCATGCCTCATAGCATCAATAGGAATCAAGTTTATCACTCTTCAACAAGTACAAAATACCTTATATATGTAAGGGCCTAGCTAGATTAGGGCCAAAGCCCTATATCTAACTGTGGTGGGGGTCGTCACCCGGCCGATGTTTATGCTCGTGCTTCTACAGGATATGTAACTAACCCCCTATCTAACACCGCATTTTACGTGCCGGCCAACACGGGCGCCGGGATTTTACATGCCGGTCCATGGTTCGACATTTCCTTACTATCAGGGTCATTCAATCAATACAATGATCAATTCACACAAGCACATCACATTTTTACTACTACAAGTTGACTTTGACTTTGACCAACTTAGATGTTAACTTCCTTATTTAATAGTAGTATTCTACCTATATGCCCTTCTAAGTTCACTTCTTAAGTTTTACTCATTAAACTTTATTTAAAACTTTATTTTTAATAGTTTATTTGTTAATATATTTGCACTAATAACTAAATATTCTATTATTAGTCTTTAGATTAATATTTTCACAAGTAGCTACTAAATTTTATTTGTCTTGAAATAAGTTTCAATAATCAACAATTCTAACTTTAAAACAAATAAATATTTTGATTCTTTTAAACAAAAATAAATATTTTAATTATAAATCGAGTAAAACTATATTCTATGGATAAAATTTCAAAATTCCACCACTTCACCAAAAATCAATATTCCAAGTTCAAAAAATTAGTAAGACTTATCAAGTTCACAAAAATAAATCTTCAAAAAATAAAACAGATACAACTTATTATTTTATAAAATTAATAAATCTAGTTATAAAACAAGTAACACTAGTAGCTCACAAAAATCAATACTTCTAGTTTTAAAACAAGTAAAACTTATATATTCACACAAATCCATAACTCTTGTTATAAAACAAGTAAACACTTTATTCTTATAATATTTTCATAAAATCGAAATTTCACACAAATTTTTAAAAAGGCAAATTTATATAAAAAAATATACTTTTACATCATTTCAAATAAATTTTAGTCATATGGTCATCTAAAGACACATTTTATACTAACTAGCTATTTAATATCCCAAAAGTTACTTTTTATTAAAGAATCTAATGTATTTAAGAAAACAATTTAATATAAATAACTTGCAAAAATTTTCAAAATATATCTGCTTTTTAGTTGTTATTTTTATTATTATCATAAAAATAGCTCGTAATAATATAAATTCATAACTAACATTTTTTAATATGTTGATCGAATGACCTATGAGTATTTGTTGGCATCTTTCACTTAAAACAACTTAATTTAATTGATATATATAGTAAATTCTAATTTTATTTAACTAATATAAAAACTAAATTAATAAAAAACTTTTACACGATAACTTAATATTTAATATAACTATAAGGATAAACTTTAATATAAAAGATAAAGTACAGTGACAACATTCTTAACATAACCATAACCATACTAAATAAAAAAAATGTTCATAAAATAACACACAGCTTTATAAACTAATTTAAAGGCTTACACATAAATATTAACTATAATTTTAATATAGTCATTCTTAATATAACTACATTGCTACATAAATCATAAACATAGTAACACTAGTTTATAACAAAGACAATACTTAATATCACTAGTATATAATAGTTAACCCAACTTCCTAACCGTGTTCAAATATTACTCGCTCCAATTCACTTGTGTTGTCCCATTTGATTGGGCACGGTTTTTAAGAGTGGAATGGTGGGATATTTTAATTGATTAAATTAATTGTAAAGGTGGTAGTTGGGTATTGGGAATCGGAAAAGTGAGGTTTTTATTTGATTAAATTAATTGTAAAGGTGGTAGTGGGGTATTGGGAATTGGAAAAGTGGGGGTATTTAGGTAAAAAAAATAGACAAAAAAGGAAATGAGACAATTGATATGAATTTGCCAAATAAGAAAATAGGACAACACAAGTGAATCAGAGGGAGTATAAATTAACATACTAAAAATATTTGTAGCAATACTAGACTAAATGTAAACATAATTTACATTTAACTAACTTCCTATTTAAACATAATCAATTTATTTCATACTTTGCATATTATAAAGTAAACATAATATAAAATTCCATATAAAGAGTAGGATAAGAAGTTATACCATACTAACACTAAAGAAAATAAGTAGTATGATCATCCAAGCTAAGTTCTTCAAACTCCAAAATGATGATCTTTCAATTGCCTTAAATAATACCCAACTACGCTCCCAAAAATAATCATCCAAATCCTAAGTGATGATGATTTAAATTAGTGTTTTAAGTTACATTTCTTGAGTTTCATCGACTATATAATAAAAATAATAAGGGAATGAATATAAATGTGTTATTGTGTAAAATGAAATTAGGAATTAGATGGAAAAGAAAATCAAGAGGCTTAGGACTTGATAGTGCACGGTTGTATGCTCCTATTTGCTAACTGTAATTTACAAGACTCGGTTCTTAAATATGGAGATTTTGTAGGACAAATGGGTATGGGAATTTGGATAAAAAAATTAGAAAAATCTTAAGCTAGTGATTTCCATGGGTTGTATGAGTAAGGGAGGGTGTATTTTCTTGGTTCATGAAATTTACTTGTACAAGTGTACAAGTATAAAATAATATGGGTAGGTTTTGACCTAAGCACTGTTTTTTTGATGATAAGATTTACTCCCTCCGTCCCTATGATATAGTAGCAAATAGAAAAAGGGTGAGAATTAAGAAAGTGATATCTTCAAAAAAAAAAAGAAAGTGGTAATAAATGAAGATAGAGAATGAATATGAAATTAAAAGATAGTTAAAATGTATGGATGAGATTAAAAGAAAGTGGTGGGCTATAGTCGAAAAATAAAAATGCTAAAATTTAAGTGGGACGAACGAAAATTAGAAAATGCTGCAAATTCATAGGGACGGGGGAGTATTTAATTTAAGTGTTAAACATCATCATCATCATCATACCCAGTGTTCCCGCACATAGATACTCTATGGTCAGGGTCCGGGGAAGGAAGGTCGACGGCGTCTCATACCCAGAAGGAGAGGGCGGTCATAAGAGTCCTTCGGCTCTATAGTGGTCTTCAAGGATAGGACCTGCAAAAAACTGAAACCTGCCTCTTACACCCACATTATAAATTTATAAACGATACTGGTAAAAGAGGCAGTGAATAGCGATGACGAAAGACACAAAACATTAGCAAACAAGTCTAGTAATCTAGGACGTGAATAAGGCGCCGCCATGTGGCTCTATCCCTGGTCAGGTCCTTAGAGAGGTGTAGTTCGAGCAGGGCGCTGTTAATCTGCTCCTCCCACGTCCTCTTAGGTCTTCCCCGGCTTCTCTTGCCCTCCACTATGATGTGTTCAACCCTTCTCACTGGAGCGTCATGGGTGCTTCTCTGCACATGCCCAAACCATCTGAGTCTGTTCTCCCGCATCTTTGCAGAGAGAGGTGCAAACCCTAACTTCTCCCTAAACTCCTGATTTCTAATCCTGTCCATCCTTGTCTTACCACACATCCATTGCAGCATGCCTCTGTTACATCCATTCTTTGCTCGAAAGCCTTCTTTACAGGCCAACACTCTGTTCCGTACAACAAAGCCGGCCTAATCGCAACGCGGTAGAATTTCCCTTTTAGTCTACTAGGAAATCTTTTATCACAAAGCACCCCAGTCGCTGCTCTCCACTTGAGTCAACCTGTTTGTATATGGTTAGTAACGTCACCCTCAATCTCCCCATTGTTCTGAATTACTGAACCCAGATATTTGAACTTGGACGTGCATGCAACAGCTTCTCCCTTGATGAACACCTCTGGCTCCCCTATCGATTCTGTCCCACTAAAGTTACATCGCATGTATTCAGTCTTCGAGCGACTTATGCGCATACCCTTACCCTCCAAGGCTTCCCTCCATTCTTCCAATTTACTATTAGCCTCCTCCTTAGTTTCAGCGGCCAAGACTATATCATCAGCGAAAAGCATACACCATGGTACAGTTTCCCAGATGGATTTCGAGATTTCATCCATAATCACCGCAAAGAGGAAAGGACTAAGTGCTGATCCCTGATGTAGGCCCACTCTAATACTGAAAGACTCTGTTAACCCTACTAGTGTCTAAATGTTGGTCGAAACACCATCATACATGTCCTGTGTTACCTCAATATATCTTGATGAAATACCTCTTTTCTTGAGGCTATCCCAAATGATGGTTCGTGGTATGCTATCATATGCTTCCTCCAGGTCGATGAACACGAGATGCAAATCCTTCTTTCGCTCCCGATACTTTTCCATCAATCTCCTAAAAATATGAATCGCCTCAGTAGTTGATCTCCCCGGTATGAAACCAAACTGGTTCTTTCTAATCACTGTCTCCCGTCTAACTCTTTACTCAATAACTCTTTCCCACAGTTTCATAGTGTGGCTTAGGAGTTTGATACCCCTATAGTTTCCGCAGTCCTATGCATCTCCCTATTTCTTGAACAAAGGGATAATCGTGCTAATCCTCCACTCCTCCGGCATCTTACTGGATCTCAGGATAGCGTTAAAGAGATTAGTAAGCCATTGAATACCCTCCTCTCCCAAGCTCCTCCACACCTCAATCGGGATATCATCCGGTCCAACTGCCTTAAATCTCCCCATCTTTTTGAGGGCTTCACTTACTTCACCCTTGGTTATGTCACCCAATGGCCCACAAACTCGTGTTGTTTGTGTGTACGAAGTTTGCCGACTTTCCTGTGTAGGACCCCTTGACATATTTAGTAGTTGGGAGAAATACTGATGCCATCTTAATTTGATGTCCTCTTGTCTAATGAGAACCCGTCCACTGCCATCTTTGATATACTTCACTGCCCCCAAGTCCTCCCTCTGTCTAGATCTGGCTTTAGCCAACTTGTAAATATATTTCTCCCCCTCCGTGGTATCAAGCTTTTGGTAGAAGGCTTCAAAGGCATGACTCTTTGCCTTTGCGACTGCTTTCTTCGCCTCCCGCTTCGCTTCTTTGTATGACTCTTTCATTTGTGCCCTAACTCCCTCCTCCGTACAGGCAATAAGCTCCTTGAATCTCTTGTTTTTGTTCTTTATCTTCTCTTGCACCTCCTCGTTCCACAACCACGATTCCCTGTACTCCCTTTCCTTTCCTGTCGACACCCCTAGCGTCTCATTTGCCACCATACGAATGGTTGTCGCCATAGATTCCCACATTTGATTTGCATCGCCTGAGATATTAGGGTAGTCTAACGTCTTGATCTTGCTTGATAGGGTGGCAATTTTATCCCCTTTTAGACTACCCCATCTGATCGTTTCCCTTCCCTTAGACTTCCTCTCGACAATCTTCCTCCTCATGCGGAAATCTAGTACTAATAACCTATGTTGGGATGGCATCTTAGTGCCAAGCACCACCTTACAGTCCAAGCACGAGCTCCGGGTGCTCCTACGTACTAAAAAGTAGTCTATCTGAGTAGCAAGCCCACCACTCTTGTACGTTATCAAGTGGTCATCCTTCTTTCTAAAGATCGAGTTTGCTATAACTAGATCCTTGGCAAACGCGAACTCAAGAAGGTTCTGCCCACTCTCATTCCTTGCACCGTAACCAAAACCGCCATGAACAGAGTTATAGTTAACAGCCTCCTTCCCTATGTGACCGTTGAAGTCGCCTCCGATAAAAATCTTTTCGTCGATAGGAATAGTTTCCAAAAGGTCACCCAAATCATCCCAAAACTCACGTTTCACTTGCTCTTCAAGCCCAACCTGCGGTCCATACGCACTAATGATCGAGACGACCTCTTCCCCCACCACAACTCTTACTAACATAATCCTTTCATTGCACCTCCGTACTTCTACTACTTGCTTTAAGATCTCATTAGCTACGAGAATACCGACTCCACTATGTGTCCCATCCAAACCGGTATACCAAAGTTTTTACCCCTTCAAAACACATGCCTTTTGCCCCTTCCACCTGGTCTCCTGAACACAAGCCACCTGAACCTTATATTTAAAGAGTTCAGTTACCAACTTCAACGATTTAGCTTGAAGGGTGCCCATGTAATATGATTACCGAAATTAATTTATAAATAAGAACTTTAAACGAAAAGTTTTAGAAAATTGTAGGTTGATTAAATGATGTCAAATTTGTGTAGTATATAAATTAGTATCTAAAACTTTTGGGCTCATAAAAATAATACTTAGAAACTAAAAAGATATAGTTTCATTAAATTAATTTAAGAAATCACGCATGTAAAAGGAAATAACTAATAAAGAAATTGAAAATTAAGTTGGATATTAAATCAATTTAGAGTGTAATAAAATAAAATTTTGAAATTAATTGGATATGATAATTAGTTGAAATAAGATTTAGGAATTTAGTAAAGCTGGATGAGTTCAATAATCACAATTAGGAATTAGATTGAAGGAATTAAGAATTAGTCGGAAATGATCTTATAAAGAGAACCAACCATACTAATCGGCCTGTAATCGTCGTTGCATAAAGAATTAGTGTTTGGTGATCTAGTAGTTCCTTATGTTGTTATCTGTCATAATAGTTATCTTTTTTTGTTTAGTTAGTAATTTTGTTTTTACATTTCTTTATTGTACAGCTCATTTCTTGGGCTCCCCTATATAAAGGGCCCTCATTTATAGTTTCATTGTTTTGATAATATCAGGCTCTTATTCTTCCTTTAGATATCTTCTTATTTTCTAAACTTGTTGATACTTCTAAGATTCTAAACCTCTAATCGCATCATGGTATTAGACCAGGCATAGTTTCTTCTTAATTCATTCATGTTCAACTATTTATTTCGTGTTCTCACTACAAGAAAAGTTGTTTTTAGCAACAATAAAAGTCGTCGCTAATTAAAGTTTCGTTGCTAAAAATATTTTTGGCAACAACTTCTATTGTTGCGGGCAAGGTTGTCAGGATCGGGATTCTACGTAGGATCGTTGAGGGGGTAGGATCGAAATTGGTAGAATCGGATCGTAGGATCGTGTGATCCCACAAATATGCATTAATATGCTGTAGATAACGGATTTTCAATTGTATTTGTTCGTTTTTTTAGTTTTAAGGTTTATATTTATACTTATTTGACTTCAATTAATAGATTTTGTAAAAGAATACCTTTAATAATCATTTTTAAGATGCGAATCAAGAAAAACTTCAATTTTAGTTATATTAATTAATATAAATGATCAGATATATACATATATATACATAAGTAAAATCTGAATTATATATTTTTTATGATTGAAACTACCCTTATAGGATCGGATCGCAAGATCGTAGGATCGTAGAGTCGTGTTATGATCCTACTACTTAAATCTTGAAGTTATGTAGGATCGTTTGATTCTACCGACATTAAGATCCTACCTACGATCCGGATCGGTCGCCTAATTTTGGATCGTAGGATCGTAGAATCGTTGATCAGGATCGCGATTCTGATAACCATAGTTGCGGGTACAGCCATAGCTAAAGGTTTTAGCAACGACTTTAGTATTTGCAAAGGGTTGCACGTTTTTGCAACGAGTTTTATTGTTGCAAAAGAAATGTCGTTGCAATTACTACAGTGTTTTTAGCAACAAAAAATTGGTTGCCAAATCTTTGCATTTTTAGCAACAACTTTTGTCGTTGTTAAATATCTGTTTTTTACAACAATATAAGTTGTTGCAATGCATGATGGTATATCTTTTGCAACAATAAATCTTTTGCATTTTTAGCTACTACTTTTGTCGTTGTTAAATATTTGTTTTTTACAACAATATAAGCTGTTGCAATGCATGATAGTATATATTTTGCAACAATCTAACTGTAGGGAAAACAATTAAGTAAAATTTGTGAGCACTGATTTAGCAACGCCTATTACCGTTGCAAAAAATATACACATTTTTTGTAACGACTTTGTTACCTTATGAAAAATCCTATAATCTGTATATAAATTAGCCAATTAAATTAATAAATCATTTATAACCAACTAAACTATTATCACCAATTATCATTGTATATTAATTCATATCCCAAAATATCACACGTCCTAAATATCGTGCGTCCAATGTACATAATTTTACATACAAGTAACGGACTAGGCAATTTTCCAAAATAATTTTTCTACCGTATATAAGTTTTCAATGCAAAATTTCAAGTAAAAGGCACTTTGAAAAAGTCCAAAAAATTTACAAGTGCTCATAATTAACTACTCATAACATCCATAACCCAAAACATCGCACGTCCTAAATGTTTGTAGCTATCACCAACTTTGTCATTGACTGCAAAAAATTTCCAACGAAGAAATGCTTACCTACACCAAATAATTTTGTTAGTAAAAAGAGAATCAAATGAACCCCAATATTGAGTACTTTATATGAAGCATCTCAATTCACAATCAAACAATTTAGCATACTAAACAAAAAAGCTTTCTTAGATATCAGATCCATAAAAAAAGACCACATTAACCAAGGCAAAAAAAACAAAAAAAATTATCATTTTAACTCCTGTGTCTTTATCAATTTTTTACATTTGTACTATGAAAACTCAACATAGGAAACAGAAAGTAATAAAACTGAGATGGATTAGCAAAAGAAACTCGACCAACCGAAAACCTGAAAAGTACAAAATGTTGCAAGAGGAAGGGAGTCATTAATTGCACCAAACTCATGGTTTTGACTTGTAGGTAAAATTGTAAGAATACCAAAAAAAAACTATTCGGGCCCAATTAGGTAAATGGAGGGAATAAACACAGTGTTAGCAGAAGAAAATGTAATTAACTCAGTAATAAGAGATCAAATTGAACAGATTCACAAATCCTATAAACAGCCTAATTTAGATAAAAAAATCTAAAACAAAAAACACCCAACAAAGATATTCAAAAACCCTAGAAAGAACCCAATTAAATCAACAAAAACCCAATACACATCAATTCCTAATTTTGAAAATCAAAAAGAAAATTGTTAACCTGCAGGGAGCAAATTGAGCCAAGGAAAGCAAGGAAGGAGCAAAGTGATGGGAGAGAAAATTGAATTGAGCTAAGAAGTAAGAGCATGAAGGATATGACCACGACAATTTTTCATGAAACATCATTCTACTTAAACTTGGTGAAAATTCAAAAATAGTAACTGATTTTTCATTAAAAAAACCCTAATTTTTTAGCCCTAACACAATTAAACATCATTTAAATTAACTTAAAAATGACAAAGTAAACAATTAATCATGATACCTATATGATAAAAAATCAATATTGATCAAAATCCCATCAAAAATAGTGACAAAAGTTTTTGCATTTTTGCATTTTAAAGCGCATCATCAGCCTCAGTATCCTATCCTTGACATCTGAGAGCCAAAGCTTTCCTCTTCAAACCTAAAAGTTCATCTTCGTCATGCAAGCCCATGTTCTTGAAAATATACTTGAAGTCCTTTTACATATTAATCTCTAAAAACACTAATATTGAATAATCTAAGCACAATTTATGAATGAGTAGAAAACGAAAAGCACGCAAAAATAATTACATAAACGCAATTCTCACCAAGTTGCAAATCTTTTTAGTGACAAACACAATAATTTTGAAGGTAAGATTTATTTTCAATATTTTATAGCCTAACAATAATTAAACTAAAATAAGAGTAATGTAAACAAAAATCGAAGTAAGAAAGAAGGAATCTGAGGTTAAGTGGGTGACTATTTACAAGAGCATTCATAGCACAAACTTTTTTTGTGATGCTCAAACCCCGGACGTTTCTCACGAGATTGATCAAATCCCTATAGGAGGAGATTGATGATCTCAAACCATTACCTGTTCGTGTTTATAACCGAACCAACAACTTCATTAAAATACAACAAGACCAATAAATCCTCACTTTTTCTCATGAAAAATTGACCAAGTGTATAGTCAAGTTAGGACAAATCTTTTGATGAACAAAGAATTACATGATGTCACTGAGGTTTATCGAATGTTATTACAAGAGGAATGTCACAAAGCCATGAATAAGACTCTAGGGACTGTAGAGCCAATGACTTTTGCGGCTAGAAAATGGAAGGGTTCCAACACTATGAAGCACACAACTACTAGAATAAAGACACACTATTTTTGTGAACATTGCAAGATTGCAGTACATAGTATTAATTGTTGTTTTAAAATACATGGCTTTCTTAACAAGAAGAAAGCCAACCAAGAAAAGAAGTATTCAACTCTTGTAAATAATGAGAATTGCAAAAATGAGAACCCTAAAGGTAAACAACTAGGATTAAGTATTGAACAATATACTAATCTCTTTACCCTTCTTAACAGGAAAGACAATGAAAATTTAGAACCCACTACAACAGACAATTTAGCCAACCTAGCAGCTATGCACTGTTTAACCATATATTATACTTTGGAAATTGGATTGTAGATAGTTGTTCAACTGACCATATTTGCAATAAATTAGCTTTGTTTTCCAATATGCAAAATATATATAATTGAACGCATAAGATCACTACACCACATGGCTCTACACTTAGTGTTCATAAGAAAAGAAATATACAAATGTCCTAAAATATGACATTGAATAACGTATTATATGTGCTTTAGTTTCCATTCAATCTTATGTATGTGCATAAGATTTGATTAGATCTTGTATTTAATCTTATATATGTGCATAAGATTTGCTTAGATCATTAGGATCCTATAACGAAAACTCTTTGTCTCTTGGTAACCTTGCATAAAGTTAATACTACACAATAGTTAATGAGATTGCCACTACTATGAAGGACACGCAGTGTCAAAAGCAAGCTGCAATTGTCCCATCATAACCTATGCTTGATCTTGCAAGCTATTATACATCTTTTTCACAACTTCTAGTGCTTTTGCCGGATATTGATACAAAAACTATATTGAAAAAAACTTTAATTTGTAGCACTTGTCTAGCCTCAAGGCAGACTATGCTTTCTTTTAATTATAGCTACATAAAGACTAAAGCTTTTTGTCTTTTCTCTATAGACATATGGGGACCATATACACATGAAATCATGAGTGGATGTAATTTTTTCTTTACGATTATTGATGATTTTACTCGAGTTACTTAGATGTACTTGTTGAAGAATAAATCTTATTGCTTTAATATATGTTACTACATTGTTTTGCTTTAGTCCAAGCTCAATTCAATATGTGTGTTAATGTTGTTCGAAGTGATAACGCAAAAGAATCTGTGAAGGGAACATGCTCACTTTATATCATAAACTAGGAATTGAACATCAAAAGTCTTGTAGGCACACTACTACTCAACATAATGGAGTATTTGAAGGGAAGCATAAACACCTTCTAGAAACAGCAAGGTCCTTGTTCTTCCCATTCAATCTACTATATTCTATTTGGGGTGATTAAGTCTTGTGTGTTGTATATATCATCAATCGTTTACCACTTTCTAGCTTACAAAATATATCCTCATATGAAAAATTATTTAGGACAACACCTAATCACTTACATTTAAAGGCATTTTTTATGTTATGTTTTTATATTAAAGCAAGGTAGGACTAAATTTGATGCTACAGCCAATCCTTTTGTGTTTTTAGGATATCCTTATGCTCAAAAATCCTACAAAGTTTATGACCTCACAATAAAGAAAATTAATATAACTAGAGACACAATATTTCATGAGACACACTTTCCTTTCCACGAAAAAACAACTTTCCCTCTACTTTCTCAAATTTTTACTTTCCTACTAGCACCATTTCAAATGTGTTCCCTAATTCTTCTTTAGACTCATCATTACCTTTATATACTCCCACTGCCAACTCTCTTATTCGAAATAATAATACTGTCACATACATACTAACTGATCTCACAATACTTAACTTGAACCCCCGTCTTTGTGGATTCCTTAGGATTTCTAAGCGTCCCGCACATCTAGCTAATTATGTATGCAACCTTCTTTTTTTGTGATCTTCCAAATGTTTGTCAATTGTTTTTGTCTAAACTATCACAGTGGCATGAACGAATTACGATGAAGCAATTGAAGATCCTTCTTGGTAACGTGTTGTGCAAAAAGAGCTTTAGTCTTTATCTATGAACAATACTTGGGAACTGGTTCTTTTACCCAGTGGCAGAAACGGAGTTGGATCAAAATGGGTGTAGTACTATATCAAACTCCAATCAGATGGAAGTTTGGAGAGGCACAAGGTAAGGGCTACCATCAATTAAATTGGATTGATTTCCACGAAACCCTTTCCCAAGTTGTTCGATTGACCACACTTTGATTATTCTAATTGATTATTCCGAACTTTCAATTCTTAATCTTAATCTTCCCATTGGTTAATCCAAATTTTCAATTCAAATTCGTAATCCTTTGGTTATCCATTTCAAGCCATCTTTAATTCCTAAACCTTTTTCCGATTGTGTAATTTCTTTCAAATATCAAACATTAAATATTTTTTGTTTTAAATTTTTGGAAATATTACTGTGAATAATACGACGTTTTGTTAATTTCCCTACAATAATACGAACTTTTGATTAACCATGAATAATACCAACTTTAGGCGTTTTTCTTTTCTTTGAATAATACCAACTTTTGTTTATTAACTAATTTACTAAATTTTGTTGTCATATAATCACCTATAGTTTAATTTTTAACATATTAGGTATATTGTAGGAAAACATCCCCATAAGTTGGTATTATTCATGGTTAATCAAAAGTTCGTATTATTGTAGGGAAATAAGCAAAAGGTTGTATTATTTCTGATAGTTTTTCCTAAATTTTTTTATAAGCACTAAAATAATATTTTATTATTATGTAGAACGAAAAGTAAAAATTTATTATTATTTTTACGATTTTATAAAACGTTACATATTAACTTTTTTCCTTAGATAAACACTACTACTTATTATGTTAACCTTATAACTTTGATTTAATTATTTATAGATTAAAATTAGTCGTATTTTTATTATTAACTTTAAGTATAGTTTTAAGCAAAATTTTCTAAGTAAACTACATATATTCATGATCATATTTACCCATTATTTTAAGTATACTAGAACAAAAATTTGATGAACCAAAATCCATTCAATTTGACCCATAATGTTCATTACTTACACAAGCTAACCTTCTTCTACACTTCAATCTCTTATATACCCACTTCCACATTCCAACTATTACAAGTGTACTTACACACTCAATCTCTTACAAGTTTACTTCCACACGCCAACTCTTACACATACATTTACATACTCCAAACCACTTACACAAGTTAAACTTCTTCCATATTCCTAATATTCTTATTCATACTGTAACAACCCGTCTTTCTAAAACAAGAAAGGTTCGCGGAAATAACCTTTAAGACGATTGTCATGTACTCTTAAATAAATGAGAACCATAATATCAACCTTGTAAACCTTAAAGTATAGAAAACTTAAAGGAAAAAAAAAACTTATTACATTATATGTAGAGAAAATCCTTTAAAAGCAAAATAAATAAAATCTTAAGGTCTAATGGTACGACACAAGATGAGAGTAAAACTCATAGTGCACACTCTCACACTTCCTGCCCGTGCGGAAGAAATCATGCTAACATTCACAATCTGTTTCAAAATAAAAATCCACAATCTGTGGGAAGTAACTAGTTGTCCTTTCTAATCATAAAACACATAAAAAATATCATTTTAAATTACAAAGAAGTTTAAACTATTATCAATTAGTTATATGAATAAATAAATCCAATTAAAATCAGTTTTCATGTGAAAAACAAATATAAAATAATTCAACCTTTCAAACAGCATAAATTTTATAAATTAATTTTAAAAAAACTTAGTAAATCGAATAAGTATATATATGGTTTCAAAAATTCCAAAACATAATTAACAAGTAAAGAAGGAACGAACACCAGTGTTAGATGCCTAACACCTCCTAAGGTTTGTCGGGCGAACCCTAGTCTATAAAATAAACTTGTCTAAGAATGACCAATTCTCCCCTAGGAGTGGATGCCTCCTGTGCCTTACACCACTGGGTACCGGGACGACAACAATTTAACCAAGGTAAATATATGTATCAACATGTTCTAACCATTTAGAGATGCCAAAACAAACCTTACACTCCAATGGCTCCTTACTCGCACAAAATCATTATCGCAAACGTTCATGTGATGCCAAAATAGGCCTTACACTCAATTTCAACATCAAAAATACTTTTCTCAAATATACTTTATCAAATAAAATTTTTTTATAATATAATACTTCATCTAAAAAAAATTTCAAAAATATCAAAACTAATGTTATGAGTAATGTCTGAGTTTAGGAACAAAGTCAACTCTAAATTTGACCAACTCAACAAAAGTCAACCCTATTACTAACTCTTGGCAAAGAGATACTAATGAAAGTGTTATTCTATTTAAAAGTACAATTATATCAACAATACCCCTAACATCTCAAAAATAACACTACATACATTTAAAAATCATCAAGTGTCAGAATCAAATACTATAATACTCGTTCTTGGACTAAAAGACAATTTAGCAAAACTCAATGATTAACACAATTATACCCAATTAGATCAACATACTTCCATATTACAAAAAAAAAAAAGGAAAAAACTAGTAAAGAAAAACTTAATAAATAAATAAGTTTTGCTTGATAATATTATACGAACTAAAACAAATGGAACATGAAATTCCAAGATGATTTTCTAGGTGTCGTAGCAAGATTATCTACTTGATTTTATATCAACTCCTAGACTTTATATACTTGCATTGTTTTTCTTAATATAATAATTTATGAATAACTAAATACTTAACTTATTTTTATTCGACAATTGTTATTAACCTTTCAATACGTTATGCTAACATATTATATACAGAGACAACAAAGAATTTAGCCTATTTTTGTATATGATTCCAAATACTAATTTAAATTACGAAAATTAACAAATGAATTAATTAGTATTGCACGAAAATTCTATAAAATAACACATATAACAATAGTTTATTTACGTAAATAATAAAATAATATTAAACATGTTTCTAACAAAAATATTGAGTAAATTAAAATGGAATATTTTGGCCCCTAAAACAATTATAATTTTTTTTCCTTTGGCACTGTTAAATATTGCATATAATTAAAAATAACATTATATGCGAATTAAGAAAGGATAGGGTGAACTAGTTACCTTTATATGAATTTCAATTAGATAGGGATAATTTGGATAATATCCTAAGAAAAATAATAAGAGTGCTCCAAAGCCTTGCAAAAATTATTACTTTAATCCAATTGTGCAACACCTAAAGATTTCTCCACCTTAACTCACCCTTTCCTTGATATAGATCAGTGAAAGAACAAGTAAAATTCTTCTGAGCTTTATGCCAATTAACAAGGATTGTAATATATGTAATAGGATGAAAAGAAAAGAATTTTATCATTTTTATTTTACTCTAGCTTGCCATGAGAAACAAATCTACCTCCATCCATCCCTTTTATTATAATCATCAAGTTAAATATGAAGCTAAAGAGTTTTTTATATATTTTTAAATGTTATTATCAAAAAATTATTTTGATGTTATTGTTCTTAGTTAGTGTTATTAAGTGAGAATATGAAGTGAAGGTCTTTACTTTATATTTAAATTCATTTTAAAATTAAACTTTTTATTCATAATCATTTATAAGCTACTTAGGACTGAGCTAGTCGATAAGCTACTTTTCCAATCTTCTCAAGTATCTCATATGGTCCGACATACTTAGGACTGAGTTTACCCTTTTGTCCAAAGCGCATTACCCTTTTCATAGGAGATACCTTCAGCAAGACCTTGTCACCAACATCATAAGCAATAGGCTTCCTACGGAGATCAGCATAGGACTTTTGTCTATCCTGTGCAGCTTTCAGCTTGTCCCGTATTACTTGTACCTTTTCTATTGTCTCCTGTATCATTTCTGGCCCAAGCACTAGAGCATCATATCACTCCAACATGTGGGGCTTCGACACTTTCTCTTATAGAGAGCCTCATATGGAGCCATTTGAATACTAGCGTGATAATTGTTAAGGAGAAATCCACCAAACTCAATGACTTTGCCCATGATTGTTGGAATTCTAGCGCACAAGCACGAAGCATATCCTCTAGAGTATATATTGTCCTTTCTGTCTGCCTATCAGTAGCCGCATGGAATGTCTTACTCAAGTTCAACTTCGTACCGAAGGCTTCTTGTAAAGCCACCCAAAAGTGTGATAAGAACCCGGGATCACCATCCGACACAATATCTTTAGGAATACCGTGCAAACAAATGATGTAATTAGCATAAGCCTCAGCCAATTTCTCCATTAACCATATGTTCTTCATTGGTATGAATCGAGTAAACTTGGTCAATCTATCTACTATAACTCATACTGCATTCAAACCACATGTCGTTACAGGAACACCCATAGCAAAGTCCATGGAGATCAAGTCAAACTTCCACGTAGGAATAGGTAAGGGCTGAAGCAAACCACCAAGTCTTAAATGTTCAATTTTCACCTTCTAACAAACTAGGCATCGAGCAACAAACTATCAGCAGTTTCTCTCTTGTATAGTTTGTCAGCCCCAAGATGTACTGAATAAAGAGTGTTATGTGCTTCCTTAAGGATTTTCGTCTTTAACGTTGCATCACTGGGCACACACCAACGACCCATAAATTTCATACTCCCATCAGAATTAATTTCAAAATTCTCAGCTAGACCTTGAGCTTTAGCTTGACGGATCTTCTCGAGTTTTTGATCTCCTTTCTGCTTATCCCTTAGTTCCTTATACAACTCAGGGTCAACGCTCACTGCACTCAATTGTGTTTTGACAAAACCATGGTGAACCACTTCTAAGCCAAACTTCTGGAGTTCTATGCATAGTTCTTAAGGTAAGATTCTAATAGAGTTAAGTGAATGTTTCTTTTTCCGAATTAAAGCATCAACAACCCTGTTAGCTTTATCCCCGTGATAAAAAAGAGTCAATAGTTGCATTTGATAAATTTGGCAATGAAGATGAGAAAAACTGATAAATAGTTGCATTCTTAGATCTTAATTTGGGATTTTAGGGTTCGAAATTGAGAACTAAAACATTGATGATTGTTTAATTGAAAAAAAATGAGAATTTGATCTTGGTTTCATTTAAAACTTATTAAATCCAATAACAAATTTAAAACTACTAGAAACTAAAACTACTACTAAAAATTATTAAAAAATTTAAAACTACTAGAAACTAAAACTACTACTAAAAATCATTTAAAAATTTAAAACTATTAGAAACTAATACTAAACAAAAATTAAAGAAATAAAATTAAAGATGAAAAAAAAAATCAACAACATAGATAGAAATTTTGAATATGAAAAGTTAAAATCATATAAAAGAAAAAAATATACAGAAACTATACTACTACTAAAAATGTGAAAATGAGAACGAAATACACAGATGAAAAACAAAAATTAAAGAGCAGCAACCATGGAAACAAATCTTGAGAAGAAATGAATTAAAGAACAATATTCATGGAGATGGATGAAGATGGCATGAAGAAGCAGAGACAGAATGGAGTGTGAAGGATCAACAACCAATATCAAAGAAAATGAAGGTTTTTGTTTTTTACTTTTTGGCGTAAATAGTAGATGGAATGGCATGTGAATTGCAGTAGCCACAATTAGAGAACATGAATGGTGTTTTTTTTATTATTTTTTATTTTTTAGGGTTTTATTATGTGAATGTTTTTTTTAGTTTTAGGGTTTTATTTTGGGAATGGCGGTCTGCACATAAGGTAAAGGTGGGACTTCAGTTTTTAGGTTTTAGATTTTTAGGAAGGATCTCAATTATAGATTTTTACTTATGGTTTTAGGCGACATTACTACATATGCGGGGCCCATTTTATTATTTTGGGCGACGTCGTCACTTACGCGTGGCCCATAATATTATTTTGGGCGACATTATCACTTACGCGTGGCCCATAATATTAATTTGGGCGACACAATTTTTATATTTCGCCTAAAACACAACTTGTGCTTCATTCATTGTTGAGTGACGTCCTAAGTATACTTTGTGCTTCACCCTATTATGTGACGCCCATGAATTGATAATTTTAACGCCCAAAACTATTTTTCTTGTAGTGTAACCTATGTGGAAAGACCTATTAGAATTGGTATACTCGAGTCAAAGAATTAAGAAACTCTAAGACTCCAATGGTCGAGGAAGCTACTTGGGAGAAAGAGGCAGCCATAAAGGAGCGATACCCTAACCTTTTTGGTAAGTTCTAGTTTTGGGACGTAACTATTTTAAGGGGGAAAAAGTTGTAACAGACTCAAAATTCATAATCTTAATCTTCCGATTGATTATTCCAATTTTTCAATTAAAATTCCTAATCCTTTGGTTGTCCATTTCAAACCATCTTTAATTCCTAAACCTTTTTCTAATTTTGTAATTTCTTTAAAATATCAAACTTAAAAATATTATTTTGTTTTAAAATTTTTGTGTAAGTACTAAAATATTATTTTATTATTTTATGGTACGAAAAGTAAAATTTTTATTATTATATTTATGTTTTTGCAAAACGTCAAGTATTAACTTTTTTCCTTAAACTAACACTACTACTTATTATTTTAACCTTATTACTGTAATTTAGTTATTTTATACATAAAAATGAGTCGTATCTTATTATTAACTTCAAATATGATTTTAAGCAAAATTTTATAAATAAACTACATATTTTCCTGATAAAATTTTGGGAAATTATCAATAGTACCCCTGTGTTGTAGCACTTTATCCATAATACCCCTGTGTCTTTTTTAAATCCAATGGTACCCTTACCTTTTTGAGCTAATTACAAATGTGACACCGTTCACCTTTTTTCCGTTAAGTTGACGTTTAATGTCATTTAAAAACAAGAGAAATTATTAATGGTACCCTTGTGTTATAGCACTTTATCAATCGTACCCCTGTGTATAGCACTTTAAATGACATTTAACGTCAAATTAACGGAAAAAAACGTGAAAGGTGTCACATTTGAAATTAGCTTAAAAAGGTAGGGGTAACATTGGAATTAAAAAAACACAGGGGTACCATTGATAAAGTGCTAGAATACAAGGGTAACATTGATAGTTTTCCTAAAATTTACCCATTATATTAACGTATATCCACTTGTATATACTAGAACAAAAATTTGGTGAACAAAAATCCTTTCAATTTAACGCAAGATTTTCATTACTTACAGATGCGGATGCTGAAATGCATGTGTGATAACACAAAAATAGATAGAATCTAGAACCGAGAGTTTAGAGACAAAATAGGTGTTGCCCCTCTATCCACTAAGATGTGTGAAAGTAGGTTAAGATGGTTTGGACATGTGCAAAAAAAGACAGCTGACTCCCTTGTTTGAAGGATAGAAAGCATCATAGTGTGGGGTAAGAGAAGTCGAGGAAGACCTGAAGGAACGTGGGCAGAGCAAATTACGAAAGACTTAAGTGAGTTGTGCCTCTCTGCGGGCAGAGCAAACATCAGATCCATGTTTTCGACCGCGAAGAGGCTCCCCCCCCCCCCCTTTTCTCCCTTTTAGTCCATCTCTATAACCTTTGGGGTACATAATAGACCACTTTCCTCTAGTCCTCCCTTAAAGGGAGTACGGGTATGGATTGTTTGTCAACTTACCCCACCGAAACCCTGCCCTAAGTGGGATATTTGGGTATGATGATGATGACGATGACGATGACACAAGTTAACCTTCTTCTACACTTCAATCACATATATAGCCACTTACACACTCCAACTCTTACAAATTTACTTACCCACTCCAACTCTTACACGTTTACTTCCATACTCCAACTCTTACACATACACTTACATACTGCAAACCACTTACACAAGATAAGCTTCTTCAATACTCCTAACATTCTAATTCATACAACTTATGAACTAAAAATTATTGTAAATTTTGGAGAGGTACAAAGCCAAGTTGTATGCAAAGGCTACAATCAATTACAAGGCATTGATTGCCAAGAAACCTTTTTCCAAATTGTTCCAATGACCACTGTAACACCCCGTGAATTTTTGATTAAATTAATATTCGAAATCAAAATAAAATAATATTAATTCAGTATAAGAATTTGAGTGAGTCGATATGTGATAAACGTTTTCGACTTTTGTCGCATAACAAGTTATTTTTATTTATCTGATTTAATATTTCTATGAGTATTAAAAATTCAAATTGGACAATTAAATCCTATTTAGAGTAATTAATTAATTAATAAAAAAAAAAATTAGATGTGTTAATTCTCCCTTAATGACCGGCCATGGGGGGATATTGGAGGGGTTTTGTAACTCCTCACTTAATGTGGGTGTTAATGTGTATTATGGTGGGGGTTAAGGAAGATAGAAGGTTGCCTTTTACTCTTAAAATGCTAGATTGGTGTAAACCTTCATATCTTAATCTTGTTCTTCATTTGCACTTGCTCACAAATCAAACAAAAGAAAACTTCTCCCTTTTTCTTCTAGATTTCGGTTATTATCAAAAAAAAAAAAAAAAAAAAAAACTTTGTGATCATTCAATCTATTATCCAAGGGTAAGTATAGTTCAATTGTTAAAATTATATTTTCTCTTTTGAAGAAAATTATATTTTCTTTCTTTTGAATTATGATGAAATCCTATGACTTTTTGGAGGATTGAGTATTTTGTGTAATTTTTAAATGTATAATTCTTTAACAAAATTAATTTGTTAAAAAGGTTAATACAATTGTGTTAAGTTTCTTATTTAATTTATATTCTTTAACAAATTAAAGTTTTGTTATGAGAATAGAATCTCTTGATATTTAAAAGAAAATTATTTGTTATGGCTTAACATCTCTAGCAAAATTTCAATTTGTTAAGAGATGTTGAGTGGTGTGAATAAAAAAAAATAAACTTTCATGTTTTATAATTTTTGTGAATAAATTCCTTGACAAAAATTGATTTGTTTAAGGGATTGGATTTATTTATATATGAGATTGGAATCATATGGTTTATGATTTCTACCAAAGTTTACGATAAATCGATTTGTACAACGATCAAATATTGAATTTTATTAATTAAAGTTATTATTTGTGTGTGAATGGTTCATGTTTGATGATGGAAGAGTTTACGTAAGAAATAGTTTTATTTTTGGATGGTTGAAATTGTTAAGAGATTGTGTATTAAGAAATTGAATTTATGTTGTTTTACGATTCAGTTTTCGGTATTGTCTTAGTTATGAAATTATTAATCGAAATTCGATGTTGTTACATGGTGCGAATTTCCGGACAGCCATAGCTGTCCCGGAAGTGACGCCTCACATTCCTACAAATAGGACATGTCTTTTGTGTTACTTTGATAAATCGGTATATTAAAAAGTTGTTTAAACGCTTAAAATAATTAAAAATAGTAAACGAATTTTAGAAATTCTGAAAATTGGTGTCCAAGGTAATTGATGCGTTCCGGACGCAATGGCGAAGTCGGATTTTTCATTTGAATTTTCTAAACTGTCCGAAAAAGCCATTTAAGTTTCTGGTTTAAAGTGGACTTTTGATTTGTTTGGAATTTAATGAAATCAATTAAAGTTACTAAGTCTTATTAATATAATAGTAGTATGGAATGAGTTAGAAGTGTAAACACGTTCTAATACGTGTTCGTTTTGTGTGTTTGTTGTTAGGACCTCGATTCATAAGAGGGTGAAATTCCTGTTGCGTTTGAATTATCGTTTTTGCTGTTGCTTAAAGGTACACGCTTAGACCATACATTATATGTGGTTGTGCAAGTAGTGTTGTTTCATTCTTGAATATTGCATTGTGACTCACATAAGGATTAGACACCTCAAATAATTTGAAAGAAGTTTAACTTGGAAATTGAGGATGGATGTTTTGGGTTATCCCAATGGGTTAATATTTTGGAATGGATTATATAAATTTTGTTCCCATGGCAGTTTTGGATCATTACGGTCACCATGGGGGTATGCATACTTTAACCTTTGACGACCCGAACAGGACGGGCAACGTCATTAGGTCGGTGGTTGCCTTGGGATTAGCTCTCCCAAGTGTATTCCACCAAATGAATTGGATTATTACTTGGACGACCCGAAAAGGACGGGCAACTGTTTCAAGTTGGGATTTGGAATATATATTTTAGAGCCTTTGCATGTTAGGATGAACACATTGTTTGCTTTCCACTTGTTGATATTTTTGTATGATGTCTCTGACGTGTATTGGATTGTTCTTTTGAACTTGCTTCCGTTGTCAATCGACAACTAGCAGGTTAATTGCAGGTGGGAATTGGAGTGAGGTTGAAGTTAGGATCACGTCACCCAAGACCGCGTTCTATGTAATAATAAACCTAGTGGAAATAATTTACTTTTGTGTAATGAATTTAAGATTAGTTCGTTTTGACGTTTCGTTAGTAGAGGCCGTTGGGTTCTCAAGTTGTATCGTGAATTTTATAAACTTGTCGCTACTATATGTTTTATTTTATGCGTAGTTATATTCCCTTATCGTTGGAACGTTAACGATCTTGGACGGGAATTATCCCTCTAAGTGTCCAGTTGTGAACCGGATTCATATTTTCATATGATTATCCGGCTCACGCAAACCGGACCGTTACAATTGGTATCAGAGCCAACGTTCCCTTATAGATAAAGGAATATTTTGACCTTAGTAGGGAGAGACGGGGTGAGACCATCGTTCTAAAACTGACTGTCTTTTGATATGTTTTGGGTATGCTTGTGTGGACCATTAAAATGTTACAATAGTTTAGGTGACTTCGGTTGTCAATCTTTTAATTACTATCCGTTTATGCATATGTTCAGGATTATGGACAAGGGAAAAGCCCCGATGGACCCACACACCCCTAACCAAACTAGCAATGCACCGAGGTTTGACCCTGAAACTGCATGGAGGGAAGTTTCGAACAACGATATATGGAAAATAAGGGATGGAGAAAGCATAAGAGATTACAGGGAAAGGATGATTATGGTTAGAACAAAGGTTAATAGGATATGTTTCGACCTACAAATTGATCTAGATAGGATAACCCAACTATCTGAATCAAGGAGGGTGGAAGGAGTAAACCCGAGGGAGTCCAATGGAATTAACTCCCAAATCAGACTCTTAGGAGGTGAGGGGCATGAGGGTGTTGAAGAGGAAGACCCCGAGGAAGAAGAGGAAGACCCCGAGGAAGAAGAGGAAGACCCCGAGGAAGAGGAGGAAGTAGAAGAGGAAGAATGTAAGGATGAGGTTGAACCTATGGAAGAGGGAGAACTTCATGTTAAGGAGGAATCTGATACTATTATAGAGCATGTAGAAGATGGGTACTTATCCGACCCCCCACTGATAGACCTCAGGTCACAATTTAGGAGTGTTTATGAGATGCAAAACCCAAAACAGGAACCATTAAGTCCTATAGGGAATCCTAGTGATGATGAGAGGGAAGGATGGGGATTCCATTATGATTTGTATGGCTTTAGGATTGAATCTGAAAGGGAGTTTTCAAGTGAGGAAGATCCTGAGGAAGAAGAAGAGATGCTAGTAAGTAGCCCCATGGATAGCGACTGGGAATCCGAAGGAGGATACACGAGCTCTAGTACCTGATTCCGGAGACGACGGGGATGATGAAGATTTCGACATATCTAATTATGATGAGTCTGCTGATTTTATGGATGCTTTGTGCTGAATTCTTAATTCACTTTTTGTTTGTTATCTTTGTAGTTGTTATCCTTTTTGAATAATGTAAAACGCTTTGCGTAAGTTGTTATAATAAACAGTATCAATAAAGTTTTATTTTGAGTTAATTAAGTGCCCTCTTTTTGTTCTTTCCTCTGTTTGTTAAGTTATGCATGGTAAATTTGAGTGGTTTTATAGCCACAACGACTTATGATATACTTGTGGACAATGGAATGTGTGTGTATGTGTAATTATTTACTTATGATGTTAATCTATCCCAAACACCTTTTTCCTTGAAGACTTTAGGACCTTAGAACGCGTTGGTAATTAGTACCTTTCTTTTGGTTGCAGAAGATGCCTCCTCTCTCCCGAAAAAGACTAGCTAAGAATGGAACTAGCCGAGCCTTAAGGAGCTTAGTTAAGGCGTTAGCCGGGGTTAGTGCTCCACAAGAGAGGTCTCTGTCTGAACAGGCTTCTGATATGAGCAAGAGGATTAGCCAGAACAAACCATCTCCTTTTGATGGTAAGGGAGAACCATCAGAACTTGAACATTGGTTAAGAGAGTTTGACAAACTTTTTGATGTCGTAGAGTGCCCGGAAGAACTGAAAGTTAATCAGGCAGCTTTTTATTTGACTGGGGAAGCTGACTATTGGTGGGCGAATAGTAAGGCGGGCTTAATAGAACAAGCTGAGGGAATCTTTGATTGGGATATGTTTAAGAAAGCTATGCGGGAGAAATTTTATCCTTTACATGTGAGGAAGGATAAGTCGAATGAGTTTGCCCGATTTGAAATGGGTAGTTTAACTGTTGATGAATACTACCATAAGTTCATGGAATACATCAAATATTGTCCTGATGATGTACCACTGAAGAAAAGAAAATGCAACGCTTTGAGCTGGGGTTATCGTTCGATATTCAAAAACATATTGAAAGTGATCGTTACAGCACGTTAGAGCAGATGTACAAGCGTGCAGCTCAGGTAGGGAACATTTTAAGGAAGGAGAAAGAAAAGGAGAAAAGTAGTTTTACAGAGAAGAGGAAAGAATTATTAGGACAGGCTTCTGGGGCACCTGTAAATTTCCATTCGAAGAAACCAAAAACTTTTGGTAACTTTCATGGGAACAATTCTGGTGTAAATTCCGGATTCAGGGGAGAAGCAAGACCAATGAAACCCTTACTTGATCGGGATGGGAAGGAGAGGAAGTATTTTTGTAGGAGGTGTAAGAAAAACCACCCCGGGAAGGATTGTGAAGGAAATTTAGTCGAATGCAATTTCTGTCACAAGAAAGGACATAAGGAGTACGAGTGCTACATAAAGAAGGGGAGTGAAAGTCGTCTGCTAGGGGAACAACACCGACCTCAACACCAGATGGGTTTTGGGAGGCAAGGAAATCGATCAACTGGGGTAGAAAATCAGGGTCTTAATGGTCAGAGGTTTCAACGACAGTCTAATGGGGGACAAGTTCGTTCGGATGGCAATCGGGCTGAGGGTTCAGGAACACCACGTCTGGGAAATCAAGGGGGAGGAATGAACGCTCTGTCGGCTAATGGACGGGTATCTGCGGTCAGTTCCAGGGAGGCTGACTAGACAACAGATGTGATCACAGGTACGTTCACCGTCCATTCTGTAGCTGTTAATGTATTGTTTGATTCGGGTGCAACTTGTTCTTTCCTGGCGAGAAGTAAGATAGACCAACTGAATCTAGGAGCTTTTGAAAACGTATCTTATACCGTAGCAGTCCCTTCTGGGAGATTATATACTTGCGATAGACTGTATAGAGATGTGCCTTTGAAGATAGGGAAAGTTGTTTTTCCTAGTAACTTATATGTGTTAGATATGGAGGGCCTAGAAGTGATTTTGGGAATGGATTGGTTAGGGAGGTACAAAGCAACCCTTGAATGTAAGGAGCAAAGAGTGTTACTGGTGGGGCCTCATGAGGGAAAACGTTAGATACAGAAAGTTTTCTAAGGGGCCTAAAACAAACTTAGTATCGCCCTTGAAATTACAAAAACTGGTGAGACAAGGACATCCTTTGTACTTGTGTCACATCATGCAAGAAGGGAAAAAGGAGGTGGATCCTAACGATGTCGCGGTGGTAAATGAATTCGTGGATGTTTTCCCTGAGGAGATTCCTGGTATGCCGCCACAAAGAGGAATTGATTTTACGATAGACTTGGTGCCTGGTACGGGACCAATTTCAAAGGCTCCAGTACCGTATGGCCCCAAAGGAGATGGAGGAATTGAAAGTCTCAACTCGAGGAATTATTGGATAAGGGTTATATCCGACCAAGTGTATCACCTTGGGGCGCTCCGGTTTTGTTTGTGCGGAAGAAAGACGGCAGCT
Organism: Amaranthus palmeri; assembly: GCA_019776075.1. Taxonomy (NCBI): domain Eukaryota; kingdom Viridiplantae; phylum Streptophyta; class Magnoliopsida; order Caryophyllales; family Amaranthaceae; genus Amaranthus; species Amaranthus palmeri. The sequence continues at coordinate 379,602 of JAAKBH010000386.1, forward strand.
TAAGATTGTGTATTGATTACAGGGAGCTAAATAAAGTAACCGTTAAGAACAAATACCCGTTACCTCGTATAGATGATTTGTTTGATCAGTTGAGGGGAGCTGGGATATTTTCGAAAATCGATTTAAAGGTCGGGCTATCACCAATTGAGGATCGCTGAAGGGGATATTCATAAGACGGCTTTTAGGACACGTTACGGACATTTTGAGTTTACCGTGATGCCCTTTGGGTTGACAAATGCTCCAGCCGCATTTATGTGTCTGATGAATCAGGTATTTAGTGCATACTTGGATAAATTTGTAGTCGTCTTTATTGATGACATACTAGTCTATTCAAAGGACCGAGATGAGCATGAGGGACATTTGCGATTGGTCTTGCAAACCTTGCGTGAAAATAAGTTGTACGCTAAGTTTTCGAAATTTGAGTTTTGGTTGGAAAAGGTGTCGTTTTTGGGTCATTTCGTCTCAAAGGAGGGTATTTTGGTGGACCCGGTTAAAGTGGAGGCGGTTCGATATTGGTCCCCACCGAAGAATGTCACTGAAGTTCGAAGCTTTTTAGGTTTGGCGGGATATTACCGTCGTTTTGTCAAAGATTTTTCGCGCATCGCCAGACCTATGACTTCCTTGATGAAAAAGGATAAGAAGTTTGAATGGACTGATGAGTGTGAAAATGCTTTCACGACTTTGAAGGAAAGGTTGACTTCGGCTCCCGTTCTTGCTCTACCTGACCCTAAGCTGGATTACACGGTGTTCAGTGATGCATCGAAGAAGGGGTTGGGATATGTTTTGATGCAAGAACGTAAAGTGATCGCTTATGCATCCCGACAACTAAAAGTTCATGAGGTTAATTATCCTACTCATGATTTGGAGTTGGCTGCAATTGTGTTTGCTCTTAAGATTTGGAGACATTATTTGTATGGGGTTAGATGCAGAATCTATACGGATCATGAGAGTTTAAAGTATCTTTATACTCAGCCGGATTTGGACATGCGACAACGTCGGTGGTTAGAGTTGATGGCGGACTATGACTTGGAGTTTGTGTATCACGAGGGGCGAGCGAATTTAGTAGCCGATGCCTTAAGCAGAAAGTCGAAACATTCCTTATCTGCGTTGAATGGAATAGAGGAGTTGCATCGGGACTTTGCTCGGTTAAATTTGGAAGTGGTACGAACGGGTGAATTAAAGGAAAGTCTGAGTGCCTTAGTCGTTCGACCTTCGTTTTTCGAGGAGATTTTAACTTCTCAAGATAAAGATCCGAAGTTGTTGAAGTTGAAAGAACAGGCTCGAGAAGGTAAAGCAGAGGGATTTTTGGTTCATGAAGATGGGAGTTTGAGATTTAAAGGTCGATGGTGCCTACCGTCGGGAGAAACATCCTTGAAGGAACGCATTTTGGATGAAGCCCATTGTACAAAGTTTTCCGTTCATCCGGGTGGGGATAAAATGTATCAAGATCTTAAGTTGATGTTCTGGTGGTCGGGAATGAAAAAGGATGTTGCTGAGTATGTATCGCGTTGCTTGACCTGTCAAAAGGTTAAGAGCGAACATAAAAGACCGGGCGGTTTACTGCAACCTTTAGACATTCCGGTGTGGAAGTGGGATGATATTTCTATGGATTTTGTTGTGGGTTTGCCTCGAACAAAGGCGGGGAATGATACTTTATGGGTTATTGTCGATCGTTTGACTAAATCAGCATGTTTCATTCCTATGAACTGTCGTTGGGAGATGGAGCAATTAGCCCGAGCTTATATTAAGTACGTTGTACGGTATCACGGTGTGCCCCGCACTATTGTGTCCGATAGAGATACTCGGTATTTGTCAAAGTTCTGGCAGACCTTGCAACAAGCGTTGGGTACTACGTTACTGTATAGCACATCGTTTCATCCTCAGACTGATGGACAAACAGAGCGCACGAACCAGATTTTAGAAGATATGTTAAGAGCTATCGCCATGGAGTGGCAAGGGTCATGGGATGAACATTTGGATTTGGTCGAATTTTCTTACAATAACAGCTATCAGTCTTCGATTCAGATGGCCCCCTTTGAGGCTTTGTATGGACGCCGCTGTCGTAGTCTAGTTTATTGGGATGATTTTACCAAATCTGTTACTTTGGGTCCCGATTTGCTTCTCCAAATGACCGAGAATGTTAAGCTGATTCGGGATCGTTTAAAAGCGGCTCAAGATCGTCAAAAGTCTTACGCTGATCTAAAAAGACGACCTGAAGAGTTTATCGTGGGGGATCAAGTCTTGCTTCGCGTGTCACCTATGCGCGGAGTGGTGCGTTTTGGTGCTCGTGGAAAGTTAAGCCCTCGCTACATCGGTCGCTATGAGATTTTAGAACGTATAGGCAAAGTGGCGTATCGGTTAGCCCTTCCAAATACCTTGGAGAAGGTCCATGATGTGTTTCATGTGTCCCAATTAAAACGGTACCATGCTGCTGCTTCCCATATCTTAGATCCCGAACCTCTAGAGTTGGACTCATCCTTGACCTATTCTGAGCGACCAGTCCGAATTTTAGACAAGAAAGTTCGTAGTACTCGACGAAAGGATATATCGATGGTCAAAGTTCTATGGTCAAATCACGAGCGTGAGGCCGCTACCTGGGAAACCGAGGACTCTATGCGGGAAAAGTACCCTCAACTCTTTCAGGTTCGTAGCGTTACGGGGACGTAACTCCTTTAAGGGGGGTAGAGGGCGATAGGAATTTCGCGCGCGTATGAATAAACTTCTTTGACTTAGGTTTTATATATGATGTGTTGTGTTGTTTTGTATATGTTGTGTTGTGTTGTGTGCTGGTCGGTTTCATGTAAGTTACGAGGGCGTAACTTCTTTTAAGGGGGGTAGTCTGTAACACCCCGTGAATTTTTGATTAAATTAATATTCGAAATCAAAATAAAATAATATTAATTCAGTATAAGAATTTGAGTGAGTCGATATGTGATAAACGTTTTCGACTTTTGTCGCATAACAAGTTATTTTTATTTATCTGATTTAATATTTCTATGAGTATTAAAAATTCAAATTGGACAATTAAATCCTATTTAGAGTAATTAATTAATTAATTAAAAAAAAATTAAATGTGTTAATTCTCCCTTAATGACCGGCCATAGGGGGATATTGGAGGGGTTTTGTAACTCCTCACTTAATGTGGGTGTTAATGTGTATTATGGTGGGGGTTAAGGAAGATAGAAGGTTGCCTTTTACTCTTAAAATGCTAGATTGGTGTAAACCTTCATATCTTAATCTTGTTCTTCATTTGCACTTGCTCACAAATCAAACAAAAGAAAACTTCTCCCTTTTTCTTCTAGATTTCGGTTATTATCAAAAAAAAAAAAAAAAAAACTTTGTGATCATTCAATCTATTATCCAAGGGTAAGTATAGTTCAATTGTTAAAATTATATTTTCTCTTTTGAAGAAAATTATATTTTCTTTCTTTTGAATTATGATGAAATCCTATGACTTTTTGGAGGATTGAGTATTTTGTGTAATTTTTAAATGTATAATTCTTTAACAAAATTAATTTGTTAAAAGGGTTAATACAATTGTGTTAAGTTTCTTATTTAATTTATATTCTTTAACAAATTAAAGTTTTGTTATGAGAATAGAATCTCTTGATATTTAAAAGAAAATTATTTGTTATGGCTTAACATCTCTAGCAAAATTTCAATTTGTTAAGAGATGTTGAGTGGTGTGAATAAAAAAAAAAATAAACTTTCATGTTTTATAATTTTTGTGAATAAATTCCTTGACAAAAATTGATTTGTTTAAGGGATTGGATTTATTTATATATGAGATTGGAATCATATGGTTTATGATTTCTACCAAAGTTTACGATAAATCGATTTGTACAACGATCAAATATTGAATTTTATTAATTAAAGTTATTATTTGTGTGTGAATGGTTCATGTTTGATGATGGAAGAGTTTACGTAAGAAATAGTTTTATTTTTGGATGGTTGAAATTGTTAAGAGATTGTGTATTAAGAAATTGAATTTATGTTGTTTTACGATTCAGTTTTCGGTATTGTCTTAGTTATGAAATTATTAATCGAAATTCGATGTTGTTACATGGTGCGAATTTCCGGACAGCCATAGCTGTCCCGGAAGTGACGCCTCACATTCCTACAAATAGGACATGTCTTTTGTGTTACTTTGATAAATCGGTATATTAAAAAGTTGTTTAAACGCTTAAAATAATTAAAAATAGTAAACGAATTTTAGAAATTCTGAAAATTGGTGTCCAAGGTAATTGATGCGTTCCGGACGCAATGGCGAAGTCGGATTTTTCATTTGAATTTTCTAAACTGTCCGAAAAAGCCATTTAAGTTTCTGGTTTAAAGTGGACTTTTGATTTGTTTGGAATTTAATGAAATCAATTAAAGTTACTAAGTCTTATTAATATAATAGTAGTATGGAATGAGTTAGAAGTGTAAACACGTTCTAATACGTGTTCGTTTTGTGTGTTTGTTGTTAGGACCTCGATTCATAAGAGGGTGAAATTCCTGTTGCGTTTGAATTATCGTTTTTGCTGTTGCTTAAAGGTACACGCTTAGACCATACATTATATGTGGTTGTGCAAGTAGTGTTGTTTCATTCTTGAATATTGCATTGTGACTCACATAAGGATTAGACACCTCAAATAATTTGAAAGAAGTTTAACTTGGAAATTGAGGATGGATGTTTTGGGTTATCCCAATGGGTTAATATTTTGGAATGGATTATATAAATTTTGTTTCCATGGCAGTTTTGGATCATTACGGTCACCATGGGGGTATGCATACTTTAACCTTTTACGACCCGAACAGGACGGGCAACGTCTTAGGTCGGTGGTTGCCTTGGGATTAGCTCTCCCAAGTGTATTCCACCAAATGAATTGGATTATTACTTGGACGACCCGAAAAGGACGGGCAACGTTTCAAGTTGGGATTTGGAATATATATTTTAGAGCCTTTGCATGTTAGGATGAACACATTGTTTGCTTTCCACTTGTTGATATTTTTGTATGATGTCTCTGACGTGTATTGGATTGTTCTTTTGAACTTGCTTCCGTTGTCAATCGACGACTAGCAGGTTAATTGCAGGTGGGAATTGGAGTGAGGTTGAAGTTAGGATCACGTCACCCAAGACCGCGTTCTATGTAATAATAAACCTAGTGGAAATAATTTACTTTTGTGTAATGGATTTAAGATTAGTTCGTTTTGACGTTTCGTTAGTAGAGGCCGTTGGGTTCTCAAGTTGTATCGTGAATTTTATAAACTTGTCGCTACTATATGTTTTATTTTATGCGTAGTTATATTCCCTTATCGTTGGAACGTTAACGATCTTGGACGGGAATTATCCCTCTAAGTGTCCAGTTGTGAACCGGATTCATATTTTCATATGATTATCCGGCTCACGCGAACCGGACCGTTACAACCACACTTTGACGCTTATTAGCCGTGGCAGATCGTACGAATTTGCCATTGTTTCAACTGGACGTGAACAATGGTTTTCTACATAGTGAACTTAATGAGGATGTCTACATGAAACCTCCTGAAGGCTTAATTCCCCTCCTAACATGGTTTGCAAACTCAAGAGGTCCCTTTATGGTCTCGAACAAGCTTCAAGACAGTGGTTTTCTATGCTCACTACTAAATTCTTCATCCAAGGTTACACAGAGTCCAAGAATGATTATTCTGTCTTCACTAAGAAGGTTGGTAATTCAATTACTATTCTAACTATTTATTTTGATGATATTATAATCATCGGAGACAATTGTACTCATATTCATTCTCTCAAAGGTCACTTACATAGAATATTTAGGCAAATTTAATTACTTTTTTTGGTTTTGAAGTTACCTTCTCCTTGTTTCAAATCTTACCTATTTCAAACCAGTTGTTACTTCCCTACCCTAGAATGTGAAACACCACTCAAATGATTTTCCTCTTCATCCCAATCCCACCAAATATAGATCTCATGTTGGGAAAGTTAGTTTTCTTACAAACACCCGACCTAACCTTGCCTTTTTTTGTCCAAGCTTTAAAGCTTTAAATCATACTCTCAATTATTGTAGTTGCTACTGTGATACCCCAGATTTAGCTTGAAAAGAGATTGATAGTCTACTCATATCAACAAGGTGCATCTTCTTTTCTAGGGAGCCCATTTGCTAAGAACTCCACAGTTAAGCGTGCTTGGTGGGGAGCAATCTTATGATGGGTGACCTCCTGGGAAGTTTTCCGGGTGCGCATGAGTGAGGCCAAAGTGCGCTGGAAAGACTTGTGTTGGTCTGTGGGGCTAGTCTACAGTCTCCATGAGTAGTCACCGGCGGTCCGAGGGGCCGGGGTGTTACAGCTACCCCTGGTCAAGAGATTCTACTTAAACGTAACGACAACTTTCTTACACTTAAAACTCATTTGGACTTTGATTGGGGGCTTATTTAAAAACTCTTAGGTCAGTTACAGGATATGTTATTCTTTTTGGACACTCACCTATTAATTGGAAGTCAAATAAAAAATATTTGTCTTCAAAATCATCTTATGAGCTTGAGTATAGAGCCATAGCAGCAGTGGCATCTGAAATCATTTGCATTGTCTGTTTATTGGAAGAATTTGGCGTGCAAAACTTCAAACCAGTAACTCTTAAATGTGAGAACAAATCGTACTTACAGATGGCACAAAATTCGGTTCTTCATCAAAAAAAAATCACATAGCCATATACTATCACTTTACAAGAGCAATTATTCTTGAAGGACTTATTGAGCATCGTTAAATACCTATGTAAGGCCATCTTGCTGAAGTTTTAACAAGATCGTTCCATCTTAACACTAAAACAGTACAAAATTCTTAATCTTAATCTTCTGGTTGATTATCCTAAATTTTAAATTCAAATTCCTAATCCTTTGGTTATCCATTTCAAGCCATCTATAATCCCTAAACCTTTTTCCGATTATGTACTTTCTTTCAAATGTCATACTTTAAATAATTTTTTTTAAACTTTTTTTTATAAGCACTAAAATATTATTTTATTATTATATAATACGAAAAGTAAAATTTTATTATCATATTTACGATTTGCTAAAACGTTATGTATTAACTTTTTTCATTAGACTAACACTACTACTTATTATGTTAACATTATAACTTTGATTTAATTATTTATAACTGAAAATTAGTCGTATTTCTATTATTAACTTTAAGTATAGTTTTAAGCAAAATTTTCTAAGTGAACTGCATATTTTCACGATCAAATTTACCCATTATTTTTAAGTATAACAAAAATTTGATGAACCAAAATCCATTCAATTTGACCCATGATGATCATTACTTACACAAGTTAACCTTTTTCTACACTTCAATCTCTTATATACCCACTTAGACACTGCAACTATTAAAAGTGTACTTGCACACTCAAACTCTAACAAGTAAACTTCCACACGCCAAATCTTACACATATATTTACATTCTCCAAGCAACTTACACAAATTAAGCTTCTTCCATACTCATAACATTCTTATTCATACAAATTATGAAATAGAAATTATTGTAAACTCGGATGTTGATTTTGAGAACTTATTTAAAGAGAAATAGATTTTAGTTTTTACTTGTGGAAAATATTAATTTGAAGACTATTAATAGAATATTAAGTTATTATTGTGAATTTAATGTGTAAAAATTTAAATGGGTAAACGTATAAAAGACATAAAGATTAATTTTACGTTATGATTACGAATTTTAATAAATAAAAGAGGTTCTCACCTAAGTTGATCAAAGTCAAAGCCAAAGTCAAATCGTACTAATAAGAATGCGATGTACATGTGTGAATGAATATTGATTGAATGGCCCCGAAAGATGTCGAACCATAGACCAGTATGTAAAAACTCGGCGTCCATGTTGGCCGATACGTAAAATGTGGTGTAAGATAGGGGGTTCGCTATATATCTCGTAAAGCTCGAGCATGATTGTATTGGAGGAGTGTCGATTCCCACCACAATTAGGGTTTAGGACTACTATCCTCAACTAATAAGACCCTTACACAATTAGGTGTCATATTGTTGCGCTTGTTGATCAGTGATAAACTTGATTAGTGTCGATGCTATCATGCATGGTACGATATAAGTATTAACCAAATGAACTTACATAAGTACTAAGATCACCGAATTGTATAAGTGGCTGTAACATATTTCTATAAGGATTGAGAATGGTATCTTAAGACTTATAACTATAGAATTGAAAAAGAATATAGTAAAAGTATACGGTGGTGTCAATTATATATTCAAAATATGAAATATGTTAATATGTTTAAGTAGGAAGTTAATTTAATGAAATTATGATCAACATTATATTAAGTATATGTTAAAGTATATTTAGTATGTTAATTCTTTGGACAAGTTTACGAAGTTCGGAGCAAACTTATATTCTATTGATATTATGTATAACTTATGTTTATACTATTGTTACTATATTCATGAGTTATTCGTTAAATTATGAATGTTAGTACACTAAAGAACTTTTATGTTAGATATTTTGTTAATATATTTATGATAGACTTCAAACTAGTTTATAAAGTAGTCATTTATTTTATGAACATAGATTTTTATTAAGTATATGATTATACTTAAAATGTTGTTATTATTCTTTACTTGAGATTAAAGTTTATTCTTAAAGTTACACTAAGTTTCTAAGTTATTGCATAAAGTTTATATTTTTTTAGAGGTTATGTTAATTATCTAAATCTAGAATTTAGTATGATAAAAGTCGTTTTCTATATGAAAAGGCCCTAAAACACTCATAGGCCATTCGACCACTATCAAATAAAAATAGTTGATTTACAATTTTAAATTATTACAATTATTTTTGTGATAATAATAAAAAAAACAATTAAGATATTTCTAAGAAATTTTTATAAGTTATTAAATATTGAAGTGTTTTTCTATTGAATATATGAGATTTCATAATAAAACTAACTTTTAATCACTATTTAGTACAAAATATTTTATTTGCCAACTGATAAACGGTTTTTAGTGCGTCGTAAACACTAAGAACCTAAGCTATGCAAACACATTTATAATCACCCTTTCTAATACTACAACAAGTGTAGCGGCAAGTCGGGGGTCGAACCACAGAGACAAGGGATGTTAGACGAAAGGTTTGGTGTGGGAAAAGTTGATGGTTGGTAGGTAAGAGGATGGGTGAACTAATCTAATGACAAGAACAAACAACGAAAGAAAGCGGGCTTAGGTTAGGTCCACCCTAGGTAGGTCTATTGGAAATAAAGATAGGCTAGGTCGAGGGAGATCGAACGAAGGTCAATCGAGACACTCTAGATAGCATGGGGAAGTTGATGACCTATAGTCAATGCGAACGACCCGTAATCGCCCTATGTTTCACTAAGGAGTGGCAGGACAAGATATGGATTGAATATCAATCAATCAAACCAACATCAATCTCAACCATCTTCCTAAACATTAAACACAAGACCAAAACCCTAAGGTTTCTCTAACCCAAAACCCTAAAATCTACTCTAGCATGTGAAAAGTAAAAGCAAGAAGAAAGGAAGACATAATAACTATTCTAGAAAGCATTAAAAAAACAAAAGACATGAAAACATTAAAGAGAAAGCATAGAGAAAGAAATGAAGAACAACAAAGCATAAATGAAAGAGATAACATGAAAGCAATAAATCTAAACTACAAAAACATTAAATGAAAGCATTAAATGACATAAAAGCAATAAATGAAAGTAAACTTACATAAATGAAAAGAAGAACAAAGTAAAGGAAAGCATAAAACTAATCTAGGGCAAAAATAGAGAAGAAAAGCATTAAAGATGATGAACAAGAGAGGGAGGGTTACTCCCCATCAAGTCATGCCCTAAACGTGGCTAAGCTTGCGAAAAATAAAACTGCGACAAAAATAAGCTCCATTCGACCGAATACAGGGTCCCATTCGCCCGAATGGTGCCCATTTGCCCGAATGGGTCACCTTCGGGGTTTCCAATGGAGAACTCAATTCGCCCGAATGCTATTGTTTCCAGACGTGACTTGGTGCAGCCCAGCCAATTCGACCGAATTGGCATTGGATTCGCCCGAATGGAGCTCGAGCATGCCTAAGTCTTCCTTGATATGTGTCTTTGAGGTGCCGGAAGGCCATGGGACTTTGCGAGGACTTCGAATATGACTTGAAATGCTCGGGAATGCCTCGAAACGCGTGCTTCATCTTCGATTCAAGTGTTGAAATCTCGTACGCAACGAAAACACCATGAAAACTCCTCGAAAACACCTAAAAACACTTAAAAGCACATGGAGACAGGATCGAGGTGAAATCATGCGTAAGATGTGTAAAACCAATATAAAACGCGAGATATTGACACATAAATGGGGAGATTAATGTGCTCTAAATCGAGCACATCAACACCCCCAAGCTTAACCTTTGCTAGTCCCTAGCAAAGAGACTAGGTAGGAACAACATGAAAGCATATGGGCACCCCAAAAACAAACTAACTACAAAAACAAAACGAAACTAAACTATGAAAGCGATAAAACCTAAAACTCACTATCGTAGGAATCACGGTCGCACTTAGCACGTACGACAAGCCCTTTAAACCTCAAGGTCTCCCAAAGAGGACGAGAAAGGTCTCGTGAGGGTTTTTCATAAGGAGACCCACAAATTCTATGCAATGCAAATGCAAGGATGAAAACTATATGCAACTAAAAACTACAATGCAAAATCTAATATGATGCAATGCAAGGTGAGCGGAAATCAAAGCAACGCGAGCTGTGCACAAGCAAAACTCTTCCCTAGCCGTAGGCGTGCAAGTACAATGGTCTCAATAGAGCGCAATACCAAAGAGAATGACCAATTCCACAAATTCGATATCACTTGTAAGCTACATCACAGGCTATGCCACCCACTACCTAGAAAGGTCACAAGTCTACGCTCCCCGGGTTATTTCTCAAAAGTTGTGAGAAATATGCAATAACGCTCATGTGTTTGATTATGGTTCGTGTTTCGCTCAAACACCTAATAGGGGAGAATCATGGGGATTGGGTCATATCTAACTCCATCACAGAACAAACTAATCGGACCAAGTCGAACATGTTAGCACAAAGGGTTGTAACGTTGGCTTTGGGTTAAGGTGGGATACATTTGGGAATGTGGAGCTAAGTAGAGGATAGCAAGTGACCCTAAACAAAACACCCACAAATATCTCATAATAAACCAATGAAAACTATATCCACAACCATCAATAACCCAATAACATGTACGCACAATGATCTCCATCGTCAAACACTATCAAAACATGTAAAATCTCATAAACACAAGTGTTTCCAAGCTTATCTCCCAAATGAATATATCGACCTCCTCACTCACATGAATATGTATGTGTATGAAAACTCAATGAAAAACAAGAGAGAGGTCTCCTCAAAACTTAGAATGTGTATGAATAATAACAATGAAAGCATGGGAGGAAATAGGAGAGAAATAATATGAGCTGGAAATGAAATGAGTAGAGTCATGAAAACCAACAACCAACAACATAACCAATAACCCACTAAATCACTTTAGCACACAATAAACCCCACCATCACTAAGCTATCCTCTAGGTAAGAAGAGGGAACAATTTGGCTCATGTGGAGGCTAAATAATGTGGCTACAAAAGAAAAGGAAAAGGCAAAAACTTGGCTTATCCTAAAGTCAATTTACGTACAAGGTAGGCTATTTGGCTATGTAGCTTAATTCTAGCGAACGTGTTATCATCCTTGGTCTAAAGAAAAGCTGACTATACTGGAGAAGAACCGACACAATACTTAGATCCCCTAACTAGCACGAAAAATGAAAGGAACTCGCAAGGAGTCCAAGAAGGCTCAATACTCACAGGCTAGTCGAAATGCGCCTCTAAAGGTAGTCATCCAAGCCACCAACCAAGCAAAACCCAGTTCCCCCAAGCTATGTGGAGAATAGGTCAGACTCTAGGTCCCAAAACATGCACAAGGCTAAGAAAATATGAGTTTGCATAAGGTAAGACCACAGAAGTACACACCATAAGCAAGTATGCCAGTTTCACAACTCAACCATCTTATTGAAAACTAAACATGAAAATGCAATCTAAGTATGAATGCAAGATGAATATGCGAAAAATATACAAAATGATGCATGCCATGAACTAAACTATAGCTATATGAAACTAAATGCACAAACAAATGGGTGGAGCGACAATGGAGTTGGCCATCCCACCCCCAAGCTAAGGCTTTGCTAGCCTCTAGCAAAGAAGGAGAGAAGAAAAATGAAACATTAAAAATCATGGTCAACAAGATTGTCGCAACACCCAACACAAAGATAAGCTAGCCAAAAACAAAGAGGGAAGAAGGTCATACCTAGGCTAGGAGTGCTTTCACTCCTAGCATTACCATTACCACAATGAAGTGGTTTAATAACTCTCCGCTCCTCGAAAAAAGTGGAGGCATGTAGCGCGAAGCTTGAGCAATAGCCTCCCCTAAGCTAGGGTGAAGCTAAAGTCTTCATGTTTGGCTCATACGCTCTTTTGAGCCGACTTTCTCTTTCTCACCATTGCGGGACCGTTAGCATTGACCCTCTCAAAATCGTCAAATAAAACACAAGCAAAACTTGTGGAGGGTCAATTCTAAAAGCCGTTTGGGTCTGCAAATACTAACAAACAACACTACAAACCAAACGTGAGCAATGACTAGCAAAAATGCAATGCAATGAATGAAAAACAAAAATGAAACAAAAACAATATCTACAGTTAGGTTGCCTCCCAACAAGCGCTTCTTTTAGGTCTTTAGCTAGACCTGACTCACTACGGGGTAGCGAGTAAAACTCCGAAGGAGTTTGTCAAATTCACTTCCCACAACAGCTGAGGTTGGGGAGTGAAAGTGGGAGAGAAGAAAGAGGGAAAGAAGAAACACAACAAAAACCAACTTTCCATAACATGATGAAAAGTCGGGGGAAGAATGAACGGAGGGAGGGGGAAGGGAAGCAAGAGGCATAGAAACACAAGCATCAAAGCAAGCATGAACATGAACGACCGGGAGCTTCTCATGATGACAAAGAGGCGTAAGGTGAGACTCAAGGGAAGACACAACAAGGGTATGCACTTGAGAGTCCTCAATAACGGGCAAGTCTACCTCTAGGTCATCGAGTCCACTAGCTAGATGATCATGCACATATGTGAGGGGTGTGTCATATTGAGGTGCGCAACAGACCTCATCATGAACCTCATCGGTGAGTGGTGCATCAACACAAGAACATTGATCATCTAGAGGAGGAAGGGAGCTAACGATAGGGTAAGGGGAGTCTAGGTCATGGTAATAGGACTCTAGTCTAGCCTCAAAAACCCTTCTAAAGGTATTAACGCTCCACGTTCTCTCCAATTCGGTCCCCTCTTCAACCCAAGGGTCACTAGAAGGGTAGGCCGGTGGAATCTCAAGGAGAGGGAGATAAGGGTACTCTTTCCTATAGAAATGCTTGGCCATACCTTTGAAGAAGTCCAAACAAATCTTAGGGGTTTGGTAAAGAAACATGTCATTGTGATACTCATCTACGAGTTCCCTAGTCTCACTATTCAAACCTCCGTAAAGATGATGACAAATTTGCCACCTTTCAACATTACAAATGCGGAGGAAGAACATCTCGTATCTAAGAAAGAAACTCCAAAAAGATTCATGCTCGAGTTGATAAATGTTGCAATCCATGAAGAGAAAAAAAAAATAACAAAAACAAGAACTATACACAAAACACACCAAAACTAAAACCTAAACAAACGCCTTGTCCCCGGCAACGGCGCCATTTTGATAACCGGTTTTTAGTGCGTCGTAAACACTAAGAACCCAAGCTATGCAAACACATTTATAATCACCCTTTCTAATACTAGAACAAGTGTAGCGGCAAGTCGAGGGTCGAACCACAGAGACAAGGGATGTTAGACGAAAGGTTTGGTGTCGGAAAGGTTGATGGTTGGTAGGTAAGAGGATGGGTGAACAAATCTAATGACAAGAACAAACAACGAAAGAAAGCGGGCTTAGGTTAGGTCCACCCTAGGTAGGTCTATTGGAAATAAAGATAGGCTAGGTCGAGGGAGATCGAACGAAGGTCAATCGAGACACTCTAGATAGCATGGGGAAGTTGATGACCTATAGTCAATGCGACCGACCCATAATCGCCCTATGTCTCACTAAGGAGTGGCAGGAAAAGATATGCATCGAATATCAATCAATCAAACCAACATCAATCTCAACCATCTTCCTTTACATTAAACACAAGACCAAAACCCTAAGGTTTCTCTAACCTAAAACCCTAAAATCTACTCTAGCATGTGAAAAGTAAAAGCAAGAAGAAAGGAAGACATAATAACTATTCTAGAAAGCATTAAAGAAACAAAAGACATGAAAACATTAAAGAGAAAGCATAGAGAAAGAAATAAAGAACAACAAAGCATAAATGAAAGAGATAACATGAAAGCAATAAATCTAAACTACTAAAACATTAAATGAAAGCATAAAGGAAAGCATTAAATGACTTAAAAGCAATAAATGAAAGTAAACTTACATAAATGAACAGAAGAACAAAGTAAAAGAAAGCATAAAACTAATCTAGGGCAAAAATAGAGATGAAAATCATTAAAGATGATGAACAAGAGAGGGAGGGTTACTCCCCATCAAGTCATGCCCTAAACATTCAGATTAGAGCCCTTATATAGGCTGTACAAGATGGGGGAAAATAACCCTAAATAATCCTACGTGGCTAAGCTTGCGAAAAATAAAACTGCGACAAAAATAAGCTCCATTCGACCGAATACAGGGTCCCATTCGCCCGAATGGTGCCCATTTGCCCGAATGGGTCACCTTCGGGGTTTCCAAAAAGTTTGGGAATCAAATGAGCAAGTTTCATGTGCATTAGCCCGAATACATTAGGGCAATCGCCCGAATCCAAGAGATTCGCCCAAATGGAGAACTCAATTCGCCCGAATGCTATTGTTTCCAGACGTGACTTGGTGCAGCCCAGCCAATTCGACCGAATTGGCATTGGATTCGCCCGAATGGAGCTCGAGCATGCCTAAGTCTTCCTTGATATGTGTCTTTGAGGTGCCGGAAGGCCATGGGACTTTGCGAGGACTTCGAATATGACTTGAAATGCTCGGGAATGCCTCGAAACGCGTGCTTCATCTTCGATTCAAGTGTTGAAATCTCGTACGCAACGAAAACACCATGAAAACTCCTCGAAAACACCTAAAAACACTTAAAAGCACATGGAGACAGGATCGAGGTGAAATCATGCGTAAGATGTGTAAAACCAATATAAAATGCGAGATATTGACACATAAATGGGGAGATTAATGTGCTCTAAATCGAGCACATCACTAACTAATTGACTAAACTTTATGTAAAATGATGTAAAAGTTTATTTAGTAAACTTGGCGCTCAAACTATGTGTGAAATTAGAAATAGGAAAGTTTAACCATAATTTTGTGAGATTAGAAATAATGACTTTTGGAAAAACTATAAGTTTAACTTGTTTTAAATTAGAAATAGGAAAAATTACCCTGAATAATAAAACCTTTTGTTAGTTTTTCTACAATAATACAATCTTCTGATTAACCATGAATAATACCAAAATTGAGGGTTTTTTTTCCTAGAATAATAACAACATTAGTTTATCAACTAATTGTTACAAATGTTACAAAATGAAAGTGCAGTAAATATAAGTTACACTACTACTATACAATATAAACTACGTATAATCTCCTTTGTGTATATGGCAACAAACTTCTTCAAGGCATGAACCACGAACAAGATGAACATCGTAGAGAAGATTAGTTGCAACACAATGTCACTGTAAATCTTGATAAAAGGTTGAAGGCGTCTACAAGCTTTCCTTTTGTGATATATCCCCTACAAAGGTACTTGGGTTACGATGATGGATATTCACAACGAGATACAATCAACCACATCAACCGATCAGTACAAATCGATTCAACTAAACAAGAAAGTGTTTACAAAGAAAATGAAATCAGAAAACAATAGAGAAGTTAATTACTCTCCTCTACGAATCAAGAGAAAATGAGAAAGATGACAAAATTTCTAATTCAAGATAAGAGAGTTTTGAAATGGATGTGCTCGATTTAGAGCACATTTATAGCCCTACTTTGGTGTCTTATCTCGGTGTTTTAATTTGGTTTTATATAAGCTCTGTACGCTCGATTTTACCTTGTTTTTGTCTCCATGGTGTTTAGAGATCATTTTAGGTGTTTTCGGGAGATTTCGAGGTGATTCGGGTTGAGTTCGAGGCTTAGACATCAAGGTCGAAGATAAGGCACGTGTTTCGAGGCATTTCCAAGCGTCTCGGGTCATCCCCGAAGTCCTCACAAAGTCCGGAGTCCATTCGATGAGTGTTTGAAGTTGATTGGAGCTAAGATAAGGCAAAGCAGCCACATTCGGCCGAAGCCAGCCCAGATTCGGTCGAATCTTGGTGCTGCACTCAAGACCAAAGTTTCAAGCCTCTGGAAATAGCGAATGAAGGCTTGATTCGGGCGAAGCTATGCACATTCGGTCGAATCCCACTTAAATTCGGTCGAATTGACCCCTGAGCCAATATTGCATGATTCTCTGGAAATAGCGAATTCGACCGACATTCGGTCGAATGGGGCAGGATTCGACTGAATCCCTGTCTTCCTTCGGGCGAATGCCGAGTAAAATCAGCACGTGTTTTGTTTCGCAAGCCTTTTTCCGTAGGATCTTTTTAGGGCTTCTTTCCCCTTTCCCTTGGGCTATATATGGACTCTTATTATCATTGTAAACCCTATGCCTTGGTGGATAGAAACTCCCTCTTCCATCAAGAACATCATTTATGCTTTCATTTCAATTTCATGTCCTAGAATTAGATTTTTATGCTTTCTTCTACATTCAAGCTTTGTAATTTCAATTCCTTTCATTCAAGCACCTTAGTTTATGTAAGTTTATCTTTCTATTTCTCTTTATTGCTTTTGTTTATCTTTCATTCAAGTTATTTAATGTTTTTATCTTTCATACTTCATTTATTGCTTTGAATCTTGTTCATCTTCATTCCAATCTTGATTTTGTTGCTTTTAATGCTTTCTAGTGTAGTTGGTAGTTAGAGTTATTGTTCTATCTTTCATTATTGTTGATTTCCTTCTTGTCCTAATGTTTTCTATCATGTTTTCTTACTTATTCTTAGTTGTAGTTAGTTCAAACATGCTAGAGTAGATTTCTTAGGGGTTTTGGTTTAGTGAAACCCTAGGTTTGGTGAATGTTGTTCATATGCTAGATTAGGGTTGAGGTTTTTGTGGTTTGATTGATTGATATTCGATACATATCTTGTCCTGCCACTCTCTTGTGAGACATAGGGCGATTATGGGTCGGTCGCAAGGACTATAGGTCATCAACTTCCCCATGTCATCTAGAGTGTCCCGATTGAGCCACGCTCGATCTCCCTTGACTTAGCTTTGTATGAGAACATAGTATCGACCTAGGGTGAATCCTCACCAACCCCGTTTGTTCCTTATTGTTATTCTAAATCTTGTTTATTGCTTTTCTTAGTTTAGTTCAAAACACCCACCTACATACACACACTCTTTCCCTCTACACCTAGCACTTAATCTTTCTTACCCTTGTTCCTTGTGGTTCGATCCCCAAACTTACCTCTATACACGTTATAGTTGTAATTAGGGTGTTATATAAATGGGTTTGATTGGCTTAGGTTCTTAGCGTTAAACGACGCGTTAAAAACCGGTTATCAAAATGGCGCCGTTGCCGGTAAACAAGGCGTTATAGTTAGCTTTTGTGCTTGTGTAGTCCATTTTATTGCTTTCTTTAGTTTTTGTTTAAATAATTCTTGCTTGTCAGTGCTTACGCTTGGTTTCTAGTGTTTTTGCATGAGCTATAACACAAGGAGATCACAACTACAACTTGTTCCATACAATCCTGAAATATAGAGGGTCACTAGACGATCTCCTCCTCCTACTCCACGTCAATCGTCTAGACCCAATCCACCTCCATCAATGGCCAACAATCAACCTCTATTTGGGCAATTTAGGACCCCGGGCTCAAGAGAGTTTCAAGAGGCCTTGGTACTACCTAATGCCCCACCGAACTTCTGCATAGACCCACAAAACACAAGAATGGTAAAGGAAAATCCATTTTGCGGGTTGAGAAACGAATGTCCTCTCGTGCACTTAGAGGCATTCACGGAGAATTGTAGGTTCATACCTCAATGCCCTAACCACCCCGATTACATCAAGCTATGCCTCTTTTCGGTTAGTCTAGCGGGGGACGCCAAGGATTGGTACAAATGTCTAGAGCCCAACTCCATCACCACATGGGAGCAATTGCGAACGGCGTTCCTCGAAAGGTTCTATCCTACAAACCGCACGCAAGATTGGCGCAAAAAGATTGCATCATTCACACAAGAGGAAGATGAGAGCCTATGTGCCGCTTGGACTAGATTTAAGGGTATGCTCCGAGCTTGCCCCCATCATGAATATGGGGAGAACCATTTGAACACCTTTTTCTATGAGGGGCTTGATGATTCTACTAAGGCACTCCTAGACTCCGCGGTTGGTGGGCAACTCTCAAAAATCCCATGCGACCGTGTGAAAGCTATGATCGAAGAGGTTTCCAAGAATAGCACTTGGGGTGGTGCAAGGGGGAGTAAGCAACAAAGGGGCGCGATCGATGGAGCAAGTATTGATTCTATTAGTGCAAAAATTGAAGCTATGATGGACAAGAAATTGTCCAAGCTTAAGCTAGCCCAAGGAAGCTCCAATGCCTCCGCCGCTAAGGAAGCCAAACGTTTTTCATGCCATATTTGTGGGGGTACTAATCATGATGCATCCTATTGTGGAGGTAGAAGTCCGGATCATGTGGCATCGGTAGAGTATGGGTCAAGTGCTTATGAAGGGACCCAAGCGACGAACTTTGATGGGTATGGGTGCAATCCCGAACATGTAGCGGCTATGGGTTATGGGAACCAAGGTCAAGGGTACTCTCAATACACCTTATTCAACAATCCAGCCTCCCGACCTCCCTTCAATCCTAACAATGGTTAAGGAAACTTCAACCAAGGCTACAACAACTATGGTTCTTACAACAATCAAGCCGGTGGTAGTTTTCCTAGGCCCAATGGAAACAAGCCTTACCCACAAGTGCCACGACCCAATCCAAACCAATCTTTCCCAACCACCCAACCACTTCCTAACCCTACCACTAACCAAGACTTCATGACAACCCAATTGAGCACCTTAGCCCAACTCAATCAAACCTTGATCACTCAAATGGCTCAACTCCAAACCCAACAAAAGAATTTGGAGACCCAACTTGCACAATTAGCCCAACCACCTCCACCTATGCTTTTCCCATCCAACCCTCAACCTAACCCATCTACCCAACCTCCACCTCCTAACCAACCATCAAACCACCACACATGCAAGGCGATCTTCCTTAGATCGGGTACTTCCTATCCGGGTCCAATTGAAGCTTCAAGTGATGATTTGGGTGATGGTACTTCTATGGGTAATGATTTGCAAGAAGATGTTGAGCATGAGTTTGGGGGAAAGGGTGAAGAAGCAATTCTTGAGGAAGTTTGTGAGGAAAAGAGAGAAGAAGAGGTTGAGAAGAGAAATGAAGTGAATGAAAAAGAAAAGAAGAAGTTGGAGCATGAGGATAATTGGAAAGAAATCCAAGAGTGGCGAGCTCGTGAGCGTTTACATGGCTTACCCCTTCCTTTCCCATATAGGGTGGTGGAGAAGCAAATGCAAGCTAAATTTCTCAAGTTTCTTGAGCATATGAAGCGATTGGAAATGAAGATCCCGTTCTTAGAGGCAATGGAGCAAATGCCTCAATATGCCAAGTACTTGAAGTCACTATTGGGGAATAAAAAGAGGCTTGAAAGTGAGGTTGTGAATCTATCGGAGCAAGTGAGTGCCATTGTTCAAGGCACTTGGGCTAAAAAGGAAAAGGCTAGAGGACCCTTTGTACTACCCGTTACCCTTGGGAACCAAAAACCCAAGGGAGCACTTGCCGATTTGGGGGCCTCTATTAGCCTCATGCCGATGAGTATTGCTAGACACCTTACTTTTGAGCTTAAGCCATCCAAGAAATCCATCCAACTAGCCGACCGAAGTGTCAAAGTGCCATGTGGGGAGTTTGAGGATCTTCCAATCCAAGTGGGGAGCGTTGTTGTCCCATGCGATTTTGTTGTTCTTTACATGGTGGAAGACCCCTACACTCCTCTCATTCTTGGGAGAGATGCTTTGAAGAGTTTGGGTGCCCTAATCGATTGTGAAGCCGAAACCATTACTATAAGGGTACCCAATGAGCAAGCGGTTTTTGGATTTGCTAAGTCTTCAAAAGAGCCCATGGTCGAGCAACTTTTCTCTCTTGATTTGGTGGATGATCCTCAAGGTGATAAGATTGGGGGGCTGATGTTCTTGATGCCCGTGTGCTTGATGATGAGATGTTTGTTGATGAGGTAATTTCTTGTGATTAGGTGAAGTTTGATGATGAGATGAAGAAGAAGGATGATGATGTTGTAAAGGAGAAGGAGTTTGTTCTTGTGCACTCCAAAAATGATGATGAAGTTGAAGGTATTGACAAGCAACCCCGCAAGAGGAAGCGGGTGAGAAAAAGAAAGAAAAGAAAAGAATACAAAAAGAAGAAGATGGGTCCACCTGAGCTTGGGGGAGCCCCATATTTGACCTTCCATCCGGGTGACCCCGGTGCTACATTGCTTACCTCCGCCACCGTTGCAAGGTGGAGAGTTTTGGGTCACCATGTTCGAGGTGATGGTGATGCTAGGAGTGAGTCCGCTCCTAGCTCAAGTATGGTTTCTTTCCCTAGTTTTTCATTTGTTTGAGCTAGTGGTTAGCTGGGTCGAACTTAACGACGTTAAACAAAAGTACTTGCGGGAGATAACCCGGTGTTTGTTGTTTCATGATGTTTGTTTTGTGTTTCCTTTAGTTCCAATAATGCCTATCTTTCGTTCTTTTGGTTTTTCTTTCGCCTTCCCCATCGCCGAGACGTCTCTTGAGCTAGCTTGGGGGAGGATGCGCTTATGCTTTCAAAATCCTGAAAGATTTGCATTACTGTAACTATTGCTTAGTTTTTGTTTTAGTTCTTCGCATGTTTAGTTTGTTTAGTTTTTGTCTTGTTTAGCTTGTATAGTTTCATGTTTAGGTTGTATAGTTGTGTTTTATCCTTGCTTTCAATAAATGGTTGAGTTGTGAGTCTAGCACGCAAGCTTCTATTGTGCGCATTTCATGTCCCTATGCAAACTCGTATTTCCTTAGCCTTGTGCCTGTTTTGGGACCTATAGCTCGACTGTTTTCCACATAGCTTGGGGGAATTGGGGTTTGGTTGGTTGGTGGCTTGGTTGACTACCTTTAGAGGCGCATTTCGACTAGCTTGTAAGGATTGAGCCTTCTTGGACTCCTTGCGAGTTCCATGCATTTTGAGTGCTAGTTAGGGGATCTAATATTGTGTCAGTTCTTCTCCAGCGTAGTCGGCTTTTCTTGAGACCAGGGATGATAACACGTTCGCTAGAGTTAAGCTACATAGCCAAATAGCCTACCTTGAACGAAATGGCTTTAGGATGAGCCAAGTTTTTGCCTTTTCCTTTTCTTTTGTAGCCACATTATTTAACCTCCACATGAGCCAAATATTCCCTCTTCTTACCTAGAGGATAGCTTAAGTGATGGTGGCGTTTGTTATGTGCTACAGTGATTAGTGGGTTTTTAGTTATGATATTACGGTTGTTGGTTTATATGACTCTATCCATTTCATGTCAAGCTCTTATTACTCTTCTCATATTTCCTCTAGTGCTTTCATTGTTTTTATCCATACATATTTTATGTTTGAGGCGACCTTTCTCTTGTTTTTCATTGAGATTTTATACACATCATATTCACGTGAGTGAGAAGGTCGATGTTTTATTGGGAAATGAGCTTGGAGACACTTGTGCTTATGAGATTTCATGTTTTTGGTGTTTTATGATGCAGATCATTGTGCTTTCATGAGTTTATCGGGTTATTTATGGTTGTTGGATATGGTTTTCATTGGTTTATCATGAGATGTTTGTGGGTATTTTATTTAGGGTCACTTGCTATCCTCTACTTAGCTCCACATTCCCAAATGTATCCCACCTTAACCCTAAGCCAACGTTACAACCCCTTGTGTTAATCTGTTCGACTTGGTCCGATTAGTTTGTTCTGTGCTGGAGTTAGATATGACACAATCCCCATGATTCTCCCCTATAAGGTGTTTGATTCCTAACTCATCTTTAGTCGAAAGATTTTGAGCGAAACACGAACCTTAATCAAACACATGAGCGTAATTGCATATTTCTCATATCTTTTGAGAAATTCCCCGGGGAGTGTAGACTTGTGATCTCTTTAAGTAGTGGGTGCCATAGCCTGTGTTGTTGCTTGCCCTAGTGATCTCAAGCTTGTGGAATTGGTCGTTCTCTTTGGTATTGCGCTCTATTGAGACCATTGTACTTGCCCACCTATGGCTAGGGAAGAGTTTTGCCCATGCACATGCTTGTATTGTTTTGTTCTCCTCTCACCATGTTTGTTTGCTTTGGATTTGTGGGTCTCCTTCTGAAAACCCTCACGAGACCTTACTCGTCCTCTTTGGGAGACCTTGAGGTTTAAAGGGCTTGTCGTACGTGCTAAGTGCGATCGTGATTCCTACGACAGTGAGTATTAGGTTTTATTGCTTTCATAGTTTAGTTTTGTTTTTCTTTTGTTAGTTGGTTTCTTTTGGGGTGCCCTTGTGCTTTCATGTTGTTCCTACCTAGTCTCTTTGCTAGGGACTAGCAAAGGTTAAGCTTGCGGGTGTTGAAGTGCTCGATTTAGAGCACATTTATAGCCCTACTTTGGTGTCTTATCTCCGTGTTTTACTTTGGTTTTATGCTCTATACGCTCGATTTTACCTTGTTCTTGACTCCATGATGTTTAGAGATCATTTTAGGTGTTTTCGGGAGATTTTGAGGTGATTCGGGTTGAGTTCGAGGCTTAGACATCAAGGTCGAAGGTAAGGCACGTGTTTCGAGGCATTTCCAAGCGTCTCGGGTCATCCCCGAAGTCCTCACAAAGTCCGGAGTCCATTCGATGAGTGTTTGAAGTTGATTGGAGCTTAGATAAGGCAAAGAAGCCACATTCGGCCGAAGCCAGCCCAGATTCGGTCGAATCTTGGTGCTGCACTCAAGACCAAAGTTTCAAGCCTCTGGAAATAGCGAATGAAGGCTTGATTCGGGCGAAGCTATGCACATTCGGTCGAATCCCACTTAAATTCGGTCGAATTGACCCTTGAGCCAATATTGCATGATTCTCCGGAAATAGCGAATTCGACCCACATTCGATCGAATGGGGCAGGATTCGACTGAATCTCTGTCTTCCTTCGGGCGAATGCTGAGTAAAATTAGCACGTGTTTTGTTTCGCAAGCCTTTTTCCGTAGGATCTTTTTAGGGCTTCTTTCCCCTTTCCCTTGGGCTATATATAGACTCTTATTATCATTGTAAACCCTATGCCTTGGTGGATAGAAACTCCCTCTTCCATCAAGAACATCATTTATGCTTTCATTTCAATTTCATGCCCTAGAATTAGATTTTTATGCTTTCTTCTACATTCAAGCTTTGTATGAGAGCATAGTATCGACCTAGGGTGAATCCTCACCAACCCCGTTTGTTCCTTATTGTTATTCTCAATCTTGTTTATTGCTTTTCTTAGTTTAGTTCAAAACACCCACCTACATACACACTCTTAATTCCCTCCACGCCTAGCACTTAATCTTTCTTACCCTTGTTCCTTGTGGTTCGATCCCCAAACTTACCTCTATACACGTTATAGTTGTAACTAGGGTGTTATATAAATGTGTTTGATTGGCTTAGGTTCTTAGCGTTAAACGACGCGTTAAAAACTGGTTATCAGAAATGCATGAGCCCACACCTATTTATAGAGTGTGAAGAGTCACATGTCTTCATCCAATCAATACTTGGTGGTTACCAGGTATTAGGATGTTTTAGTGATGTAAAACATCCGTTCATAACAACACAACTCTCCATGAAACATAGCCTTGCTTCACGAAATCATGTACTGTTTCAATGTGCTCGAACGAGCACTATAGGTGCTCGAACGAGCATGATACAAAACAGCTTTCCATAGACTTTCTGACGCGAAAATCTCTAAGTGCTCGAACGAGCACTATAGGTGCTCGGACGAGCAAATGACCAAAATATCAAATAGAAGCTACAGAAACTTTCTGATCAGCCCGGAGCCACATGCTCGAACGAGCCTCAAAGTGCTCGAACGAGCACATGCTTGCTCGAATGAGCAACCCCATGCTCGAACGAGCATGTTGCTCCCTTCTCCCGTTTTGGTTCCTATGTTACGTTAATGCTCACTATATGTTTTGTACATGCTTGTAAGCCTTGGATAATGTCATACACGCTCTAAATATCCAACAATCCTCCCCCATTTAGAGCCTAGGACATTTCTTTCTCTTTCTCAAAAACTGATCTCATAATCACATTCGATGCATCAATGTTAATGTCCCTGCGGATTGAATTAACACTTAGTACAACACACTTAACAAATGATCGTGAAATGATGATGTCCCTGGGGATTGAATCACATAACACATCTGACCATTTGAAGATGAAGTACGCACAGAACAAATAACACATTTGTCGTTTCTTGACACATTATAACGGCCGTGTCCATATCTATTCATCATAAGTTTATCATAGTCGATACGCTAATCTTGACTACTTGAAGCGGCCACACTTTAAACTTATATAGGTAGGCTCTCATTACGTAATATATCCCCGTGAATTGATATCACCAAGAGCTCTTCTACTCTTGGCCTTGAGAACTTTCAAGGGACGAGTACCTCGCTTACTGATGGTCCAAAGCAACGATGGGTCATTAAACTTTGCTGCTTACAAAATCCAAAAAGAATTTCACCACATTGAATTCAGACACAACGTTAATCGTGCGTGAATTGGGCTTTCTAATTGAATTTTAGTTAGCATAATCCGATTGCAATTGACGCTTGTTCAATTGAATCCTTACTCATGGCTTTAGTAAAGAAATCAGCCAAATTGAACTTAGTGTTCACATGATCAAGTGTTATGACCCCATTAACGATATACCCTTGCACTAGGCTGTGCCTTATCTATGGTACTTGAAACTATATAGATTTCATCAATAGTTATGTCATGCACTTTCATGTTATTATACATCCGTTGTAGTTCATGGAATTGATCCATCACCGGACGGTTGTCCAACATTTTATAGTTATTAAAGTTACTAACCAAGAATTTCTTAGAACTTGCATCTTCCGACATGTATTTATCTTCTAAACTATCCCATAATAACTTAGCGGATTCATGAAATTGATAAATATCGAAAAGAGAATCACACATACCATTGAGAATATGTCCTCTACATATGAAGGCATCATTCTCCCTCTTGTTTCGCTTCCTTGCATCCTCCAAGGTTTCATCTTCTTTCTCTTCCGGTTTGGGAGTGCTTATCACATATGCGACATTGAGGGAAGTCAAAAGAATGAGCATCTTCTTTTGCCATCTCCTGAATTCTACACCCAAGAACTTGTCCAACTTCATGAAGTTTAAAGTGAGTTCTTTCACACTTGCCATGATTACAGAATAATATCACAAAAGATTGTTACAAATGTTACAAAAGGAAAGTGCAGTAAATATAAATTACAGAACTTTTTTTTATTTTAAGCTTATTTTCTAAAATAATTGGAAAAATAAGAGCCACCCCAAACTAACTTGGAAAATAAGCTTCTAACAAAATCGCTAATGGGAGCAGCGATTTTCTACCCTATTGGGCTGAAGAATGGGTTTTGACCATTTAAGAAAATCGCTGTGTGGAATAGCGTTTTAGGCTTTGAGTGAAATCGCTCCTAGGAGCAGCGATTTCCATGGGCAGTTGAAGGAAATCGCTCCTAGGCGCAGCGATTTTGCAGTTGATTATTTTTTTTATTTTTTTTTCTCCTCTTAAAATGCCAGAAATTCCAGAAAGAGAAAGAAAATTAACAGCGTAAGAATGTCCAGCAGCTCCAAGAGTACAATCGACGAAAGAATGAAGGCGAAATGAAGAAGAAAAAACATCTAAAACTTCACCAAGCAAAACAGGAATATGACTTTCTTCATCTCCATAGCTTTTAATATAATCAGCATCAAATTCCTTCTCCGACCTAGTTCTCCTCTTCACAAACTCCAAAGATGATTTCAGTTTAGTTTTCGAAGATGAAGAAGCTGAATTTGATGCCAAAGCAACATTAGAAGTGGTTATCAATGGTTTCTTCGCTTCGCACATTTCAGTCTGCATACACATTTCATAATGAGCACGATTGCATCTCATAATAAGCACAATTGCAATACTTTTTGTGCAAGGCAGACATCTCAATTAAGACCATAACAATCTATTTAGTCATACTCGATAATTAGTATAAAATCAAATGACAGTGTTGAGTATAGCAGTACAAGCATGTGTATAACAGTAGGAGGAGCTGAAGATATGAAGCAAGGAGCTTGGCAATTTAAGAAATGAGCAGAAGGTTTTGGTCTTCAAAGTAGCAGAATAGAAGCAGCTGGGTCTTTTATATAAGCACACAAGTCAAGCATTAAGGGATAGCACGTGTCCTATATATTGAGCAACATGTGCACACTAATTCAAGATTTTGGTTGCAATTGAATTAGTGTCCTTTATATTGAGATAATGAGATAAGTTCATTATATTGAATTTGTGTTCTTTAAATTACATCTCTTACCTTCTGTATAAATAGTTCAATGTAAAGTCTTGTAAGATAATGAGATAATTTCATTCTTTTCTCATCTTCTGTAATTTCCTTTTAGCACTTCTTGCAACTTTTGACAAACAGCATCCTCATACAAAAACGTAAGTTTGTTTTAGCTCCATCTATCAATATATTATGAGTGAACCAACTATCAATATAATTCATTACTCATGTATGTTTTACTTTGTAAAAATTCAACTTTGTAAAGATAAGCGATTTACTGGGAAGATCATCTTGCTGTCAAGCACTTCTCTGTGACAGTGGAGGGACAGCTTGAGTTGAAGGCCAAAAAAAACAAACAGGAAAAATCGCTCCACCAAGTAGCGATTTCAATCAATGGCATTCTAAGAGGAGAAACAAAAAAAATTCAAAAAAATTCCTACCAAAAAATTGCTGCTCCTAGGAGCGATTTCCTTCAACTGCCCATGGAAATCGCTGCTCCTAGGAGCGATTTCACTCAAAGCCCAAAACGCTGTTCCACACAGCGATTTTTTTTAAATGGTCAAAATCCATTCTTCAGCCCAATAGGGTAGAAAATCGCTGCTCCCATGAGCGATTTTGTTAGAAGCTTATTTTCCAAATTAGTTTGGGGTGGCTCTTATTTTTCCAATTATTTTAGAAAATAAGCTTAAAATAAAAAAAAGTTCTAAATTACACTACTACTATACAATATAAACTATGTATAATCTCCTTTGTGTATATGACAACGAACTTCTTCAAGGCATGAACCACGAACAAGATGAACACCGAAGAGAAGATTAGTTGCAACACAATGTCACCGGAAATTTTGATAAAAGGTTGAAGGCGTCTACAAGCTTTCCTTTTGTGATATATCCCCCACAAAGGTACTTGGGTTACGATGATGGATATTCACAACGAGATACAATCAACCACATCAACCGATCAGTACAAATCGATTGAACTAAACAAGAAAGTGTTTACAAAGAAAATGAAATCAGAAAACAATAGAGAAGTTAATTACTCTCCTCTATGAATCAAGAGAAAATGAGAAAGATGACAGAATTTTTAATTCAAGATAAGACTGATTTGAAATGCATGAGCCCACACCTATTTATAGAGTGTGAAGAGTCACATGTCTTCATCCAATCAATACTTGGTGGTTACCAGGTATTAGGATGTTTTAGTGATGTACAACATCCGTTCATAACAACACAACTCTCCATGAAACATAGCCTTGCTTCACAAAATCATGTACTGTTTCAATGTGCTCGAACGAGCACTATAGGTGCTCGAACGAGCACAATACAAAACAGCTTTCCAGAGACTTTCTGACGCGAAAATCTCTAAGTGCTCGAACAAGCACTATAGGTGCTCGGACGAGCAAATGACCAAAATATCAAATAGAAGCTACAGAAACTTTCTGATCAGCCCGGAGCCACATGCTCGATCGAGCCTCAAAGTGCTCGAACGAGCACATGCTTGCTCGAATGAGCAACCCCATGCTCGAACGAGCATGTTGCTCCCTTCTCCCGTTTTGGTTCCGTTGTTACGTTAAGGCTTAGTATATGTTTTGTACATGCTGCTAAGCCTTGGATAATGTCCTACACGCTCTAAATATCCAACACTAATTCATTAAATTTTTTTATCATATAATCACCTATAGTTTGATTTTTAACATATCATGTATATTGTAGGAAAACATGCCCATAAGTTGGTATTATTCATTGTTAATCAAAAGTTGGTATTATTGTAGGGAAATAAGCAAAATGTTGTATTAATCCTGGTAATTTTTCCATAGAAATATTTATTTTTGTGAAATTATATAAGTTTTATTTGTTTTATAACTAGAATGTTGTTTTTTGCAAACTTAATAAGTTTACTTATTTTTCTAAACTTGAAATATTAATTTTTGGTGAACTTGTAGAATTTTGGAAACATTCTTCCAAATGATGCAATTTTAACTTGAATTTTAATTAAAATATTTCATTTTTTGAAGTGAATAAAGTTTTTTTTTTTTTTTGTAAAGTTGGAAATGTTGATTTTGGAAACTTATTTAAAGAGAAATAAATTTAGTAGGTAATTGTGGAAAATTTTTATTTGAAGACTATTAATAGAATATTATGTTATTAGTGTGAATTTTACATACTATTAAAAATAAAGGAATAATTTCTTAATTGAAACCTGAAAGTTTAACACTTTTGCGTATTATAGCCTTTATGTTTATTTTTTGCGAATTACAGCCACCAAAGTATCAAAGTTTACAAGTTCAGGCCAAAAACACATATTTCTAACCACTTAATCGAAAATTCCGACCTCCAAAATGGTCTAGTTTGACAGAAAAATTAGACCAAACCAGAAATTCCGGTCTGAAAATTTTTCAGACCAGACCAGACCAGTCAAGACATCAGACCGGACTGGACCAGACCGTTCTAGACCGGTCTGGTCTGGTCTGGTCTACCGTTTTGTTCTTTTTATGTATTTTTTTAATTGAGAATCTATGTTAATGTATCAACAATCTACCTAATTAAATGTACTTGATTATATCAACCAAAAAATATCAACCAAAAATGAAGAACCAAAAATACACAAATTGAACAAAAATATCAAACAAAAAACTGAACAAAAATACCCGAAAATATTAACATAATATCAACTAAAAAACAAGAAAAAAAAAATCAAAATATCAACTTATAATTATTCCAAATACACAAACTGAACAAAAAGGTTGAAAATCAACCAATCGTGGTGAAACTCAAATAGTCGAACAACAGAAGGTTGAAGAAGGAGCGTCGTTTGCTGTCAGATGAAGTTTGAAGGTCGAAGCAGTGGGAGAGAGAAGCTAGCATTTTCAATTTTTTTAAGTGGGTTTTTATATTTTAACTTTCACAAATTCTTGGTATAGACCGTCTATAGCATAGAAGGGTAAATATGGGTAGCCTATTCTGCAAAATAAGTAACTGATTAGTCATTAGCCTTATTTTTAAATTTAAAATCATTGAGCTGGGCTGTTTGGAGAGTCGTCTTTACCATAGACGGTCTCTCAGGAGACCTTCTGGTTAACTTTATAATGTAATTGGAATTTGGGAGTTGGGCACCGAGATACTTCCTACGTACATCCTTGATACTTGGGTCCTCTAAAAATATTAAAACCTAGCTTATTCTGGTTTGGTCTGAAAATTTTAAAACCTATATCGGACCGAAAACCGTAGTTTATTTTTTAAAATACCGGACCAGACCAGACCATTTAGACCGTAGACCAGACCAAATACTTAAATTATAGTTTGGTCTGGTTTGGTTTACGGTTTAGACCAAACTCTGTTCAGCCCTACTTGAGCCTGCAAAGTTTAATACTTTGGTCGCTGTAATTCGCCAAAAATAAACATTGAGGCTGTAATTCGCAAAAGTGTTAAACTTTAAGGCTGTAATTCACAAATTATTCAAAATAAAGTTATAAATAAAGTTTAATGTGTAAAAATTTAATAATGAACGTATATAGACATAATGGTTAATTTTATGTTATTATTAAGAATTATATTATTAAATATAAGAGATTATCACCTAAGTTGATTAAAGTCAAGGTCAATGTCAAATTATAGTAATAAAAATATGATTAATGAATGTTGATTGAATGACCAAGATAATTAGGTAATGTCGAACCATAGACTGACATGTAAAATTTCGACGTTCATGTTGGCTGGCATTTAAAATGCAGAGTAAGACAAGTGGTTTCCCTGCATATCTTGTAGAGCTCGAGCATAATTGTATTGCAGGGGTGAACACTCTCACCACATTTAGGGTTTGGGATTACGATCCTCACCTAATTAGACCCTTGCATATATCAGGTGCCATATTGTTGTGCTTGTTGATAAGTGATAAACTTAATTAGTGTCGATGCTATGATGAATGGTACGATTATGAGTAGTAACCAAATGAATTTACTTAAGTATTAAGATTACAGAATTGTATAAGTGGCAGTAGCGTGATTCTGTCAGGATTGAGAATGCTCGGCGTTTAGAGCCGACTAATTCACTTGGCTGTCATCCGTATCATGGATGACAGCATTTTGCAGGATTTAGTTTCACGTTTCGATCCAGGCCGCAACAATTAGTATGTATCGAGAACTTAGCTTCTTTTTGTATCTTTATTGATGACTTGATGATGATGTAATTTATTTTTCATATTTGAGCAAAGAATATGTTTTATTAGATGTAATATTTTACTTTTTTTAAAAAAAGCTTTAATTTATAAAATTTAAAGCTTTTAACAAAGCCGCATTTTGAGACTTCCGCAATATTTTTGTTTTAAACATTATTCTTAAATGTTAATTATGTATCGAGATTGTCGCTCCTGTTACAAACACTTGCATCATCTCTTATCCACGCTTGGCATATCTTCCACCACCTCAACCTTTAGGGGGATGATGAAGATATGTAGTTAGATAAAAACTTAATGCTTAATGATCTAGTAGTTCCTTATGTGTTAGTTTTCTATTATAACAATTTTCTTATTTTGTTGATTCAATTAGTTTGAATATACTTTTTTCACCCCATATTTTAGGCTCCTCTATATAAGGGTCCCTCTTTTGTAGTTTCTTTTATTGAATAATATTAGGCTTGCATTCTTTCTTCTGATATCTTTTGATTTTTCTAAACTAGTTATTACTCCTAAGATCCTTAACCTCTAACTGTATCAACCAAATTTAACATAACTTTAAAATATGTTAATAGGTTATACCCATTGTAAACTTATAATTATTTAAATTATTAATATTTCCAAAATTAATTTGCCATATAATGAATAACAGTCTCATAGATTGCGTTGGCTTTACACTATTTATACTCTATAGCAGTCAGTATAAATATTACACAATTAATATTGTAATAATTGTTTTTTTTCAAAAACTTTCTAACAAAATAATCATATACAACTTATGTGTATTTGTACTTGCAAATTTGAAATATTAGCGTAGTTGCTTTGGAAAAAAAGACATACATTACAATTAAATTACTTATATTAAAACTTCATCATCCTTCAAATTCTTATTATTAATGCCATATAACTTTTCAATATTTGAAATTATATTACCAATCAATCATAGATAGAAATAACTAGAAAATATTTCAAAAACATAAAAAAACAATTATTCAGCTTATATATTTTTTCCTTCCTTAGCTTTTACATAATGTTTAGTATCACGCCACGCAACAACAATAAGGTTTACTATGTCCATCTTTAATACATTCACATAGATCGGGTGGGTGTCCTGTATTGGTACATGGTTCCCTGCAATCACTGTCCTTGTTACAACTTCCAGGTACTGGGAAAGCACATATAATATTCGATCCACTTTCATTCAACAATTCTGATGAAATTCCTGCATTATATTTGTCTTAATATACACCTAAATAAATAATTTTTTTGGAACATTATAATTTAATGTATTCTTCTTTGAAACATTATAATTTAATGTATTCTTCTTTTTCATAGATTTTTGACTTGCCTTATAGAATTTTTTTTCATTTTAAAACATTATAATTTAATGTATTTTGTTTTGAAAATATTTTTTTAGCTTAAATTGTAGCTTAGTATATATACACATCCATATTTATTTTAATTTATGTTTTTTTAAAAAAATAAAACTAGCTATAGTAGGTCATCCGGTTACCCCGAGTTTGCTCTACGAAAATACCCCATTAAGTTGGGATTACTCATGCGTGGAATTATTGTAGGAAAATTATGAAAAGGTTGGATGTTCTAGGAAAATTTTCTATTATTTTTAAGAAGAATATTTACTTTTGTTTAGAATTACCGACCTTGATGATTTGTTCTACGTTCAAACGCTACATCAATCTAGATTACTACTCCATTTCCTTTGTTTTTTTAATTATTATAACTTCATTTCAATAGAGTGGTAATTGCTACATTTTTCTTAAAAAAACTTATATATTTGAGAAGTAAAATTAAAGTCGAAAACTGAATTAGAAAATTATGTGACAATAATCAAATAAAACTTACTCGATGCTTCAGCATTGAAGAAGAGAGAAACCACAAGAAAAAGAGAGAAGACCAGCTTAGAAGTACATAGATACTTAGTTAACATTGTAAAT